>PTFA01000104.1:1471537-1541214 GCA_003342895.1 Casuarius casuarius | reverse complement strand
GGGCGCTGCCATGTTGGAGGGAGCGGCGGGGGGGCCGGTGGCGGCCGCCCCCCGGTGTCGCCGCGTCTTTCACCCCCGTTACTTCCAGGGGCGCTGCCGCGTGTCCAGGCGGTGCCAGGCTGTCAGCAGAGCCAGCTGCGTGCCCAGGGCACGGCCAGCCAGTCCGAAAGGGACAGTCCTGCAGCCGACAGGAAGGTTTCCACCTCCAGCTACCTCTTCCTTCAACTTCACTATTTATTTATTTATTTATTTTAATGCCCAGAATCCTTCAAGGCTATGAAAATAATCAGCCGTGTGCATGCCCTGAGCAGGTCCGTACTGAGCCTGCTTTCTTCCAAAAGTTACCCTCGTGCTATTACTGGTGTGGCTCCACTGAAGATAGCAGCCTCAGTGTCTGGGGAGATAAGGGCTTTTCAGGCATTGCTGCTTTTTCGAATAATTAACAATAGTTTGGAAATACTAGCCTTTGCAAATGGTGCACTGAATAGCTGTTTACTCTTCCAATTTTTCAGGGAAAACACAGTCTTTCAAATAAGTTTGTACTGCAACGTGCGCAGCACAGTACCCATCTTCAATGGGAACACTAGGCACAGCTCTAACGGACACGATAACGAAGAACTGGCCCTGTAATGCCAGGTAAGGAGCACGGTGCCAGCGGGGCTGAGGTGGCTCACTGCAGGTGCAGAAGTACACGCTTAGGTTTGCTCTGGTACCTGAGCCCACCTCTAGTTGCTATAGTTGCTTTCTGGTATGGGGATTAAAGGCAACTGGATATAATTCTGACCACATTGCTCTCTAACGTGTTACTGGCGACAGAATTGGGATGTCCTAGCTTTGCTAGCCAACTCAGTTCAGTCAGACTTTCCTTCTTTGAATATGCTTGAGGGTACATCTTACATGCCCAACTTCCAGTTTCCAAAGCTTCCTAATGTCTTCTTTTCAAAATATTTTATTTTCCAAGCAGAGCACGGAATCACTCCCAATTTCTGGATTACTTGTGTGTCAGATGCAAAGACTTACAGTCGCTTTTTATCAAGAGAAGACCAGGAAGACCCAGAAAACAGTCTATAAAATGTACAACAGATTCTGTGAGTGGAAGAGTGGGGTAATGGATTGCCTTGAAGTTTACACATGAAAAATTCCTCATTGAATTGAAAACATACTGAAGAAACCTTAGGTCGGGAGGTCCATTTTTACGAAAGTTCATGAAAGTTTCCCTTCGTGAAAGGGAGTGTATCTGAATAGGATGACTGGGCCATATAACCCTCTGTCACTGGGATGGTGCTGTACTGTGGCAATTGCAGCAGCAGTAGAAGCAAATGATTAACTATAATCATAAATGTTCAAGGTAGGAAATACCTTCGAGATTACCTACTTCTCTCACTCTGCTAGTTTTCATTATTCCCTGCCAGTTTTGACTGCCTTATCATCTGGCATGAAGCATCTCAGTAGTACAGACACTCCTGTAACACTTCCTTGCTCAGGGCAATGTATTCTATGTAATAATGCAGTGTTACTGGGCAAAGACCATTTTAGGTGTGCTGAGGATGATAAAGGGAATCAGACTGAAATAAGCTGAAATTCAGCTCATAGCAACACTCCCTATCTGGAATCGTAGGAGAGAGGACTATTCGTGTTCAGAATGGAGTGGAGAAATGGAATTGGTAGAAATTGAGGACTTTGGGGACGCAACTGGAACATCTCTGGTGAGTTCTGCTGGAGTACTCCTCAGTATATACACTTATACCCATTTTTGAGTTAAGGAACAAAGACCCGAAGGAGTTAGCGACTGAGTGATCTGCCATATAAGTTACTCCCCCTACAAGTCACTTGTGTGTGTGCCATTTCGACACATTTAGTAGTTTTTTATATTTTCAGTCATCTAAAAACACAGTCTTTTAATCAAGAACAAACATACGTAGTTAATATTCAAGCATAAGCAAAACAAGACTGAAGTCTTTGTTTTCTGTATTCAGGTGTTGTTTTTTTGAAAATGAAAAAAATTTTTTGATCAGAGGTTTAGAAGTTCAAAATACTACTCATGACAGTGGACACAAAGGTCACGTATATAACACTCAATACATTTCACGCACTGGAATCCTATTTCTACACTTGTACAGATGGCTTTCATTTTCTGCAAGGTACATAGTTCACTGCCCATTAGATCTCTTTCCCTCTCCTGACCTTTCTTTAATCAGCTAGAATACTGGCTGCGTAGACATGTTATAGCTACATATTCTTAACGATGCCATCATCGTTGATCTGTTGTGCTGAATGCCTTGGGAATACCATGCAGCACAGTGATAATCAACTGAAGAAAAAGGAAGAGATCGATCCCGTCCCTGTGTTAAAATGAAAAAGAGGAATTTTTTTTAGGTGAGATGGGATTCCCAAATCCATTTCCCAACTAACTTTCTTTCACCTTCCAAGCAAATCTTGTAATTGTGGAGGGATGAAATAATTGAAGAATCTACGGGGGAGGTTTCTGTGGACCAGGCAGCTGGTTTTAATCTGGGATGATCTCCCCTGCTCCACTCCCCCACTCTTCCATTGTGAGCAGCATCCCCCACTTTGTACAAGGACAGCAAAGGGCCTCATGTCCCACATTTTTAGTAAAAATAGACAGCAGCTATTTTCTTTAATCAGGCAAAGGGAAACCACAGCACTGAGTTCTTCATCCCTCTGGTTTCTGGGCTGTGTCTTTTGAAATTGAAAGTTTCAGGCCCTTCTCCAGACTTCATGGGCTTTCTCCCATTTCCCAGTGTCGGCACGGTGGTTCTGACACAGCCCGTTCGGCTGAAGCCGGACTCGGTGGCAACCATGGGCCACAGGACATGGAGGGGAGAAAATGAAGCCTGTTGCATAAGAAAATGTTCCTTCCAGATGATGACTTGGCAGAACTGGTGCTTCTGCAAGCCACATTATCAGGCTAGAAAGGCAAATTACAGACTGCAGGCATCCTGAAAAGCCTATTGTGTGGGTGTGCGGAGGGAAAAGAGAAAATTCCAGGAAAACCAAATTTTGGTCACTGTTGTCCATAGATAGTCAACTTCCTGGCTTTGGCAGTAGACAGCACAGCAATATTAAAAAAGGAAATTCCTTCAGAGTAAAAATAAAAAAACCTGATGGTTTCTAGGCTTCCAGGATCTCAGACCAGCAATGTTATTCTTTGCTGAATCATAAAAGGGGCTCATTTTTTTGGTATGATGATGATGAATGAAAAAGAGTCACCAGCAGCTGGAGCTTTTAAAGGAGCAATGTAGATGCAGGTCTAATTCTCAGCTGATGGTCAGCTGGTATCATGCTTAGGTTTGGATCAAGATTAAAGCCATTTATCAGGCTGGTTATTCATCAGGGCCATTTCTGTGAGCTTGTCTCTGAAGAAAGGTTTCAGCTGGCAATGTCACTTTGCATCAGCAGTGGGCCTGGCCCTAGAGGATGTCAGCAAAGGATCAGTATCTCTTCTACACTGCTTTCTGATGTCGTATATTTTATAGCTGTGTTTCACCCAATTTTGATCTACTATGAGCTAAGCCATCTTCTTTCTTGGTCATATTGTAACTACAGCATCATCAGTGACATCAAAATAAAACTGCTTGATGTACATGAAGGACCTGAAAATGAAATCCAGTGAGCAAGTAACTATATAATTTGCTGCAGGAAATCCCCCAACTAAAACGAAAAACAGGTACCATTTTGTGCATGTGAGAGAAAGCAAAGACAGTATTTCACCCTTGCTGTTTTAGAGTTTCAAAGCACTTCACAAATCTTCGTCTGTTCTATTTCACATCCAGTTTCCCCTAAAGCAGAGCGATATTGCAGCCATTCCCAGCAGGAAAGAATAAGGGCTCTGGCACGCAAGGGCTGGCAAATCGTGCTCTGGTAGTTTGGTGTCACTGTGGATACCAGACGTCCTTGCCCCGTAGAAGGAGGTGGCTCAGCTTATGGTCCCTCGCACACACAAGCTGCTGATACAGACGGACTGGTGTCAGCAGGTCGGGCTGTGGAGCGCACACCTTCGTCTGCTGCACTGCAGCAGCGGGGCACATGGCTGCGGGGAGACAGCACGTCGGCCCATCGCAGACGTCTGCTTTAGCGCGCGTGAATCAGAGCCCACAGGCACAAGGAGCTAAGTCACCTTCCCAGCCTCATTCAGTCATTCCCTGGTTCAGGGGGCAGGAGAGTCGAGGAGGTCCCAGTCCTGGTCCTGGTCCCGGTCCTCGTCCCACGCTTAAACACAAGACAACTGTCTCCCCCCATAGCTGGTTCTCTCTCTTTTCTCATATCTTACTCTTTCTTTAGTTAGAAAAATACTTCCATTGACTTGAAGGGAGGTTTGGTTGAGCGCAAGTTCAGCATTGCAGGATTTGACCCAGGGGATATGTTTCCTAATAGCTTTCCTATTACTGGCAACCACTGCATTCCCTTTCCTCGGACTTGGGCGGACTTTTGAGTACAACTAATTAGTTCAGAGTGATATCATCCGAACACTGCATCTCAGCACGCTTAGATGTATCCAGTTATGATATACATGAGCCTTCTGAAGAAGAAAGCTTGCTGCTTCAGAGGTCAAAACACAGCTTTTCTACTAACATAATAAATATCCTTATTAGAGTGGTTCTTGGTACAGTTTGGACCAATTGTCTATTTAAAGCAAAATAAAAGTGTGACTGTTGATACTGCTTGGGTTTATGCTATATCCAGCACTTTTATATCTGAGTGTGCCTGCTCCTGGGATATGTATCAGTTTAATAATATTCGTTCCTTAACTAAGATTATTAAAGGAAAGCAATCGTTGGATGTAGAGGAGTCCTTCGCTTAAGTAGCTTGCAGGACAGAACGAAAAAGTGATTGGAAAGAGGTGTGAACGGAGGCAAGAGATATATTTGTACATAGGGATTTAGCAAGTAATTCACTATGTCTTTTGGAAAAATCATTTAGAAGAAAATTTCCAAAAGTGGCTCTGGCTTTGGAGTATCTTCATTTCTGAGCACTTGAGCCAGATTTGACACCAGTGGAGCCCGGCCAGTTTGCACAAGCTAATAATTTGGGCCAACAGAGATTTAAATGTAGTTTCACCTGACTTTTTATGAAAAGCATTAGAACAATTTTGTCTTCATCTGTCATTTTAGCAGCTGCTTTTCTGCCTTAGTTCCCTTTTCCTAACGAAATCTAAAATTGTCACATTTTCATTGACTCAAACTTGTACCGTAGTCAGCCATCCCCAGGTGAATGTTCAGTTTTGTTCCCAAATCAGGCATTTCAGAAACCAGCCAAATTCAGCTGGTAAAGACAGAAAGAAAGATTGTAGAAAAAAATGCAAAGCTGAAACCAATAAATTTCAAAAAGCAAGCTGTGCTTGGAAAGCCCCCGGTAGAGATATATTTAGTCCATTTCAGGGGATTATCTGTGGTTGCCAATTTATGCAAATTGTTAAAAAAAACTGCCCTGAAATTTTACATATAAAATACTTCTTTTTTACAACACCCTTCCCTTGTCCATCCTTCCTGCCCTCTCCGGCCCTGCCCAGAACTGATCTTGTTGCCTACGTCTTGTGCACCCTGTTCTGTAGATGAGTTGCGTGTTTGGGTTTTTCTAAGAATTTTTGGTTGCATGATATTTTTTCATTTGATGTGGCAACCCCAGTGCCTAGTGCCTGTTTGCCAATGCAAACTGCCAGTCAGAGCCAGCTCAAAGCTTCTTAGCAGTGCGGGCAAAAAGAGAATTTGTGATGGCTGTAGCTAAGAAAGCACCAGTCGTGCCGGGTGAAGTGCTGAGGAAGGAGGGATTGGCCCAGCTGGAACGGGAGCTGGGAGAAGGAAAAAGCCTGGAAAGCTGAGCTCGGTGCTCCTGCTGCAAGCAGTTGCAGGGGGTATCCGCTATTAAATTGTTTGTTTGCAGCGTGTCCTGCCTCTGTGTCCCAACCCTTCTCCTCATGGGAGCACCAGCCAGCTTCTCCAGGGTCCTGCCTAGGCAAAGTGGGCAGCGAAATCACTGCAGTAGGGCTGGAGCTGGCAAGTATTCAGGAGGCAATGCAGCCTGCCAAACCGAGCGCGGGACTGACAGTCAGGACAGCTAGGTTTTATTCTTGACTTGGCCTAGTGTTCAGCAGGGATAGGCACTGGGCAGGTCTCTGCACGAGTCTGGATTACAAGGCTGGGTCTGGGTCCCCTTTACGGGAGCAAAGAGCACCACGTGCAGGACGGGGTGCCGCTGCCCAAGCGACGGGGTGGAAGGGTGCTTGGAGGGGCCGTGCTACCCGCTGCCCCGTGCTGAGCTGGAGACTGCGGACAACCTCTGGGCTGGGGCCAGCGATGGGAAAGCAGGAGATCAGGGGAGTCTGTGCTAGATCTGGTTCCGCAGAGGGAGGGTTTTGTGTAAAAGAGAGGACTATGCTGTGCGTATGTGTGTCAGAGAGAGAGTTTTGGGGGGAGAAGAAAGAAAACAATTGATACCCCACTCACTTCCCCCACTTGTGGTGCACCTGGCTTGCTGGTTCCCTTCCCGCCCGGGCTGGGTATACGCTGCGAGGGCTTTGAACTAGAGGTAAACCCTTCCAGGCGAGAAACCCTTACCATGAGCTTGCTGGCTACACTTGGTTCACCCTTGGTGTAACTGAAAGGAAACATCTTGCATCAACACTGCATCAGCCCGCCAGAATATGCCCGTGCAGCCAGCGTGCGCGGGGCTGTGCGTTGTCACGTCCAAGCTCACCAGACCCCGTCACGAGTACCTGCACGCGCGGGGCGCCCGGCCTACGCTCCCGGGACGATCGGGCCCGGCACGTCCGTGCTACGCAGGCTCCCCTTCGCACAGCCCGGGCAGCGTTCGTGTGAGTGGAGCTCTGTTTCCTCGCGTCCTGCTTGCCAAAACATGTCCCATACTTGGCTCTTGCACAACCCAACATGGACACTTTAAGACTGAGCTGCAGCCTGGAAAACTTCTAGTAAT
Organism: Casuarius casuarius; assembly: GCA_003342895.1. Lineage (NCBI taxonomy): Eukaryota > Metazoa > Chordata > Aves > Casuariiformes > Casuariidae > Casuarius > Casuarius casuarius. The sequence continues at coordinate 1,534,263 of PTFA01000104.1, read as the reverse complement.
ACGGACAGAAAGTGCAAGGCTGGGAGTCTACGTCTGCTGCTGCCTCTGCTCTTCCCTTCGCAGGGGAAAAGCGGGGTCTGAATTTTACTTGCTGGCTGCTATACTTGTGGCAGGGGGGATTTTTGACAGCACAGTGGGATTATTAGCAGCTGCTGTGTCTGTGCGTACTTGGACTTTCTGTGCATGGCTGACCCTCAGCTCTGAAACCCTGGGGACAGTCCCAAGAGTCCAGCATCTTTGCTGTCAGCCTGGCTGCACCACTGCTTCTGTCCTTCTCTAGTCCAGGCAGCGAAGAAGTACGCTCATCCCTCCAGTTCGAACTGCAGATCCAAAGGAGGAAAATAACCTGGCGCTTCTTTAAGGACCTGCAAACCACAGTGACTTAAATAGGAGGGGAAGGAGAATGTTACACCCCTGTTTTAATAAATGGAAATAAAATGCAATCCACACCACAGCACAGGCTATAGTTAGAAGATAACCTCCAGCTTCTAAGGCAAGTCTCCTTCTCTAAGTATTAGGCCATCCTCCAAAAGAACACCTTTCTCCGAAGACACAGATGTGTATTGCTTGTGATCCCTATATCCAGTTATTTCTGTCTCAATAGATTCATACAGATCAAATCCTTTGAGATGCTAGTATCCATAATAAAATATGGATGCATTTCTGGTAGTTATGTATTATCTATTGTACGCTTCTGCATTCATATCATCAGTAATTACTGACATTAACAACAAGCTAATGAGATACACTCTGTAAAAGGCGTACATACCACTGGGCAAGCCGTATCCCCACTGTATGCGGGCAGAGCTTTGGTGGACTGATTCCAGCATTCGTGGCAGCCTGACGTTAACCATTCCAGCCCTGAGCCTCTGCTTTGCATTTGCTCTGAGCCTTACAGCCTAGGAGTTACTGCCCCTACCTGACCACCCTTCCCTCTCACAGCATCGCAGCAAGAAGATATTTATCCTCTCCTAAGCCATCATAAGCTGAAACCAGTGGTTTACAAGGCTGTGCTGAGCTGGGAGAATTGGTACTGTGTCCTATTCAACCGTTCCTGCTACAGAGCCAGGCCTTAGCCACCCCAGCTGCACCCACCACCGAAAGCCAGTCAAGCACCCCAAACCGGGCACCCGGGAAAGAGTAACATGCTACTGCACTGCGCCCTCGTCCTCCCCTCCCCTTGGCCCCAGTTAGCAGCTTGCGCTCAGGCCCAGTACGCGTGAGGCAGAATTACTGTCGTTCTCACTTGACTACAAGAGCCTGGGCAAAAGAAATTCAGACCTACTGCAATGCAACACCAAAGCGAGACTCCTGGCAGGATATTGTCTGCAGCAATTAAAATATGAGCTTCCTTCCCACTGCAAACTGACAAACAAATAGGTTCCTGCAAGCAGGCATGAGTGCTTCTGAATTTATTTTTGTAGCTCTAGAGCATTTTTTATAAGGTGAGCTGGCAGACCATGTCCCCAAAACAAGTGTTAACGTCTGGATGGTGAACGGCCTGCTGCGTGTCTTGGGGACTGGGCCCAGACCTCCTCCAGGAGCGGAAGACCTGAAAGCAGGCTTTTGGGGATGTGCTGGACCCTGAGTGGCTGCTGACACAAGAATTACCATATGCTGTATGGCCTACACTACATAACTCATCATTGCTGCCAGTATTTTGAAACTGCCCCGGGGCTCAGAGCTGGCGCTGCTGCAGCTGAACAGGGCACGGGCACAGCCAAGGCCGCTCAGGCACGTTCTCGTGTGCTTAACGCTGTGACACAGCTCGCTCTCCATGCATCGATCCGTGTGGCACTCACGTGCACATATTTTCCACTGCTCAGCAATGCAGGGCTGTAAAGGTGCTGAGCACTCTCTCGCTGCTCTCTGGGTGATTTCCCAAAGCCCCACGAACACGGGGACCTTCCAGAAGAAACTGCCATCGTTGACTCCTCTTCACCTCTTCAGCAGGGGAGCCTCCCTGCCCGCGCCCGTCTTCCCCGTGCCCGTCCAGACCCAGAGCAATGATAAGTGCAGAACTGCTGAACTGCCCCATCGTCAGAGCCGCTGATTATCTGCACAGCGCGGGACAGGCAGCAGTGAGCCTGGGGCTTGCCAGGCCTACTAGGAACTGTCATTACCATAAAAATGTCCCCTCCTTCCTAATATATTTGAGCCGAAGCCCACTGCAATCAGCAGAAAGATGCTGGCCCAGCAGCTTTAGGAGAGGCTGGGGATGCTGGAACTGGCGATGCTCTGTTTCGGACCTCTACAGCATAATGCGCAGCCAGGTAAACGGCTGTCGCAGGGGCACTGCAGGGATTATCCAGCAGTGCCAGAGGATGTGATCTCTCCGGAAAGGAATGGTCCTTTCCATCTGAAAACCTATGAGGGAATCACTGGGACATGTGACACAGAGGAACACATGAGGAACGCGGGGACACGGAAACGCAGGTCGCCGCGGCCCAGCGGGCGCAGGGCTGCGTTGGCTTTGCTGTTTGGTGACCTGGAATGCCCCTGCCTTTGTTCTGCCGGTGCGGATTTTGAGCAGAGATCTCTGGAGTCTCTCCTCTGGCTTTTCTTCTGTCTGTGTTTTGGACTGTTACAGCCTGGTCTCCTGGCCAACCTGAACTTGTTAATGTGACCCGAGAGAGAAGAAAAGGAGTGATACCACTATATCACCCAATGCTCCAGGGCAAGCAGGAGAGAACGGAGAGGCTGGAGAGTTGCAAACAGCAAGTAAAAGAAGCATGCAGAGAACTGGGCAAAGCAAGCAAGATGAACTGCATTACTCTGTTCATCCTGTGACAAATGTGTAAGGCTCAGCTGGCAAGGTGACAGGAGGAAATGGCCCCATCAGATTCAGCCAAGGCACTTTCATTTCCCAGGCCGAGCTCGCAGTGGCCCACACCATGGAAAGCAGAGTGACTTGTTTCTCCTCCCACCTGAGCCCCAGGGGCTTCTTGCATTCAGAAAAGGCAAACATCAGATTGGCAAGAAATTCTGACTGCTCAGCCCAGGCAGAGACAGAGCTGGGAAGATGCATGCATGCTTAGAGGGGCAGAGAAAGACAGAAGAGGGAGCAGGAAAGAAAAAATCAAAGCTAGATCAAGGGCTAAATTCTCAAAGGTGCCCAGCAGCCAGCAGATCCCTTCAGTCTCAAGGCGGTGGTGGAAGAAGCAGGGTCTGGATTATTCTCAGTGACAATGGAGCTTTTTTAAAAACCTGCTCCCTCCCTTTCTGTGTCCAAGACGAAGATTTCACAGAGGCATGATTCTGTTTGATTTAAAGGTATAATCCTGTGGTCATCGATGTAATGCACAGTTCTGGTTTTCTGACTAGAGGCTCCATGAGACTCACCACCATCTGGGAATGCACACCATCCCCAGGGCAATCGGAAATGACGTGGCCATCGTCTCCTGGAGGACCTGGCCTCGGTTGTGTGCTGGAGTGGTCTTGCCCTGTTTGGCAGCTGACAGGCCATCCATCCTCGTAGCACAAAATGCGATGTGGCAGGTGGCAGAGCCTGGCTTTCGACAACAGTTTAGGCACTCGGGAGAGACAGTCGAACACCCGACACAGCAGCTCTGCTCCTGGGAAACGGTGACTAAGGAGTTCAGCTCCCATCTTGATCCCAGCAAGGCTGGGGAGTGCTCTCAGTTTGTAGTTGCCTCGATGAGTTACCAAAAGACCCCAGACTTTCCTTGCCAGAAAAGGATGAACTCCTGATTGCTACAGATCAGGAAAGARGAGGAGGCTTGGCAGGGCTATAAGCAATTTCAAAGTGGCAGGAGAAGACAATAAAGAGACCGCACAGCTACTTAAATCTCTCTGTGCTCTGCGATTCAAAGGCATTAGCTAAGGAAACCAGAGTGACTCCAGGCTGAAGGTCCCCTTGAGGAAACAGCAACTGGAGGAGGACTCATCTCCCTGCCCTATCCTGGGAGTGGCCTCTTGGGAGATGCTGGGGTGACCCTGGGGCATGAGAGAGGACAAAACATGACCCTCCTTCAGCACCCGCTCGGGAAAGATGTTTCCTCCGCATTGGCTGTGCACAGCGAATAGCCAGGCGACAAGGAGACCCACCGGTGCCGCCACCCCCCTGCGAGGCTCGAGGCTCCCCCGCGAAATCCGTTGGCTCGCCTGGCTCTGCTCAAGGGCATCAATGCATCACTTGCTATTTTGGACAGACCCCCTTTCCTGCGGTCACGCTCCAGGGCTGAAGGGTTGTATTTTGGACAGACCCCCTTTCCTGCGGTCACGCTCCAGGGCTGAAGGGTTGTACGCAGATCTGCAGTTACCACTTGGCTGCCTGGTTCACGATGCAGCTGTTTGGTCACTCAGGGGAATCAGTCAGTCCCCTCTCATACACACAGGATTAGCAGGTAGCTCCCTTGTACCCAGGAAAGGATGAGGCAACATACTGCTGCATAAAGCACAGCTGAATACAGAAGGGCTTAATTCTGGAACAAAAGCTGTGACCAGCGCAGTGGAGGCAGGAGCAGATTCTACTGGAAAAAAACCCTCTTTGCTGGCAACTGTAGTGAAAGGAATAAGATCCGAGTCTTCTCAGCAAACTGCTGGGTCTGGGAGTGTTTGAAAGGTTTCCTAGAGACAACAGTGCAGTGCATGGAAATGTTTTCCATTTGCAACAGCACTCCCACCTCGTCCCTCTCAGTGCACCAACCTAAGCACGACCTTTGGGGGGTTGACAGCTAACAAGCAGTCCTGGCTCCTGCCGCTTCCTTTCGAGCCTGCGATGCCAGCTCCTTGTGACTCCTAAGGAAGATTACAAGCCAGAAGAAGGGCTTGGACAGTCTCTGGGTATCAAGACTATCCTGTATTATAAAAAGCCTGAAAGGAGATGTTAAACCACACCAGTAAGATTTCTTGTGGGAGGTAAATTATCCCTAGTCTACTTACTGCCTTCCTCTGACTCAGCTAATAGTGGCTTCTCTGGGAGACAAGACACTGCTGAAGGAGCCTTAGGTCTGATCAGCACAGCAATTTTCTAATTATCTATTATATTTTAAAGTATCTATTTTTTAGGTATCTTAGCAAGTCTCCCAGAGAGAGAATGAGGAACATTATCCCCCTTCCCCAGCCAATATGGTGTGCAATAAAAATGTGTAATAGATGTTCACAAAGGAAAGAAGAGGTATGTATTGGGAAGAGCCAAGAACTTGGCATCAAGGCTCCAGGGTTCATTTCCTCGCTCTTTTGCTGCCTTGCTTGGTTGCCCAGGCAGACCACTTAGCCGCTACATGTCTCAGTTTCCCTCCAGCCAAACGAGATAATGGTGAAAATCCAGCAGAGGGAAGTACATAAGTCTCCACTGAATTCAGTGGAACTGGTGCCAGATATTCCAAAGTACACGTGTACAAGCGGAGTTCAGGTAAATGCGTTTATTCTGCACTTACCTGGCAGTGAGCCTGCTCTATTCATATTTAGCTGTTTATTCATTACTGGTGTTCATTCAGTAATGGTGTTAAAGACCTTCAAGATGTTAGAAAACTCCCAGAAGAAAGATGCTACAAGATTATCTTTTCAAAACAACTCTATAAACATTTAGGCAAAGGATCTGATTCTCCCCGAAAAATGACATCCTGTAATGGAATGACTTGGATCAGATCCTTGGAAAGGGACCTAGTAACTCACTTGTGCTAACTGCCCTGTTTGGATAAGGTTAACTTCAGCTCCATCAGGGACAAGATCCGTTTGACTGCAAAGTTGCACTAAGGGTAGTGCCACAGCAAGGGAGCGCACAGGAGCAAGTGGAATCAGGCGGGGCTCTCCATTTGCTCCATCTCCATCTCTGGATAACAGCTTTACTCCTTTCACCATGCAAAGGATATTGCTGTAGCAAAACCATTTAAGTATAACTATATTTAAATTAGTATATATGTAAAATAAACCAAGTTATTATAAAGCACTTCATGTGGGTACAACAACTAGGTTGCCAGAAAACCTCCCAGAGCTCAGGGAGGATTTACAGGGGTGAAGCATGGACTAGACCTACATCTCCTGAACCTCGGTGCAGCACAGCGGTTACCAGCTCAGGCAGCTGTTCTAGGGAGCAAGCAGGTACACTGAGTCAGTGATAGCAGTAATAAAGGAAATGCTCATTACCATGTGAAGTGCAGGAACCGAGACTACTGCAATTAATTAGAAAAGGAAATCAGAGCTGGGTCACTAGCGCCTAAACACAGAAGAGAGAAAAACGAAGCTGGGGAAAAAATAATAATGATATTCTCAAGGCCCCACAAAGATAACTATCACAGGCTACACCCCAGCTGACCCCACGTTACCCTGGTACATGGCTACTGAAAGTGCAACTCCTCAACTGGCAGGGTGGGGCTGCAAACATCTGTACCGGGGATCTGTCCCTCCGCCCGCCACAGCAACAGCTGGAAACGGCTTGAGAAAAAGAAAAACCTCAGCAAAACAAGAAACTTTAGAGGATGTTTTTCTCCAAAGAGCTGGGAAAGTGCTTTATTTTCTACCTGAAAATAAATATATGTGTATTTCGTGTTCTGTTCAGTTGCTCCATGTCGCCTTGTTCATCTGAAGGTCATGCTGTCCTGCCTCTGTACTGTGCTTTGTGGTGTGGAAGAGGCAGGATTTGGCTGTGATCACGATAAAGGGAAATTTTTACTGAGGCTACTGGACATAAACACACCCTGTGGTCCTCTCTGTCTGTCTAAGCCTCGTCTATGCAGCTCAGGCTTACCGCAACGGGTCTCCCTACGCTGTGGCATGGATCGGAGCTGCGCAGGAAACATTTTTCCCATCCCACAAAAATGTTCCTGTTGTGCCTCAGGATGAACCCAAGACCTTTCAGAGTTTCTAGCCTTGTTTTCTGAAGACATGAGCCATATGCAATCATGCTACGCATGTCTGTAATTCTCTCCCATAAGCTCTCAATCTTCTAGGCATTTTCCTCGGGGGAAATCTCTGCATTTGGGAATTCCAGCGCGCTCCAGCAGGGCTCCAGGGAGCAGGAAGGTGGCTGCTCACCACGGATCACTGCCCGACCGCCTGCCCTGGCAGAGCAAGGTTGAAATGCGGCCGGCCAGCCGACCCTCGGGGGCCAAGGGCGCCCCGGGCTCTGCAAGTAGCAGGGCGTAGATGGTGGCAGCTCTTCTCCAGCACTCCAGCTCGCAGGCAAGGAGCTTGCAAAGGCCACAAATGCTCCCTTGATCCTTTAGCAAAGCCCTCCCCGCTCACCGTGCCCGGGGCAGTGCCCCATCACGGGGCATGCAGACCCCCACCCCTTCCTTTCTTCACTGCATTGCAGAGACGACTTCCCTTATTTATTTTTTCTCTCTCTGCTGCCATTTTGCTGGTCTTTACCAGACCATTGCAGATGGCGTCTTCAGGCCTCAATGCCTAATCGTGCATCCCAGCTTCTGCATTATCTGAGCCCTGGCGGCCACCCTGCGACACGGGTCCATGCCAGAAAGGTCAGAGATAAGCAAAAGGTCCTTTTGTGCTCCTGTCTCCCTGCCTGTCTGGGTTTCTTAGAATCTAGCTGCCTTCAAAAGGAGAAAGAAAACAAACAACTGCACGTGGACAGTGACTGATAGTGCCTCAGTGAGCTGCTGGCACTGAGTCTTTTAATGCCTGGGAGAGGAGGGGGAGGTTGCTCTGAGGTATTGGCAGGCCCGTGTGCCTACACACAGAGAAGGGCAAGAGGCTGAGCGGGGGGAGAGCTGGCTGCACTTTCAAAGGTAGCTGCGCAATCAAAATTGCAGGGCGAACAGCCGATCAGCTTGCATGGGAAGGTTTGTACYGGCACAAGAGAATCCTCCTCTGGCCCCTAAGAAGCAGAGCTGCGTTGCATGAGTGCGTGTGCACTGCTGCAGCCTGGCCTGAAAGTCAGGAGCGAAAGAGCATTGGCAGAGGACGAGATCCCTGCTGGTGCTGAGAGCTGGCACGAAGCCCCGGACTCACCTCCATGCCCCACGCGGAGTTTGGGACAGGTGGAAGGAGACAAGCTCTCCATATGGCAGGAGGCTGAGCACTTCGCTCGTGTCTAGGCTGAATTGCACAGAGAAAAATCCATTGCTGATTATCAGCCCTGAGCTGGGGAGGGTCAGTTATCGGGGAGACAGCACTGCAGGGGTCTGTGAACTGGATTACTGAACCGAACTGGGTGACAATAACCCCTGCCTCTAGTCAGTGATAAGTTAGAGGTTACTTTGATGATGGCAGGACGGAGAAGTAAGGTTGTACTAATCACACCTCCCTATGCCTATGTATTTTAAGATGTGCTTAACTTTATTTTCATCGCAGCTGCTGGGAGTTTTGCTCCCAGCTTAGGCCAATAATGACAGCTTTGGAAAATCCCATCATTGCGGTTTAATGACTATGAATTAGTTAATACTTGTAAAGTGCTTCGATAATGTAGATTTGTCCAGCAGGCAGTGCAAATACTGCTACTGCTTCTGATGCTGATGTGGGGAGAAGATTAGGAAACATGTGGGATACATGTTTAGCTGATAACTGGGACAAGGGTAGGTGTCCCTGCCGGTTGCACTGCCTAACCCTTCGCCTCTCACCGAGGGTGGAAGCAAAGAGTGTGAATCACTAAGAGAACAGCTGGGTGAATTTGTGTTCATCCCTCTCTGTAGGACTGAGGTCCTGCATGATGCTTGACAAACTGCTTCCATGCAGTGTGCCTCAGTTTCCCCTTCTGTAGAGGCTTGAGGTTGATGGGAGAGACATTCATAGAACTCATTATTTTTTATAATTGGTGCATTTTCTTATGTTCTGTTGTATTTTTTTTTTTTAATTCTTGACTGGGCATATAAACACCAGCTGCCCAAGGCTATAGTGCAGAAAGTCAAAGGCGTATGTCGTTGATTTATGAGGCCTCCATTCAGTTCAGTCCGCCTCCCCCTGTAGTTCCCATGGGAAAAGTTGCTCTTCACTTCCTATCCAAAATCTCTTGTCTGGTATGGCTGTGAGCTGTTAGAAAACCACCACTTTCTACCCTTGCTACAATTTTCTCAGCAGGCAAAGTGAGTTGGACGCGCTGCTTCTCTGTTCTGCTGGGCTGAGTTTGCTGAAGAAACAAAGACGGTGCCAGGTTAATAGGAAATGCAAACACTACGGTTTTGCTTATTAGGGTGGTGACCAGGTTAAAAAGCCTGGTTATCCAAAACAATGCAGAATGCGGAGGAGGAAATCAGCATGTGCAAATGTTAATGGAAAACATCCTACATGCACAGAGCACCCCTGCCGCTGTAAACGCCTGCTAGACCACAACCTACAGAAACATTGAAATATCCAGTCCCCCTCTGCTCCCAGGAGAAAGACTAGTCCCAAAGCCAAAGGCTGGGATAGGACCCAAGAGAGCTGGGTTCAAGCCCAAAGGCTTGTGTAAATCAGCAAGTCTGTCTTTGCCTCAATCCTCTTGCTTTAAAATGGACACAATACCTAAGATATTTATCTTTCCTGTTCTGACTATCTCATCTTCTTTAGACCATCAGCTCCCAGCCCTGGTGACGATGGGGAGGGCTGTGCAGAGATGCAGCGTCTCCCCATCGCAACACAGGAAGGTGCTAACGGGGTTGCTTTAGCCCCTTCGTTCCCCTGGTAAATGCATCCTGTCTTACTGTCTGCACATACAGCGCTTTGGGGAACCATGCTGCTGAGGCCTGTGGTGCTTACTTCAAATATAAGTGATTTGTAATAACCTCTAATATTGACATTTGCACTTTTTCATCTCACAGGGGAAAAACACTTTTTGCAGAGACCTCTCAGCCTCCTCCCAGGGCAGCTCCTTTCTCCTACAGTAGTGCTCTCCTCCGTATCACTGTCAAGGTTGTTACGCAACGATGCCAAGTATCTGCATGAATTGTTTCAGGACAGAGATTATAGTACATGCGAAAGAGAGGGAAGACACATTCATCAAAATGTCAGCTATTACTGTAAACATATCAAACCAGAGACACCAGAAACACTAACTGCATGCCCTGGAACCTCCTACTTGGGTCATGCTGCTGAGAAACAACTCAATCGAGAGCAGATTTACTCAGCTCAGTATACCAGTCTGATGTCCATGGAAGCTGTAGATCTTTCATTTTCAGACATATACAGTTTGATGTTACCTCTGATCCTAATTAGCTAATAAACTCTCCAAGCTAGGGACTGTGTGTTTGTACTTCTCTGAACCTGACAGGGCTCTGCTTCTAGGTGGGGCTTCGGATTTGCTGCAAGACAAAGACCAGACTCCCATCCTTTGCAATTGTAACTCCTGGCTGATTCCTCCACCGATGTGAGCGAGAGGCAGTGCTCAGTCCTTGCACACCCAAGAACATAAAGGTTAGCGTATGACTCGTGACAGCAGGGCTCACCGACCTGCTCTGCAGGCTACCATTCCCGTGCGCCAGCAGCTGAGACAGCTGGACACGAAAGGCTTAGACACTGGGCTAACGTTTGCCATCAGTTATGCCCTTGAGACCCCATTGATTTCAACGGGCTCCCATGTGCATCACGAAGCAGACCTCAGCCCATTCAGCCCCATAGTATGCAAACTTATTTTTACCACCATTTAGCTGACACATATGTTAAAAGTATGCATAAGTGTTGATTAACTTCCTGGGGGGTATAAGTTAAGAAGGAGAAAATAGATGCTCAGCAACGATCTCTGCTCACCTGCAGAGATTGATGGTTGGATGCACAGCTGACAACTACAATGGTGCCCTAAAGACAGACCCATTTCCACTCCCCATCTCCTGTCACTTCTTGCACCTGCAAATCTGGCTCAGCCAAGCCCTTGCAGGCACAGCAAGGTGCTCAAGAGAAATGCGTCTGGCTGCACATGTGGATGCTTTGAGCTAGACCTGCAAACCACTGCTTTGGAGGTGCTAAGCAGACAGCGCTTTGAAAACAAAGATTATGCTGGCTGTCCTTAGCCATCAAAGAGGTTTGCTGTATTTAGGCCCAGTTTGTGTGTCCTGTGTTTAACCCTTCAGTTCTTCTGAGCGCTGACAGAATTTCAAAGAGCTTTAAGTAGCAGCAGAGTTGAAAAACAAATGCAACCAAGGCAGTAAACAAATGTGGCACAAGATCTTTGCAAAGACAAAGTAGCATGAACGCTACACAAAGCATTTCGATATTTATTTCCCTGCATGCACTGTCACAGCCACATAAGCATGTAAGATTTTTCCAGTCCTCCTGGCACTGTCGCTGCCAGTCTCATACTCCATGAGTTGTTTGCATGTTGGCAGCACCTAGATTCCAGGCGGGACGGAGACTCCCTCTGCTAATCTCCACACTCATTCTGATGGTGTTCATGATTTGGAGGCATCACAAACAATATTATGATTCCGCCGCATCCTCCCTGTATTAATCAAGGCATGTGAAACAGAGCAAGTAACCTATGGATCGGTGCCGTACCAGGCTAGGGCTATAGAGATGGCCTGAACAGCCATCGCTGGCTGTCTCCTATTCAAGATGACAGAAAAATGCTGAGGTGGTTTCTGAGTAAAGACCAGAAGCCTCATCCCCCCGCAGAAGAATTTGGGGAAATCTCTGCAAATCTCTGAGACTTTCTAGGGTATTTCCAATGGAGAGGCTGACCTGGGCTTTGATTGTTAACAAAATTAAATACTTCAGACAGAAAAAAGGGCAGATCTCCTGTATTTTATTTATTTATTTTCTGGCTTAGGCTAGAAATCTAAACAGGGCTGGTTAGGAAGGTACTTTCCATAATCCTTGTGTCCATCTGTGCTTGCCTGTGCACGGCTTCTCCATAGAACATATGCGCACAGAAACTCGAGCTGTCCTGAAGAGAGCAAATCCCAGAATACTTGTGTTTGGGATGGACTGATTTCAAATGAAAAGCCCTTGCAAAAGCAAGCCCAGCGGCATTAGCAAAGGAACACTGCGAAGCAGGTTTGTGTGAACGAACCCTGGGCGAGGGCAAGCGGGTGCACGTGTGTCTGCACGAAGCAGGGGAGCTGCCCGGCTCTGCCTTCCTCGGGCAGGCAAAAGGCCTCTCGAAGCTGCCTGCGGGATGCGTTGCATATCGGTTCTCACCATGAAGATACGGATGGTGTTAGGCTACTAGCCCGCAACAAAGCTAGTTTGGGCCTTGCCTGATCTTGGGTTGTTAGCACACCCCGAAAGCAGACATGGAAGGGTGCAGCTCCATCAGCTGGGCTCACCTTCATTTCAGACGGGGGCTGTAAACAGCTACTTTGCTGTTTTGCACAGGGAGTTTGCGCTTGTGCGGTGACACAGGCCACTAGCCATGGATCGCTCAGCTCTCCACACAGGCAAGATGAGACCAGTGATGCTGCAGCTAGTAACCAGGAGCCAGTTCCCCATGCAGCGTGGTCAGCCTCAGCTGTGGCGCAAAGAATGAAACGGGGCCCTTCAGCTGGCCAGTCTCCTGGACTGCCCCTGCCCTTACACCTCCCGCTTGCCCCAGCTATGGCCACTATACTGCCGGCAGATTGGCTTGTGTGGCTTCCACCCCAACTAAATGCAAGGCCAGAAGGACACAAGCCAGCACTCCTGCACCAGCCTTCCTGCATCAGCTCTGACTTCTGCTCTCAAATAGGAAGTTGATAAAAAACCTCACTTGGTTGCAGAAAGAAAAATCAGATTTCAAAACCTTTCTCAAAAGGGCTCCAAAGCCTAGCAGCCCTCCTGGCATTAACCCTTTCCAGAACACAGGCCTCTTCCCGGCTGCACCTGGGCCGAGGAACGGCTGGGGCTGACACCAGATACCCTGGTCGCGCCTTGCTCAACTCTTTTGGGGCTTTTTTCTGAGCTGTTGCTTGCATTCTCTTGTAACGTTGTTTTTATCTTAGGGCCTATCGCATGTCAAATCTGCTTTCATTGATAACCAGGTTGGGGGGTGGAGGGGAGGGAGGAAAGGGGGGGTAGGAAAAACTGCTGTCTCAGTTAATGTGCACGCTCACTGCAAAAAATTAACAAAGAGAGGAAGGGGAAAAAAAGAAACATAGTGCTAGGCTGCAAGGCAAAACCCATCAGTGCCTCAGCAAAATGCTCAGCTCCTGGCAGGAAGATCCAGCTCCTTAGGGTTTGCAGGGACTTTCTCACTTCTGGGTTCCAGCTCCAAAACCTTGATTTTGAGGGAGACATCACAGCAGGGCAGAGTTTTACCTCTCTGTTGGGCCTTGCACATTTTACACTTGGCTGCAACATTCCTGCCTACCATCCTAAGCGAGAATCACTTCTGCGGCTGGGAGGAGATACAGAGTTTGGCAGGAGATCCCAGTGATCCATGCTCAAGGGATCACTGAAACCGCAGGACATCTCAGCACAGGCTCTGCGGGAAAACCACCACTTTGCAATTTTGATCCTCTTAGGAAACACAATGGCTCTTTGTAGACTGTTGGCCCAATGGCTCCACTTTGGGAGGCCGTCATTTCAGTGTCCTCCCTGCTAGATATGGAAAATGTCACTTAGAGGAGACAGCAGTTTTCACCTTTTTTGTCCTTTTGTGTTCCTGCTCTGGTCTAGAAAGATGGTGCTTGTCCCAGCACAGGGGGAAGAGCCAAGAGGCCTAACCGCAGCACCAGAACGCATGCTGTTACTCTACGCGCATGGACCGTCCTGCCCCTCTGCCCTATCCCTGCTGTGCTTCCACTCCACCCGCGATGTAACTGGCAGAAAGCCTTTGCAAAAGTTCCCAACCATCTGCCTTTCCACCTTGGCAGGATCCGGGCAGCTAACTTCCCCCCTGCACCCTCGCTACCGGCTGTGGATTTCCTGGCCCTCCCGCATGCGCAGCATGACCCAGAACGGGGCATGCTGTCTCAAGGTGAGCAGGTGTTTGGCGTTTCTCACCCCCTTCCCCTCCTTTCTTTGTGTCCTATATTGGTCTGTGATTAAATCGAACCTGTTTAACCGCCACAGCCAGATGCGGGGACCCCATTCATTTGTTACAGGAAAAAAAGGAAAGAAAAAGAAACAAAAAGAAACAAAATTGCACGCAGTGACAGTTGCCTGCACGTGACCTGCAGCCCTTTGTGTACCCTGAAACCACAGGATCCTTGCTTGGGCCGTGGGAACTTGATGCATCAGACCCTCAGAGACCCAGACTTCGATATTCACCCCCAAAAGATCTGGCTGCCCCCAAGGCTGAGGAAACATGCTCCACCAGACCTCATATATCCTCCCGTATAACCCTCCCTCTGAACCTAGTAGAGATCTCAGTCCTCCCTGGACAAGGAACCTTTTCCAGCACTGACCCAGCCTCTCAACTCCATGGACCAATATAACTTGCTACTCAGCCGCAGTGAGCCCCTTCCCTCTATCCCACCAAACTAGATTGTTTCAGAGCCACAAAAAATTTGTTCCACATCTGCCCCTGCAGCAGACTGCCTTACATCCAGCCCAAGCAACTTGTCTGCCTGTGAGCCTGTTACCCTGGACCTGGAACATCGTCTCCATTACGATTCACTAGAGGTCCTAATGCCACCATCCGTGGGATGATCAGTTCTTGCTGTGACACCAACATCCCCTGGGCCTGACAGAGGTCCTTACAGTCAGATCCAAATGACAGTCATGCTCTAAGGAAAATTTTGTCCCGGGAGAGTGGGCCAGGGTCAATAGCTCCTATTCACAAATATTTCACTTTATTTTTTTGCCTCTTTAAATTTGCATATCCTAGGATGGAGAGTGCTCTGGGATTTTCCAGCCCACCATCATTAACTGGGACCTTCAAGGCGACCAAGACTAAGTCTGCAGGGAGTTGCATGGCAGCAGGTCAGCTAGCAGAGCCATTTAATCCACTGGAGCAAGTTAACAGGGGTTATGGCAGAAATTCAGACCTAGAGAGGAAGAGACGGAGACATGAGGGAGGAAGGGAGGGAGGAGGAAGGAAGGGAGATTATATCCGTCCCCATGCCCAGAGCAGGGAGGTGAACAGAGAGAATAAGCAGTGAAGCCTATCACTGCCTCCCAGCTGGTGCAGATCCCCAGAGACAGACTGTGGGTCGCAGCCTGTTGAAAATAGGGCTGTTGTCTATGTGAGGCTTTATCAGCTGCTGTTTCTTCTTTCTCTGTCTTGCTCCAAACTCTTGATTTCCAAAAAGGGTGGGAGATGTCACAGAATCAGCAGCACATCCTGAACAGCTGCTGCCACCCTCTATCTCTGCCACACTCCTTGCATCTCTCACTGCTGCTTCTGAACCTCTCCAGAAAGACTGCTCTGCCTGGCTCATACAAAGGGCCTGAGGAGCAACATTAAGCCTTGAGTTTGGAAGGCTGCAGATTCCTGGTGGAATTCAGCTCAGGGTTCCCCTTAGGTCTGACTGATTCCAGACTTCCATAGACTGACACTTTGGATCAGGCTCCCGCAGAAAGAACGATGTGGGGAAAAAGGAAGGAGGCTTATTACATGGCATGACCTGGAGCCTCTTCCTCCTCTCAAAGAGGTGAGAGCAGGTGGGAGAAGGCAAAGAGGTTTCTCAGAGCCCAAGGCTTTTGATGGAGCAGGCAGCGTGAAGATGGCCTGGCCCCATCTCTTGACTGGGTAATGGGATTCTTCCATGACCACAGGTAGAGGGTAGAGGGGGACAAAGCTGCCAGAGGCCAGATGGGTCTCTCCCAGAAGCCATTTCCATAAAGATGCTTAAGTATCTAATTCCAGTTTGAATATGCCTCTTCTATAGAAAAGGAGGTTCTTTATGAAGGGCATATCATGATTTTCAGAGCCACTAGCAGCTCAGCTCCTTCTGAAATCAAGGAAGGCCACAGGAGTTTGGCTCCTCTGAAAACCAAGCCCTGAGAGAAAAGCATTGCTGTTCAAGTGCTTTCTGGCAAGCCTTCCTCTCCTTGCTCTCCTCACAGCTTATTTGAGGATCTCTTCCCAAGGAGCCTCCCATTTTCCCAAAGATCCTTTTCTGCACACAAACTTCAGGCTTTGTTCTTTGGGAGAATCTTGTCAGCTTCTTGCCCTGATGACAATCTTTGTTTCTTATGAAGATGGGGACAGGGGAGCTGTATTTGATCAAACAAGATTCAGCCCAGACTCAAGCTCTAAACTCAGCTTGAACCAGTTGGGGACAGGGGAGCTGTATTTGATCAAACAAGATTCAGCCCAGACCCAAGCTCTAAACTCAGCTTGAACCAGTTGAAAAGGTCAAATAAGTTCCCAGAAGTTTCTACACTTCATCCATTGTTACTGCTTCTCTATCTCCAGAATCCCACTGGGAAGAAAAAAAGCAACTTTCAGACTCCCAGCTCAAATTTACAGATATAGGCATTTCCTCAAGAAAGTGCTTTGCTAAGGAATGGCAGCATTCTTAAAAGGACAGATTTAGCAGGCAAGCGCAGGTGACAGTACTCCCTCTCAACCCCATTAGCGTTGCCCACTCCTGTAGCAGTAAGCAGCTGCCCAGCTTTCTAACTCTCCCAGTCAAATCACTGCCAGTTCTTGAGCTATTTTTCCCCCCATTTTAAATGGGGAAAGACAGAAGCACAGAAAGGGAAGTGCCTTGCTGTATACAAAAGCAAACAGCAGAGCCAGAACCAGACCCTCTAAGCCTGGTGTTTTAGTCATTGCACCCCGGCAGCCCACAAATTGCTCACAGAAGGTTCTGCACCAGGGTGGATTCTCAAAACATGCTGAACTTCACCCATTACCATGGGAAGCGTTTCCAAAAGCTGGTAAAGCCTCTCAGTCTAAGCTGGGACAGATCTAGCAAGTCACATCCATGCACAAGACCATGTTGAGGCACATAGGCTGTTCAGAATCCATCCAGCTTCCCTATAACTTGGGAAATGGAAAGAGTTCCCAAAGGGACCCCAAATCCAGCTGGAATATGCAACTTTGCACAACCTCAACTCAAGCACTTTATCAGAGGAATTTTCCAAACTTTCATGTTCTTCCTACTCTGAAGCGGAGCCAGTTCAGCCCACTCACAGCACAGCCCCATGATCTGCTGCAGGAATTACTCAGGCTGGCCCTGAATGCTCCCTGTCCTGCTCAAGTAGAGGAGTTCCCTCCTCTCCAGATGGGCTGTGAATATTCCACCACCCCACCTGGATTCCTGGGCCTGCACAGGGAAGAGCAGGATTCCTTCCCCCACCCCTACCCTGAAAGGGCAACACCCACCGTGTGGTTTCCTGAAACGACAGATATTTGTCAAAGACAGCAGTAAGAAACCCAAATGTGGTAAGTGGCCTCTTCTGAGTTGAGTGAGCTGCCGGCGCTGGTGCTCTGGGTAAGGCTGTCGCCCTGTGGGGCTAGCAACAACACCTTACTCTTTGCAAAATATCAAAGGCACATGCGATGTGGCTCTGGCTCTGAGCAGAGATGGGCTTCCTCTGGCAAGCTGTTAGCCACAGAGAGAAGTGTGCAAAAGACATGCAGGGGAGAGACACTGTCCTGGCCTAGCTTCACTGCTGGTGTCTGGCTTAGAGAGATGGCACCCACCTTGCTGTGCAGTACTTCCTCTGAAAGCCTGAAGGTCTGGTCCTCTCCAGAAGCCATTTAAAAGTCAGGCAGACACCTGAGGTGGGGAATGGGCTCAAACCCCAAGGCAAAAGCTGCCAAATGTAGACACGGGGGGGGGGGGTCAAACACAGGGATAATTCTGTTTGCTGCCATCAGGCATTGCATTTGCCACTTCTTGGGCAAAGATGAGCAAGGACAAAAAGCAGATTCAGAATTTGAGAAAGGTTAGAGTCAGACCTGTGGCTTTGATTATGTGGCTGTCAGTTGCTTCAATCTCTATTATGGGTCACAAAAACCCCACAAACTTTGGACAGGCTTGATGTCTCCAGCTCAGGTCTATCTCATCTCTTCCACATGGGGAGAAGAGACATGGTTGCAGGGACAATATCGACAAACCTTTTGTCTGCAAGCACCCTCCTATAATTTAATTAATGGGAGAGAAATTGATTACTGCACTCAAACAACCAGTCCCTGGAAAGAAGAGGGGAATGTGTTAGAGTTTTCCAAACTTGCTTATCTCCAGCTAATCCTGCTCCTAGTGTTTGGTCCAGGAGATGTTAACAGCACAGGCCATAGAGCTCAGTTTCCTCTTTTAGTCTCTAGCAGCCAGGAAGGGAAGTGAAGACTGTGTTAACTGGGGACAGGACAGGGCGGGGTTGGACTTTTGCCCTAGAGGGGATGTGCACTTGCACCTTAGTGTCTGTAGAGGCTGCTGATCAAGAAACATCTTGCAGGAAGACAAGGGTAGACAAACTCCCTCAACACAGACAAGGCTGGGGGGGAAAATCACAGAACCAGAGACAGGAGTGACTTGTGTGCCTCTAGCTTGTTGTTATTAGTAATTAAGCAACAGTAACAAGCTCATACTGCAACAGACAAAACTACAGCTGAGCTCTGTCAGGGCAGGGACTAAGAGGTGGCTGTCTGCAACTCGCCCATTCTGGGGTGAAGGCAGAGGCAATGCATCTCTTCTCCCAGGGTCTCTCTCCAGCTGGTCCAGTTACACCCAGTGTCTGGCCTGCCAAAGCAGCTGTGGACACTTTGCTGAAAGCAGGGACAGGAGACAGAATGACCACATGCAGATAGGACTGGTTGGGGCAGCAAGTTTGACATCTCCAGCGTAGAAGGAAAGGTGAGGACCGTTTGTGTTGGTAAGATTTGGACTGGACAGCATCCTCCAAACCCAGCACCGTTCCTCTGCCTGCTCTCTCAGCAAACCATCCCCTCATAACCTTTCACACAAGGCTTCAGACAGAGGAAGGGAACAGAATGGAGGAGAATAGCCACTGAGTCACCGATGAGGCAGGACCAGCATACCAGAGATCTGCAATAGGTCTCAGTGGCAGAGGCCCTGGACAGCCTGGAGGTGGGGGCTTACATGCCTGGTGGATTAGACATGGCACTGACTCAAACACAGCTATGAGCTGCTGGTGAAATGGGAAGAAACAGCTTTTACATGAACTAAATAATGTTGAAATAAAAAGCCCAGAAAGTATGCATTTCCCCACAGCCACTTTCACCAGTAAAGATGATCTCTCATTCCAGTTTGGCCAAATGCAGCTCCTGGGACTTCCTTGGTGTTGTAGGCTCATCTTTAGGGAGTGCAACTGGCAGACAAGAGACCCTGGACACATCATATCTGTGATTTCAGCAGTCAGGATGGAGGAAACCTGTCTGTGATGGCAGTGGGGAGAGCCAGGGACCCTTGGAGTCTAATTCCAGCACTGACTCTGCCCTACTGTGCATCCCGGGAAGGGGTACTAACACCACCTTAGCTCTGACTGCCTGCTTAGAGCTGGCTGTAAAACCTCATTTCTGTGTCTAGCTCAGCCACCTGCAGTTGCACTACCTTTGAGAAAGACATTTAGTCTTGATTTGGAGCCCTGACAGGTTGGAGAGTTTACTGCACCCTTGAGAAGCCTAATTAAACTCCCCTGTGAAGAGGTGCATCTTATTTCCTGTTTTAACTGTGCAGACCTGCACTTCCAGCACCTGGATCTTGTTATACCTCTGTCTGTTAGACCAAAGAGCCCTCTGCTATCAGACACCTTCTCCCCTTTTAGCTACTTATAGATCCAACTAAAAGGCTTCAAGCTTTACTCTGAGAAACTGACTGGAACGCCTAACTCTCACATTTTGAGATGTATTTTGCATTCTGCAAACTCTTCTGCACCCTCTGTGTATTTTACACCTCCCTTTTGAAATGTGGAGGTCAGAAGTCCAGCTGTGACCCCCCAGGGCTATCCGGAGAGCTCATCCCCACGCCTCGCTACCAGCCAAGGCAGGGCAGCCCTTACTGCTGAGGCATGAGCACAGCCCCTTCTACCAAACAAAGCTGGCAAGAAATCTGCGCAGGTATTACTTCAAGAGGCTTCAGTTAACCCACATGTCTACAACCAACAATAACACCACTGCTACTTTAGAGAGGATAATAACATTGTAACAAATAATAATATTTATTATTTTGACAGATGTTATTTATAATAAGCAAACAATAGCAGCAAAGTGGCTATAAGCTCCCTGCATTTGGCTCATTTCTGCAAGGCATAAGCCAATTTCATCAGGAAAAAAAATGTTCTCCGATGTGCAGTTTATTCCCTCCTTCCCAGCAGCAGCTTCCTCTGGATATCAAGTGCTCGCCACTGTCAGAAGCCGCATGACGAAAGAAACTCAGCTCTGGTCAGCCAGGGAATTTGGAGCTTTTCAGCAACAAATGGCTGCAGGGAAGATTTTGGATGGAGTCCTGACAGCTAAGGGGTGCAAAACTCTGTAAATGAACTCACTGTTAGTGATTCTGCTGTCTGAAATAAGTTGTCTGGGAATAAGGACATGCTGGTCGTGACCTGCCCTCTGGTGGCAATGGCACCAGGGTGGCTTCGGGCACACCGGGAGGCAGCAGCACCCTGCAGCAGGGCCCCCAGGGTGCCAGCACACAGGCAAGGTGGGTGCCTGCCTTGGACATCTCAGACTTCTCCACACACCAGCAGTGCTCCAAAAGACAAAGGGGAGGAAGCTGCCCTCTCTCAGGGCCTGCTGCCGCAGGAACATCAACCTCCATCACTTGCTCTGGGCCTGTCTCCAAGGCACATGCTCGCGCTCTGGCAAGCCAGAGACACAGCGAAATTTAAGAGCACAAAGGGCCATTAGATCATTTAGCCCGATTTCCTGTCTAACACATGCTGCAAGATTTCACCCCTGTATTGAGCTCAGTAATTTCCATCTGACTAACCATCTCTCTCAAAGTCGTGATTTGAAAACATCAAGGTCATACGGCCAGAGACTTCTGCAGTCTCTTCTGTGTCAGTGTCTGAGCACCTCCCAGGCTTAAAATGACAAAGCCTTGGGCTTTCCATAGCCAAAGAGTCCAGAGTCATCAGTTCCTGTCATTCTTTTCAAACAAGAATTTCATTAAGCTTCACTGCTTCCCCTCTGGGATTGTAAGTACCAGAATAATTGTTCATCTCTGTCACCATGAGGTTAACATGTTCTTGTCCAGGGTCACGCAACTGTTCAGCATCAACAGACCTGGGAATCCTAACTCCTACGTCTTCTTCGAAATAATCTGCATATGATTCAGTCAAAGTAAAAGCACGTGAAGTTCTTTTCCTTTTTCAATTTGACACCCATTTGAAATTTTTTTTCTTGTTGCTAAAATGGGAAACAAGAGGAAATGTTTCAGTCTCTGGGAAAAACAGCATGCCCAGGAAGGCACACAGACTATCGCCATCCTGCATTTTTTCCCTTTTGCTGCCAGGTTACCAATTTCACAGTGCTCCAGAGGAAACTGGCACATTAAGTTGGCGGATTCTTCCAGTGGCAATGTCATCTCCAATGCCACATGGTCTCAGCAATACGGATGTTTGCCTCCACCTAGGGAGGCAGAAAGTGCTGGCATGGCTCCCCTTACTTCCAATTTCTGTCCCTTTCAAACTGGATCCCTGGCCACATCTTTTAAAACAGCACTGAAGTGCTCCCAGTTTCAGCTAGTCCCCTTCTGACTTGGCTGGCTAGTCTCCTCTAGTGGCTGCTACCAGGTACTCGCAAGGGACATGCAAGAAAGCCTGAAATCATTGAGTAACTGGACCTTTATGGAAGATTTTCCCTCCCACCCCATCAGCCAGAGGGGAGCTATGGCATAAGGGAAGAATTACATACTCATACTGCAAAAAGAGAGGTTGACTCCTAATTCCAGGACTGTCTACAAATATTTACCCCAGTGGATTTCTGCCAGGCTGCTGGATACTCTGCTCTTGGTAGAGTCAGGCTGCACTGCTACAACACGCAGGAGGGGGAGAGCTTTCTGGGGTGCTTTGCCACCAAAAAGAACATTTTAATCTCTGAGGGAGCTTTCCATGAACAGCTCTGAAAGCATTTCAGAAGGAATATCAGTACTTACAGCTGGGAAATGAGATTCAGAGGAGCAAACACTTGCCTACAGTCACTCAGCAGGCTGGCTGCAGAGCCAGGATTCAGGCCACAGTAACACAACACATCGCCCCACTAACTACAGCACCCGGCCTCCCCTGCCGTGCCTCACTGCAGGGCTTTCCCCTCACTGACCCAAAAAGCCCTGGAGCGCAAAGAGCTAGAGACATCAGTGACAGTTTTGTTTTCTGAATGTGTCTGTAAAGTGATTTGGAAAGGGGAAAAAAGAATATTCCCAAGAGTACAGAAAACAGCCAGCACAGGGCTGTGAAGTGTTCTGTTATTTACACAACAGCTCCCCGACGTGAATAAATCAGGTAATGCAGTACATATGGAGAAAGACGGCTGAACTGTCAGATT
Organism: Casuarius casuarius; assembly: GCA_003342895.1. Taxonomy (NCBI): domain Eukaryota; kingdom Metazoa; phylum Chordata; class Aves; order Casuariiformes; family Casuariidae; genus Casuarius; species Casuarius casuarius. Next base: position 1,512,050 of record PTFA01000104.1, on the reverse strand, counting down.
GAGAGGGGCATCCACAGGGCAGGACAGGCCAAACAGCTCAACTGGAGCAGGAAATATGCTCCTGCTGGGAATTCGGCAGCTTCATCCGCAGCCACCCTTCACCGCAGGGGGAGGTCAGGACAGGAGACAGCACCGCAGGTCTGTGGCTGCTCACCCGGCCGAGCAGACAGACACCCCAGGGAGGAAGGCAGCAGGACCACGCAAGAGCGGTGGGCCCTGTCTGGCTGCACACGCTTGTGCAGCAGCACGCGAAGGAGGGCGGTGTGCTGGCCGGGTCTGTGCCCTGGCGGGAAGGTTCCTCAGCTGAGGAAGGAGCGTGGATCTGGGGGAAACACCTCAAAGACCATCTGAGCTGGGAGAGCCAGTGTGGAGCCCAGCTACGCTGATTGCCCAGCATCCCCCTGCTCTTGGCCATTGCGCAGATGCGCAAAACGGGTGGGTGCAGAAAGGTTTACAGCTGGTAACCCAGTCCGACCTCACAGCTGACCCTGCTTCAAGCAGAGGACTGGACTAGAGACCCCCTGAGGTCCCTGCCAGCCTGAATTACCCCATGAAACACCTGATCCTTCGTGGGAATCCAGCCTAGGTTGGAGTGGGTTCCCTTAGCAAGGCTGGGGGCAGGAGGAGAGCTGGGCACATCAGAAAGATCTAAAACAACCAGCACATAGAGGCAGGAGCTGGGAATTGCTGACAGTGGTGGTGGGGGTCTAAAATCTTGCCTCTGCAGGGCTGCCTCTTCTTTCCTACAAAAACCGAAGGAAGACGACTGGTGCCCATGCTTTTTGTAACTGCACAGCCTCTCCACTTCTCACCTCCTGGAAAAGTGCCCAGGCTGCTCAGGAAGAGAGCGGATGCCTTCCACCCACATGGATGGAAACAAGCCCTGCACCAAAAAGAGTTCAAGATCACTTGGGGCAGAGAGAGGCTGTGGGGCTCTACAGACCAATGGTTAGGGCAGGTCCCTGGCTCCAGGGAAGGAGAAAGGGTTTGGGTTTCAGTCTCTCCAGGATTATTTCTTTGCTTCACATGAAACATTTATTAGTTAAATGCATAAAAACTCCTGAAGGTAGGATTCTTTCTTTCTGGGCAAATGCTGTAAATAACAGGTTGAAAGACAACATTACAAAGTATTGGAGATGAGAGCAAGAAAGGGCCATCCTCTGGCCTCATGCAATTAAATAGCCAGGAGACAGGGATTAATTATAATGCTCTGCACTGATATTGCACCCCTCACACACAAAAAGAAATCTAAGAAAGAATTCACTGGGCCCCTACCTGCCTGAGATCCTTCTGCCCAGAATATTTAGGAGTCTATTTGCACACCGCTAAGGATTATGATTTGTTTTTCATTAATTTTTTCCTGCTGAATGTGATGGCTGGCATATTAAGAGGACAAAATGCCACCTCACTCAGTACTTTGATGCACATGATAATTCACCAGCAAAAGCACCCGTCCACACTCACTTCCCCATTTACTTGTTCCTTGGATTTGCTACAAGAACGACTGTAGATTGGTTGAATTAACTTGATGGCACACAGACTGAGGGGTGCAGTGCTCCCCGTGGTACCACGCGTGGTACCTACCAGTCTGAGGTTCCACTATTGCTCCTAGGGATGTTTCTGGCTCAGCTTGAACCTGTCTTTCCACTACAGGCACCAACACTGTGCTGGAGTTTTTAGTCCAGACTTGCCAAATCCTTACTTCTCTTCCCATCTGGGTCAGGCATGTGTCAAGAGTTAACCAGCAGAGTTCAAACCACTGACATTAAGCACTCACAGTTCCCCTCTTTCAGCTTCATCTGCAACATTACCTTATTCCCTAGGGTCCAGACCCCCAGAAGTTCCTCAGCTGGAAGCCACAAGGACTCAGCACCCCTGTGAACCCAGCCTCACATCTCCTCTCACGGTGCCAAGGGGCAGAAAGCCTGCCACGCCTCCGCTGCAGGAGCGCGGGCAGAGAGAGGCATCCCTGCCGTGGGCTGCAGCAGGCACTGCCTCGCGGTTTGGCAGCATTCCCACACCTCGGGAATTCACACATGCCAACTGCGGCGAGATCCCCCATCCGTACCGACCCCTTCACACACAACCATTCCAAGGCACTTTCAAGATCTTCAGTGCAACTACACCCTACCAGCCCTCCACCAAACTTGCCTGTCCCTGAGCCCATAAGGCTTAAGATTGCACTCTTTCTGGCAGGTTTTCAGTCTACGAAACTATGTTGCCTCCTACCTTTGATGATCAAGAAATTTGCTTCTGCGGACATGTTCGCTTTGAACAATCCAGCCTCCTTCTTCCGCCGCCTCCTTGCTTTCCCTATCTGCTGCTGATTTTGCTGCCACTGCTGATGAGAAGCCAGCGATGTGTGGAAGCCACGTTGCTATCCAAATCAAATGAGATCAGGACCTTTAATTTCCAGCGTGGCAGCTGTTGTTTACATTGATTTTTTTTTCTCTCGGATGCACGTATTGGTCCTCACTGTGTTCTCTCTCCCACACATGTACTCAAACAGGAAGCGAGGGGTGGGAGTCGTAGTGTGGGGGTTTCCTGTTCTGCCATTTCAGATGCACTTAACCGACACCAAAGCTTTGATCAAAAGATCTAAACACTCGAGCTGGTCCGCTGAAGTTCAGCTAGAAGTACACACTGCTCACAACAGGAAAACCTGAAACGTTCCCACAGTCACAGGGCTCTTGGCACGTGGCTGGTACCTTTCATGCTTTTTTTTAGGAAAAAAATTGAAATGGAAGCTCAGGTGGTGCTAGACCGACTGGAAAGCCACAGGCAATAGGGTTCACTTTCCTCCTGCTCCTTCACGGACCCCTGAGAGCAGCCGAGGGCGCATCCCCCGCGGTACCCAGACGAGAATTGGGAAACCGCAGACTCCCGCGCACCTCGGGAGACAGAAGCGATCTGAGTTTCGGAACAAGGTGCTCGGCTGCACTTTAGACCCCGGCGCCGGATCCGGCGGGGACACGGGCTGCGGCCGGCGCCCCGGGCCCACATGCGAGAGCGGTGACAGCGTCACGGGGGGGCTCCCGCCCTGCCACCCTGCAGGGCCGCACGGGGCCTCCGGGAGGGCAGCGGCGACACGGGCCCAGGGGACCCCGCGGGCCCGGCGCAGCCTCTCCGCCCCCCCCACCTCTGCCACTACAAATCCCACAATGCTCCGCGCGCGCCTCACCGCAGCGCCCCCCCTTCGCTCGCCCCCGGCGCATGCGCGCAGCCTCACATGGCTCCAAGATGGCCGACACGGCGTCCGGCGGCTCCGGCACGGTAACGGCGGCTCCTCAGCGGGGCGCGGGGCCGTTGGGGAGGGCGCGGCCGAGCGGGCCGGCCAGCGGGTCGTTTTTACCGACGGCGCGAAGGCGGCTGCGGCCTGCCCGTAGGGTTTATAGGCGCAGGCTGAAGGGAGGGAGGCGCTGATTGGCTGACGGGCTGGAGGGGGGCGGGGCTTAGCAGTGGCGCTGGATTGGCTGGAGGGCCGGGGGGCAGAGTGAGGGGGCACCGGCTTTCTTAAAGGGGCCGCGGCCCGGTTCCGGGAGCCCCGTGGAGGGGGCGTCCCCGGGGGGGCCCGGAGCCTGCGGCTGCCCTCGTGCCCCGCCCGGGCTCCCCTGAGCGCGGCGGGGCCGTGTGTCCGCAGAGGTCGGGCAGCAAGCAGCCCACGACGCCCGCGGACAACTACTACCTGGCGCGGCGGCGGACGCTGCAGGTGGTGGTGAGCTCGCTGCTCACCGAGGCCGGCTTCGAGAGCGCCGAGAAGGCCGCCGTGGAGACCCTCACCGAGATGCTGCAGAGCTGTGAGTGGCGGCGCGGCCGTTCCCACCCGCCTGCTGCTCCCGCGGCCCGTTTCCAGATTTGCCTGCTTCCGTCCCGATTTGCGCCGACGGTTTTAGCGTGAGCGGGAAGCCAGCGCGGTGCTGAGCGCGTGGGTGCCCCGGGGGTCGCAGCTTGCCCGAACTCAGAAGCATTTAATTCTCTCGCTGGGCGAGCATCGGACATCTGGACAGCTTTGGGAACCTGTCCCTGGGCGCGCGAGGTGGGAATTGCAGCACCGCATGTTTCATGGAGATGCCGTCAAAATAAATAGAGAAATAATAAAGTTCCAGGTCCTGGGTTAGTTTCGGCCTTGGAACGCTGCTCCCGCCTCCCTGGGCGATGTGCCCCGGATCTCCATGCACACGTGTTGCTGAAATCTAGAGATGATTAAGTTTTGTGTTTTCTTTCTTTCCTCTTTTTTTTGTTCATGCTTGTGGACTGATACACCACAGCATTTTGCTATTGCAATTACGGAAAATATTTGACTGATCTTTACTATCTCCATACTTTGCACATACTTCAATTCCAAATATGCAAATTTTAAGACTGGATTTCAGGAGCTATTTTTATTTTCTTGATAGATTTCCTAAAAATCCCCTCAAAATCAGGTGTCCGAGGCCGGGGTTGGGTTGATATAAACCTGTGGTCACTGTCTGGAAAGAATATTTGGTGCTGTTTCTTTCCCAGATATTTCTGAAATTGGAAGAAGTGCCAAATCCTACTGTGAACACACAGCCAGGACGCAGCCAACGCTCTCTGACATAGTGGTTACCCTGGTCGAAATGGGTGAGTAGCTGGCCGGCCTCAGTAATTCCCGCTGCCTGTGTCACAGAGGATTTGGGTGTGCTGTCTCCGTAGGAAAATCTTTCCTCCCTCTTTCTAGGGCTTGTGTGATGCCCACTGTCCTGAGTGAAGACCAGCATCTTCTGAGATGGGCACTGAGCTCGGCGTTTGCAGCCCCACAGTGCACACGAGGGGTTTTGGTGTAGCAGAATTAGGCCTAGGAGGAGGAATTTTTGACAAGACAAACTCCTGATGTGATTTCTGTTTTCTTTTCTCTTTCAGGGTTCAATGTAGAAACACTTCCTGCGTACGCCAAGCGCTCCCAGAGGATGGTCATCACTGCCCGTACGTGGGAAATCCCTGCTCTTCGTACCTAGGAAATTGGAAATAATTTGGCGTTCCCATCTGGCATCCAGAGAGCTCCTGCTCTTCTGATGGATGATGCAGTCTAGTGCTCCTGGCTGTGCAGCTCGTGTTACAGGGCTTCTGTAATGACTATATAATGGGTGAGGGAAGGATACCCTCCAACAAACGGGCATCAGTTGCCTTTGCTTTAGCATCCTTACTGCACACAAGACTCTGAAGATGGTTTTGTTTTCCATGTGTAGGAGAGAGGGCTTGAATAACCCTTGTTCCCTGTTGGGATGCCAAACACAACCTGCAACTATTGCTTATGAGAAATGCTCTGTTCCTTTTACAGGACCTAGAATCACGGGTCACAGCTCAGTGCAGGCTAACACTTCTTTATGCCTCATACTTGGCAGAATGGTGCTGGCTGATCTGTGTGTGCATGTTTTTTGAACTGTAGCTCCTGTGACAAACCAGCCCGTGACTCCCAAAGCCCTGACAGCTGGACAGAACAAGCCACATCCATCCCACATCCCTGGCCACTTCCCTGAGTTTCCAGATCCTCACACCTACATCAAGACGCCGGTGAGTGAAAAAGACTTGCGTGTCATTTGGGGTTTATCTGAAGTCAATGGCATCAGTAGTTGGTGTATAAGTATTTTTACTATGATGCTGGTAGTTTTTATCCAAGACATCAGTTCTCCTGACTTCATGCATTGCTTAATGTTTGTGAGTCATCCTTGCTGTAGATTTCAGGCTGGCYGACATCTGTAGCTCTATGAAAGGTTGTGCCTGTTGAAGGTCTGTGTTTGCCTGTAGCATCTGAATCCCAGTAATGGTTTGAACTTCAGCTGGCTGCACTGCACCTAGTGACAGAACGTTTTTCCCTTCCCTGCTCCACAGACATATCGGGAGCCAGTTTCTGATTATCAGGTCCTACGGGAAAAGGCAGCATCTCAAAGACGCGATGTAGAAAGAGCTCTCACACGCTTCATGGCAAAGACGGGGGAAACGCAGAGTCTCTTCAAAGACGATGTTAGCACATTCCCATGTGAGTTACTTAGTGCCCCGAATGACAGCTATCTAGCTGAGTAACTTTTAAGAAGGTTAGGAAGGAACTTTTTGTGTTTGTATGATGTTGTGTCTTTGGTTGGAAACATAAAAAGAGCTTTGAGTCAGAAAATAGGAAATTAGAGACTGCCCTTTTTCAGGGCCTCATATTTCATTCTTGACCCCTGGGAGTGGCAGGAGGAGTCTGTGTGTGAATGGCAGGGAGAGGCTGTTTAAAACTCGAACCAGAGAGAGTGTTTGGTCTCTAAGTAATTGATTATCTTTGTGCTTCATAGCCTCTGAGTTGAGGAGACTCCTCCTAGCTTGCTGACTCTGTCCTTTTCTCCAACCCTAGTGATTGCTGCCAGGCCTTTCACGGTGCCCTACCTGACTGCTCTTCTTCCCTCTGAGCTGGAAATGCAGCAGATGGAAGAAACGGATTCATCTGAACAAGACGACCAGACAGATACAGAGAACCTCCCCCTGCACATGAGCACGGTATGCCGAGCCTCAGACATTAAGGTCCCTTGGGCCTGACTTTCTTCAACATATGAAACCTGATTCTGCTTTGTCTGTCTTCCTTGCAGCTGGGCAGAGTGGGTGGAAAATGGCAGAGTGGGTTGCATTTTATAGCACTTCCCCAGGTGTAAATGACTAACAGTGTCATGGTTCCCTAACTTTCTGCGGGGTGCACTGTATAATGAGGTTATTTGATGCTGGATCATGTGCTTTCAGGGCAACCTTCATTTCAGTGTTAGAGGAGAGAAGACTCTCGTGACATCTGGCACTGTTCCCAAAGAGGATCTACTTGTGTTAGAAATGAGAAGTCCACACTTTTAATGCAGCTTCTTGTGTGCTGCAGTTTATCATGGCTGCTCCTTATCTGTTTTGCCCATAGGCTCTGTGGTGTTTGAACTCCCAAACCATGTTTAGCCTAACTTTGTTTATGCTTCTGTTTTTTGTTTGTTTTTGGTTTTTTTTTATGTGACAGGATGATTCAGGACCTGAGAAAGAAAATGCTTCAGTGCTGCAGCAGAACACCTCCCTGTCAGGCAGCCGGAACGGGGAGGAGAATGTGATTGACAATCCTTACCTGCGGCCAGTGAAGAAGCCCAAGATCCGCAGAAAGAAGTGAAGTGTAGCCAGCCGACTGCTCAGAGGAGGAGGAGCCCAGTTTTCTGGCTGTCCTGGGGGGTCACCCCTGCTGCTGTGGGTGAGAGGCATGGCACAAGACAGGAGGGGCAATCAGGCTGGTAGAGCGGCAGAAGCAGAAATACGATCTCTCTCTCCTGCACTCTCATCCTGGTTTGCAGTGCTCCCTCTTCCCCTCCGCTCCTGCTGACTTGGAATGGTGAAGAGTCAATTGCCTTAAAAGTGTTGGAGGCCACCTGGTTACAGATGGGAACTGTCTCGTTTATTCTGGTTCCTTCTCTCTGTTGACTGGATTTACTCTCTAAGGAGAAGGGGCACACGGCTTCTTGCTTCTTAGTGCTTCCCAGCAGGCACTGCAGAATACAGGAGCATAATTTGCTTGTGGCTGTCTCCCAGGTTAGAAGAGAAACTTCTGCAATTGACCCTGTCTGGCATTACAATCTAAGGAGCACGTGTAACAGAGACAGAAAAAGCCCAGAGAGGTTTTCTGTTTTTAAACTGTCTTTGTATTGTTGGCAGGTAAAAGCAAACAGACTCTTCTTTTATAAACTGAAGGCGACTGATATGTTGGTAAGAGAGCAAAGTGTAAATACAGAGCTAAGATGGCGTTTTATGTTCGCTTTCCTGACTGCAGCTGCACTTCTAACTTAGAAACGCTAAGTGTAGTGTTTACACTGCCCTGCTTTGAGGTTATTTTCCAGCAGTAGGAACAGTAAGGTTTAACAGCTGCTGCAGGCCGTTTCTCAGTTCCATTGTTAGTTTCAACACAGCACAAATCCTTCAAGACTTCATGCCTTCACCAGCTGTTTGAAAGATGCCGTGCTGAAAATCTTGGAATATGGGATAAAGCTGTATTGATTACAGTCCAGAGGGCCATTCTGTTGATCATAGTTTCTTATTTTGTCCTTTCTCAGATACGGGCTTTTATCCACAGAATTCTCCCCCCACCCCCTGCCTTCTACCCCTCTCCCAAACAGAAGCCTTCTTTTCAGCAGTGAGAATGAATGATGATGGGAGTATTGTAATCGTTAGCTGGTGTTGGAGGCCTTTCCTTTAATCTTCATTCAACCTTTACTTGGGCAAAATATGGGCTGACTTCCTTTGACAAAAGGCTCTTGTTTTGTCCAGGATCCCAAGCATGATTAAATGATGTGGATTCAGTAGTTCCTACTACCAGTCAGCTTTGTCTCATTCATGTTAGTTTAAAATTGCTTTAAGCAGTAGTTAAGACTACATCTTTCTTGTAGATCAGACTTGGTGCTGAGAGAGGCAGCGAAAGCTATGACATTGCCTGCTACAAATTGCCAGACTGCTCCTTGCTTCCTGGAGCAGTAGCTGAGTGCAGGAAGTCTGTTGCCATCAAGGGGCAGATCAGAGTTATGTGTATATGTGTTCACCTCAGTTCAGTGAAGCAGTTCTCGCAGGCCTCCCTCTTCCCCACTTGGCATCGCTCAGGGAGGAGGTAGAAACGGAGGAGGAATTGTTTCAGTGGAAACAGAGACGTTCCTGCCAAACAATCTGAAATGACATCTCTAGCAAGAGTCCTGCGTGTGCCATTGTCATTCCTGCTGGTGCCTTGGTTGTACAAAATAATGAATGTACAGAGATACGTTGTGTATGTATGTATATATAAAAATTTATATCTATTTTTCTTGGATTACGCATTTTTCATAATTACAAAATCCCTCGCTGGGTAGGGGAAAAATGTAGAGTGAAAATAGTAATTTTTATGTTCATAATAAAAGAAATTTTATGTCCTACAAGCAAAACTGAGTCCTTGGAGTTTGGAAAGAGTGGAAAAGCATGTGAGTGGAGCCCGAGTGTGTGTTCACTTGGGTCTTGGCAGAGCTCTCACTGAGCTGTGAGAAGTCTTGTTCTTCCCTCTGCATCTCTTCCTTTCTCCACACAGAGAATTTTGGGAATTTCCTAACACAGACTTTGTTTCATTAGAAGTATGCTCACTGAAGACAAAGTGCCTTCTGAGGTATCAGTTCTCCAAAAGCTTCATTAGAAGGTTTCTCCAATCACAGGTGGAACATGTGGTGGAGAAGGATTGCAGAATCGTAGGTACTGCTTTTACATCCGTCTTTCTTACACATGTATTTTTCTCCTAATTAGAAAACCGAGATGGAGGGAGGTGAGGTATGCAGCATCAACCGTGCAGGCAGTGGTGGAGCTGGAAACAGAACCACTAAAGCCAGGCCTTAGGAGAGTAGTTTCCAGTGAGTCATACTCCCTCCTTTGAAAGGTTGCACCAAAAGGGCATTTGAAATCAGCAGCTACGTCCCTTTTGGACAGCTGCAACTGCGAAGTAACCTCTCGTGGTTGTGAGGGAAGGGGCCAATGTGTAGAGAGAAAAAAGGCTTCGAGCAGCTGTTGCAGTGGGACAGAAAGTGGGAAACTAGAATATATTTTGGTTCTGTAATTGAAATTGCACTACAGGTGAAATTGCTACAGAAACAGCTAAACAGCTACAGAAATTCTAGAGTCTGCCTTGCAGTTGGTTGTCAAAATGAATATTGCCTGTTCTTAATATTCCCCTGAGATCTGCAGATAGTGAAGTTTGTGATCAGTACATGTGTGTATGTGTGCGTGAAGGCATGTATATATTTATATGTGTCCCTAAGGTCTGAGTTGTACATTGCAGAAACAAACGGTGATGAACACCAGGACCTTTCTGTTTCAGACTACATTCATTTTCATGCCACATTCTTAATTAGCAGCGCGGAGCTTGCTCCCTGCTCAGAAATAACTTCCTCATGTCAGTAGCACAAAGCTAATAATGCAAAAGCATGTCTTGTAGGCCATCGAGTCTGTCTTTTTCCAGTGCAGTACTCTTTCATGGGATGTAGTACTGCATGCTAGTTTAAAATTGTTGTGGACTGTGCACAGAGGCATTTTATTCTCTTTTCACAGATGCGTTTTCTGAAGAAGGCTCACGGTGGAGGAGCTCTGGTCTGGGCCCCTGGCAGGGGTGACTTTCCTGACTCTTTCAGTGGTGCAAGACCTACCTGCTGCTCGTGAGGTTGAAGGCTGTCCTTGGAAACTAGGGCCACATGGCTGGCGAGGGGCGATGCCAAGCCTGTCGCTTGCAGCATGGCTGCCTTCAGCCCAGAGCTGTCCGAGGGGAGCCATTTTGGTGGGGGCGGCGCTGCGAGGCGTTCACACGGTGCTGCGGAGAAGATGGTGGCGGCGGAGGCAGGCCTGGGGCTGACGGACCCTCCTCCGAAAGCCCTCCAGGTCCGGGGCCAAGCGCGCAGCGAGGCCGCAGGCACCCGCCGCTCTTCCCTCCCTTCCTCGCCTCTTTTTATGCAGAGATGACGTGATGCCAGGTAAGCACAGACAGAAGCAGCAAATGCCTCTTTTTGAAGCGGTTTTATTTTGGGAGGCAGAGTAGCGCGGATAAATGCCTCCAGCAGAGCGGGGGGAATCGGGAGGAGGCCCGAGGCGCCCGCCGGAGCGGGGACGTCGCGGCGGCCTGGGCGGCTCAGCCGTGGTACAAGCTCAGGTAGGCCACCCGGTTCCGGTGCTTCCTGAACTCCCTGTCTGCCATCAGCTGAAAGAAAACCAGTATCCGTCAGACGTTCCTCAGCGCATCACTCTGCCAGGGCTCCGTAGGAAATCGCTTTCCCACCCCTTAACCACTATTTTAAGTTGGGCACAGTTTCCTCCCAGGAGAGCCGCGCAGGGAAGGCTGCGCGCAGGGTCTCTCGCTTTTTGGCTGCAATCTTACTTCCAGGCCAAACTTCCTCACAGAAGTCTTTTTGAAGGACTGTAGCCGTTTTCCGAAAACTTGGTTTTGGCAAAGGGGTACATCTGATTGATAGAAAATCACCTTGTAGCTCATGTCCCAGGCTCATACAGCCGCATACCCAGCAGGACAGTGAGGAAAGGATGACAAAATGCTTTTAAGGAACCATCTGATTTCCTTTGTCAGCAGTATTCCGCAGGGAATGCCATCCCCTTATCCCTGCCCCTGCGTTCGGTACCTCTGCTCTTAGTGTCCTCTTCACTGGCATTGGCACTAAAGACCAGTCTGGAGACCCAAACTTCATTGGCCAAGTGATTTTTTTGTGTAATAGCTTGTCTGCTTCGTAAGTTCCAGGTCTAAAAAATACAAGCACAGTATCTCATTTCTGGAACAGGAGTGTGATGTTTGCAGTATGCTAATTTGCCAGTCCTACCTTAATCCATGGGAGAAATGCCTGTTGTGGTCTTCTAGTCATCATGCTAAGTAAACGACTAAACCATGTACTCGCAGGGGAGTTTTTCAGACATACAAAGGGTTATTGGGAACGCAATTGCCTATCTCCCATTCGTGCCTTAGTATTTGTCTCTGCCAGTACTGCTGCTAGTTACTAAAGCTGTAAGAAAATGAATTATGTTACCCAGGGAAAAATTCTCTATCCAAAGGCTTATCTGGAAATCGTGGTGATTTAATGGAAAATGGGGCATAGGCACGCTGACATTTTCTCTCTTTCTTCCACCATGACTGGTACGTTGCTGGGCCAGGAGTCACAGTCTGTAAGAGAGAAAATTTCAATACAGAAGATTTTATGTTCTGCAAAACATTCCTCGTGGTCTGATCAGCAGCCAGCTGGATATTATAGAGCTGCTGTTCAATGAGTACTCTGGCTACTCTGCTAGTGTAAAAACAGCAGAACAAGTCAAATATGCACTCACTACTGCTTACCCAATGTGTCCTCTGACATCTCTCCTGGTACACTGTTATTCTGCAGAAGTTGGGCCAGAAAACATATTGTGTTGGTCAGGCAACGTAGCTGTGCTCTCTCCCTGATTTTGCCTCAGTATGTTTATGTGTGTGTTTGGGATGTAAAGGAATACGAATATGGCTCTGTATATGTTGCCAGAGCTCGTATGAGCAGTCAACAGACTCTAGGCTCAGCACAGGAACTTACCTGCCCCTAGGTTATGTGTAGGGAGATCTATGATTCCTGTACATTCGGTCTGTGTTTGCCTGTCTACTAAGGCCACAGATACTGAAAAGAGGACTGGTTTTCCAGCTCTCTCTCATTTTCCAGTAGAGTCTGTTTCTGAAAAAAAAGCCTCACGACCAGTGAAAGTGAGATTAAATGTGGGAGCAGTTGATGTCTGCGAGGGATGGAAGACTCTTGAGGGACTTTTCTGGTCCCCACAGGGCTGCTGCATCATTTCAGTTCTCTTTCTCAGGTGGAACTGAAGCAATGCGTGAAGCTCGAGTGCCGTGCACGAGTGACTTGCACCCCCAGCAAATGCGATCAAAACTGGTAGTCTATGGTGGGAACAGACTACAAATTCTTATAGAGCTGTGGCTCTGCTGCTTTGAAGAGTGCTCTTCTTACCTGTGGCTCTGGTATGAAACGTTGGGCTGTTCTTGCTCCTATCACATAGCCTTTCTTGCTTTGTGGCTTGTGAGCCAGGGAGTATACCAGGCTGCTTTTCTGTGGTTCAAAAACAAAAACATCTTACTGACATTTTTAAGACACCATTTGCATCAGGGGAAGGCCAGAATTTCTGTACTTGAGCAGCAGAAGAGGTCATTCCCTCTAATTTCTCTAATTTCTCACAAATTTAGAGTGCTAGGGCACTTCGAAGCTTTGAAGACCGGTACGTCTAGTTGTAACTTTTCCAGGACAAGAATGTCTTTTCCTAGGTATCTGCATAGACTTTGTACAATGGCTTTGCAGGACAGGCGTCGGGGACACCATGTCTGGCTGACCATGGTCTTATTGCTCCTATACCGTATGTCTGCTGTAAAGGAAAAACAGCATGAAAGCTGCAAAACTCACCTTGTGATTCTGATAACAGCCTGGCCCAAGCCGAGGGTCTCCCCTGACAGGTATCAGCTGGATCCCCAGCCTGTCTGGCGCGTGGTGGAGAGGGAACAATTTCCGCTCTTGACATGATCCAAAGGAGATGCGCTTCTGCACGCCTGTGAGGCCAGGAGAGGGAAATGCCACCAGTGTGATTCACCCCTGCGGAGACAACATCTTGCTTCTCTTCATTTCCAAGCGTGCTCTGCTTCCCGAGGCCAAGCATCCCCTCTCTCCCGCCTGGTAATTTCCCCTGCCCACAGACGTTTAGGAGGGTCTGCCCTTGGGATGGCTGCTCAAAGCTGCCACAAAAGCTGCTTTCTTGCCAGCCTGAGCAAAGAGGTGCCTCGTGCACCGTGTGTGGGGCGGATAGCTGGGGGAGCCCGGTGCCTCCGGGGAGCTGTGAGAGCGAAGGCCCTCCTGCCCGTAGCCCCGCCAGCGCCTGCCTTGCGTGGCTCACCCGTCCGCTCCGGCTGGTCCATCCTGCTGCCTGTGGGCACACGCAGAGGCGTCAGGATGTGTGTGGAAGTGCCAGGATGTGTGTGTACTCCAGTTGCTATAGACACGGGGGGCGGTACATTGTTGAAGGGAACGCTGGCGACTGCAGCTCCTGAGCTGCACGAAAAGAGGATGATTGATAAAAGCCTTGTGGATTGGTGTTTCCCAGAGGGACCCATCCTGTCAGGGTCCCAGAGAGAAAAGTTCTCTTATGTGGAGCCCCTGGAAAGGGACAGGACAGGATGGGACAGGACTCTGTGTGCATGTGTTTGAAGCAGCGCTTCCTCCACACCGTCCTGGAGGCTTGCCTAGGTGTGCTTCCTCCTGCACCCAGAAGCTGCCATGTGCATGGCTGTGAGCTGTGCGGGACAGAGGTCTCTGGAGAGCCAGCTTCTCGGTGATGCTGCCAGGACCCTTGTCTGTGTGCTCTCTCATGGCACAGCCTGATATTCCCCATCTCCTCCTCTCCCTCTTTTCCCTATGCCCGGCTGGCATGCTGGGACAGCAAGAAGCCCCTGCCAAATTGCCAGAGTGGGGCTGTTTGAAGTCCAGCTTGTGGATTCCTGCCCTTCCCTGAGCAGGGGTGTGAGCATCAAGAGGGAATCAGGGAGCATTGGAATATTAAGAGCGAGATGAGTGCAAGCAGAGAGGATTGTTGCTGTTGGAGAACACTTTATTTCATCATTAATTTTCCTTGTGATTGTGTTAGAGGGGACTGTTTGCTGTTCCAGAATTCATATCTTCATGGCCAGTTGCAGCAGGAGCAGCTGGCATCAAAGACGAGGTCAGCCTGGCAACTCTCCCGGTAGGTTTTGCCATCACTGCAGCTGTAGAAGCTGCTCTTGCTGGATGGATCTGCATAGATGCCGTTGGCCTTGCCAGCACAGAAGCCACTTGCAGTGGAGCCACTACCTGAGCTCCCGCTCCCACTTCCACTCCCACTTCCAGAGCTAGAAGCCTCAGGGACTGCAGAACTGGATTGAGAAGAGGCAGCACAGCCTGAAATAAGAGCAGGGAAGGGATTATTGGTCTCTGATGGTCTCTCAGCACTCCCTCCCTCCATAGTCCCATTTGTAGTGGGGTCAGCAGACCAGTTACTAGACTTTGTTCCCCTAAAGTTTGGCTGGGTTCATATCTGGCCTTGGGAACAGTTGGCCTCAGGCCCCAGTCCCAGTCTCACTCTTTTATCCTAGGGGATGTAGAGTGAAGAGGTCTTTCCTGGGCAGCCTGTAGTTGTGCCTTCCACAGAGAGTCATTGTCCTCCAAGCCCCTACAGTTAAAAGTTCATGGCTCTCTGAAACCCGGCATCAGTACTGAGCTAGGGTGTCACCTTCAATAACGCTTGCCACTCAAGTTACTCACTGTCGCTTTGCAGGCCAAGAGCCGCCTTCAGGGTGGAGATCAGGGGATATTTGCCCTCTTTGCAGAAAGAGCCAGTGAAGTCGTCCATAGCAAGGGACCATACCATCGCACCGCCATAGTTGTTGTTCTTCAGCCAGTCAGCCTGTTCAGTGCCAGAGGAGAAGCCCCAGTTAGTCCCAAGGCCTGCTACTGCAGAAGTCCTCCCCGAGCATTGCTAGTACATCCCTGTTTCCCACGGTACCTTGATGTTGAAGCTCTTGATGTTGTCATAGCCCACCCATGTGCTGTCCTTGTAGGCATAGGGCACATCCTGAGGGGTATCCCAAGCCTGGGTGGCTCCGGAGTCCAGGAACGTGCAGATCTAGGGAGAAGAGTGGAGAGGGGTAGTTATCAAGCATCCAACAAGACAGGGCAGTTGGAATATTCCATGGGTCCCTTGTTAAAAACTCCCTGCTGGGTGATTCAATGACTTTTTGTGCTCGTGGCTGCCCGTATGTGAGGGCAGATGTGTACCTCGTAGTAAGCCAAGGTGCCAGCCTCTCTTGTGTAAGTTCCAGCAGGCCCAGGTCCTGATGTTGGTGCCCCAACAGCAGTGTCAGATGGGCTTTGGAGGTCGAAGTTGTGTCCATAGGTTGGGAATCCAACAAGGAGCTTCTCAGCTGGGGCGCCGTTGCTCTTCCAATAGTTCATAGCATAATCCTGTTAAAAACCATCGCGGTTCAAGCCTGTGCCAGGATTTATGGGAGGAGGACCAATTCTTGAACTTCTCACCACCGGTGTCATCACAGACCTGACACTTGAGACACAGGAACCCAACATATACTTACGACACTGTTGCTGCCAGTGTCAGCTGAGCCTGTGTACAGAGGGCTGTTCTCTCCAGTTTGTCCATCCCATGAACCATGGAAGTCATATGTCATCACATGGAAGTAGTCCAGGTAGCTGTGGAGGACATTGCATGCATCTATGTCCTGGCCTGTTGAGTCACCTCACCCAGTACTGCTTGTACAGAGGTGACATCTCTCCACCAAACAAACAATGTTCCCCTCACGTCCTCGCCTTATGCAAAAGACTAGGGAGTCCATAGGAAATGCAGTGGGTTTCCACCGGTTAATGGCACGGTTTCCCTTAACCGTGCGAGGGAGTGCCAACTAAGCCATTGCAACGGTACCTGCGAGTTTGCTACTCACTTTCCAAGCTCAGCAATCTGGTAGCCAGACTCAATGTTGGAAAGTCCTGCAGCAACAGCAGCGGTGATGAGGAGCCTGCGCTTGTTAACCTCTTTAGCTTCCTGCTCAAAGGCTGCCAGCATCTCCTGAGAGATGCCAAGAAGAGAGAGATGCCTCACCACGGACCCCCTGCGCTGAGTCTTCCCAGGCCCTGGGGCTCTGGACAGAACCGTGCAGAGCAGGGGCTTGACCAGAAACCTTTTATTTCAGCCTACCTTCACAAGAACAGTAAAGAGAGCCTTGTCCTCAGCTGGGCTGCCTCTAGACCCAGGGTATTCCCAGTCAATGTCTAGCCCATCGAACTCATACTGGCGCAGGAATTTGATGACTGATTTGATGAAGGTCTGGCGGTTCTCGGCAGTGGAAACCATTGCTGAGAACCTAGGAAGGAGAGGAGAACAGAGTGGAGGTTTGGTTGGTGCCCCTTTCCTCCTCTCCCTCCCTTGCCAGGATGCAGTTATGAGAAGGAGATGGTGTGAACGTACTTGGCTGTTCCGAAATTCCATCCTCCGATAGCCAGGAGGGTCTTCAGATTTCCATTCCTGCAAAGCGAGGGACAGGATCATGTTCCACAACAAATAAAGGCTTGGTGTCTCCAATTTCGAATTGCACACAGAGGACCAACATAAAGCACAGTGCTCGTGCTTTTCTTAAAAGTCCTAAAAGTCTTAAAATCCAGTGAGCAGGTGCAGGGCAGACCGAGTCATAGTCACCATCCATAGCGGATCGGTGCAGCCTGACCTGCCCTCCCCGTCACTATCTGCCTCTTTCCCTTGGCATCGCTTGACCAATGGATTGCTTTGCCGTTGTGCAGGGAAAGGCAAAGAAAGGGAGGATGAGTGGTCCCCTTTGCTCTCGATATGTACTGTTTTTTCAAGCCATTGAAGGATTTGTAAAGGGTCACATCGTTCCATTCGGTGGTCGTGATCTCATTGTTGGACATGCCAGCGAAGGCGTAGATCAGATGATTGCACAGGCAGGGGTCAATGTTCTCGGGCTTGTAGCTTCCCAGGCCAGGCCTGTACTGGGCCCAGTTGGTGAAGTAACATGACAGCACGTAGGCAGTGCCTGCAGAGAAACGGAGGAGGTGATGTGTGGCTGGGCGGCACCCAGGAGAAGCCCATTCCTTAAGGCAGAGCATTGTAACGGGATCTGACAAGAAATGACTGGGCAATGCTTCCTTGCGGGGAAAGGAGTTCAGAGCAAGGGAGGCAGGGCTGGCTATCCTACTGTAAATTGGCTTTCCAAGGATAAACGTGAGTTTGTTTCCTTCCTACTTTATTGCAGGAAAGGAGTCAGTCTAGGAACCTGTTGTCCACTCAGACTCGGGTGTCAGGGTGGTGCTGGCTGCTGGGTTTCTTTACCTCACAGAGTCTTTCTCCTTTGTTGTCACGAAAGGGAGAAATGAGGCAAAATGAATCCCCGGGGGATTGAATTTTGGGGGAGAAAGCACATACCTGTCTGGGCGTTCAGCAGGAGGGCCAGACCTTTAAAGAAAAAAGTGTGCAGTTAGTCTTTGACCTGAGAAATGGGGTAATGGCTGAACACGCAGAAGCTCTCTGGTGTGCACGCTGCTCTGCAGGCAGTGAAAGTGCTCCTGTCAGTGGGCCCGTTTTGCTCCTCTTGAGCAGGACCGGTCTGACCCCAGCGTAGCCTGTACGTCAGGTCACTGTTCCTTCTGTGGGAAGTGGAGACACACGAGAGCTCCTGCTCGTTAAGGGCTGGGCGTTCTGCTGGCTTCGTTCAGCCGGGGTTGAGCAATGGGGGATCGAGGAGCCGTGAGCACGGCTGGAAGAGCAGAAACTCTCTAGTACGTACTCGGCTTTCCAGACAGTAGAAGCACTTCTGTCAGTGAGTCCATTTCTGCTTCCCAGTGTCATTGTCTTGGTCCCAACATCATGTTCCAATTTTAAACCGCATTAAATAAAGAATTTGCATTTCTAAAGTCCAAGCAATCAACTCCCAAGTTGCCTGAACATATAAGCATCGAGAAAGTAGATGCTATTGCCTTTCCTTTGCTAAAAGAGAGAGCAACCTTTTTAATCCCCATGGAAGCCCTTGTATACCCCCCCAAGATAACAGTGGAATATCCACCAATACTCGTCCTGAAGGCAGAGAATGAAGTTGTCAAGCAGGACTTACCGGTGAGCAAAGTGAGCTTGGCCATTTCTGCCCGGGACTGATTTGGTGCTGCCTGTTTCTCAGTTTTATACAGCTCTCTTTTCATGCAAATCCTAAATCAACCAGGATGCACAAACAATATTTTGATATTAGATAAACAGAAGTATCACAGAAAATGATAGCAATACAAAGGGTCTTAACACTGGAGCTGGAGAAATGAGTATTATCAGGCTGCACCTTTTAATGGCGCTGCCGATTAGAAGAGGAGCAAGATTAGACGGCTTTTCCTTTTAGAAGTTTTGTTTACAACGACAGGTTTTGTGTCAATACTGGCGATCGCCCAGTAATAGATGGCTGAAGCATTCAACCTTGCGTCGTCATTGTGTCTGCCCAAGGGTGGTAGGTGCTGCCAAACCGCAGGCGGGTGTACAAGGGTTTTCTCAGCTTGGTTAGGGCAGCGGGCGAGGGCGGACTGAGCAGGGTTTAGACTCTCAGAAGTGTGCTTAGCCGAGGACCAGGGCAATCGAGTCACACTTGAGCGGAGAGTTTGCCAGTGTCACATTGCGAACAGTGAAGCAGGATCATTTTTGCTGAGCAGTTCTCCCATTTGGACTTGGGACTGTTGTTGTCAGGAAAGAAGAAAGAGAAGGTGAGAAGAGTCCTTTAACACAGGGCCTTAAACAATTTGTGTACTGATGGCCTAAAGAGTGCCTGCCTAGTGGCATGGTGAGCAAATGTGGCAGTATCTTGCCAAGACAATCTTCTTGAGGGAGCGTTACTTCTCAGAGGCCGAGCACTACGAGGGGAGCCCAGGGACAGAGCATCATTCAGGTTGCATTTGCTGCTGCACTTACTCCCTCCTTCTTGCTCAGCTGTTTCCCAAACTGAGAGGTTTCTGTGTTGCCCAACATTTGTCTGTTGTCTGCGTGTACTGTGAAGCCCCTTCAGGAGAAATAACCGAATCTCTTAAATTCTACATGATCTTGTCGGTGGTTGTTCTTGTGAATTTTTTTAAGGGCCGTGTTTGGTCTAGTTTGAAAGTTTCACTCTGTTGCTTTCAGGATGCCGTGTTTTGTTTCCAGGCGTGTATGAATGTGACTTTCTAAACTGCAAAGGGGATTGCTGAAAATGGGGTTTTTGACTCAGAATATTTTTTCTGCATCCTTGTTTATTCTTCAGGCCAGGAGGAGACTCGAGTCTTTTACTGTGTTCCAATAGGAGGGTTTGGGTTTTTTTTCTCGCATGCTAGTCACTGTCAGGGCTCGTGCAAATGGTGGAGTAAGACACAGCCTGCCTATGCCTGGTTCCTCTGTGCTGAGACATTTCTTAGTTCGTGTTAAGATGATGTGAAGGTGAATTTCCAAGAGGTCACCTAGACTTGGTGGAATGCGAGCCTGGAAAAATCCCACAAAGTTGCCCATATCACATGCTGGCACCTGACCCGCTGACCTGCAGATTAAAATGCTTTAGACTTATATTTCAGATTTTGTGTATGCAGCAGATGAGATATGGCGGATGAATAACAAGACAGCCACCTTCAAGAAGTATTTTTCCAGTGTGTTTCTGAGTTTGATAAGGTAACACAAAGTGTACAAGACCAGGAGAAACGGATTTTGCAAAATCCCACCCTCAGTGACCTTTGGAGTCTTGCAGGAGAAGGTCTGTTACTTGGAGAAGACGTTTCAGTGTGAAGAGGAAGGCATTTAGCAAAGGGTCAGGGAAGCTAATTTGTGTCGTATGGAGGCAACAATTTCTGCTGGGCAAATTTTGGAGTCTTTCTTTAGTGGTTATTCTGCCTTCACTCTGTCCTAAGAAAGCTCCTTTGCTGTTGGTTTCGGTGGGAGGGCTGGCAGGCCTTGAGCAAGGGCAGAAGAATTGGTCCCTGCATTCTGCATTCGAATTAAAAAAGAGTGGAGTATTCAGACAGAGACCTTGCTCGTTGTTCCTGTAGCCAAAGCATTGGGTTTCAGAAAGATCCAGCCTTCTGGATTGTTTCTGCATGAACTTTGCTTGATGCACAGACGAAAACTGTCATTATGGTCATTGCATTATTATGCTATGACTACGTCTGTCTCTGCCCTTTAACCACCTGGACTCCTTTCTGCTGGGTCCTGGAAAAAGAGATGCAGGTTTCCACGTTCCCTCCAGCTGAGCAGCATGCGGGTCCCTTTCCTGCTGCTCAGCTCCAGGATGATTCCTTCGGCTTTTGCCTCTTGTCAGAGCCCAGGCGGTTTGTCAGGTTCAGGCATGGGCTTGCACAGCCTCGCACCCGTCTGCTGGGAGATGGCTCTGACAAGGTAGAATATAGCAATTCCTATCCTCCCTCTCAGGGTGAGCGGGTGTACAAGGGTGGGTGTACAAGCGGGTGTACAAGGGTTTTCTCAGCTTGGTTAGGGCAGCGGGCGAGGGCGGACTGAGCAGGGTTTAGACTCTCAGAGGGGTGCTTTTCCGAGGACCAGGGCAATCTGGACCCTCTTACTGCAGGCATACTGTCTCTCCAGATCCAGCTTTTATGGATTGTGTTTCGCTCGTATCACTTAAGCTTGGTGTCACTTCAGTGAAGTGGAGAGGATCTTCTTGAGGGAGCGTTACTTCTCAGAGGCCGAGCACTACGAGGGGAGCCCAGCGACAGAGCATCATTCAGGTTGCATTTGCTGCTGCACTTACTCCCTCCTCCTCACTCAGCTGTTTCCCAAACTGAGAGGTTTCTGTGTAGCTCAGCATCCGTCTCATGTCTGAGTGTCCTCTTCGCTGGGGGCAGTCAGTGCTCCTGACCCATAAGTCTTTGGTTTAGAGGGCGCCTACCGAGGAACAGGATTATGTCTGTAAGTCTTCTGAGCCCAATGAGCTGTTACAATCTTTCCATCCAGAGTCTTCTATGGTACTTATTTTTTGCTGTTTACATTGCAATAGTGCCCAGGTAGCTTTCTGTTAGGCTTGTTGTAACTTCAGCTTTTATTCCCTCCAGCCTTTCGCTGCTGTGCACACACAGGTGTGGGCTTGCAGGGCTGGCAGGGAGCCTCAGGCAGGGCCCCGTGAAAGGCTGCAGCCTTCCTCTCCCGAGTGCAAGGAGAACTTCTGGAGAGAAAGCATCCCAGCGGCTACCGGAGAAGGTGGGTGTGGGGAAACTGGAGCTTTAAAAGCACCTCATCTGCTTTTCCTTTTTTCTTTCCTTCCATGCAGGCTGTTAAGGGAAGTTAATGTGACTTCACTTTTGGCAGAGAGCTCTCTAAAGCTCACCCTGGGCGGGAGGATAGGAATTGCTATATTCTACCTTGTCAGATCTTTTTTTTCTCTCTAACTATGGTTAGCTTTCTAGCTTTAAATCTCTTCTTTTTCATCTGTTTTCACAAATAGGTAGTATGAATAAGAAGAGCAAGTCAGGATCATAGAAAGTCTGCTGAAAGTTTCTGGTGAAGAAAAAGGCAATGGTAGGAGGGAAGACACAGGGCTAAGCTCTTTCACCTGGCTTGCCAAACTTTTCTCTAGTCACTTGGGGAGTCTTTTAATTCTGTGCTTAAAATTTCTATAATGCTCTGGGAAAAAGCAATGAATGAGGGAAATCATGATGCCAAATTCTTAGTGCGAAGCACTTTGAGGGTGTTAAATATGATCTGCCACTATGGTAAAATGTGGTGAGCTTTCTGTTTGCAACCTGTGCTCTGTACTTGGCCGGGGGGTGGTTTCTGATACGGGATATGCTCTGGGAGTTCTGTATTGAACCTCACTGTGCTGCGAGCTAGAAGGGTTGAATCTCCTGAGGAATCATCATGCTTTATCATTTAACATACGGTACAGCCTTGCCTGATACCAGCGATGTTAGTCTTCAGCTCTGTCTCCTTCCTATTCCCTAGCCTCTTCAGAAACTATCACCACCGAGAGATCACCTGATTTTATGAATTAAAGGAAGGAAGAAGTAGAGTTAAGGAAGAGGTTTCTCTGCACATGTAGAATCTAGATTTGCAATTAAATGCTCCCCAAAAGCATTGCAGGAGACAAAATAAAAGCACAACTATAATAGAATGCAGTTTTAATTAAGGAGAGCATCTTCCTCCTGGTTCGGAAGAATCTGCTAAAGTCAGTGGCTGGGTGAAGCAGAAATCCTTTTCCTGTGACACAGGAGACGTTTGAGGTCTGTGACTTCTCTTTGGAAAGATGAAACTGTGCACCTTGGGCTCTGCCATTGTAAGGCGCTTACGGAAGCTGTGACAGCCCCCCAGTACAGGCTCTTCTAGGTGACAGTGTATTATAAGCTGGTTTAGACACTGGGAGGGAATCACTCTGCAAATACTTCCTCACAGTGCTCTGAAATATCACGTTGAAAAAGGAATTAAACCCTGCAGATTCGGGGCACCAGTGAAGTCCTGCAGAGTGAGACAAGAAGTGAGAAGCTGCGGGGAGGTGGGCGGATGGAGGAGGTGGTGCCATGGCCACAGTAAAGATTCATACAAATATCATCCGCCAAGACTAAATGGGTAACACTCCATTGCAAGATGGAAACAGTAAGCCTAAAAGCTCTCTTTTCGCCCCGCGTAGAGTTGCCGTGGATTTTCCCCAGAACCTCACATGCCTGCTTCCTGCTACCAATAGCAATGAATGCTTTGAGGATAGGGCACTGTAGGCAATTAAAATATCCAACAGCAGGTGTCAATGTTGCTTGCTCTTCCCTGCTTTTCCAGCAGTCTTCCGGTAACATTTAGAAGAGAAATGTGCTTGCGGGCCAGAAAGCTTAGTTGCTGCTAATCTTTGTTTAATGACAAACAGAGATCTGAGATCAACAGGACATTTTGTGCATTTCCTAATACAAATGGAGTGTTTCATTCTTGCTGTAGAAAAATACAAGAAAAAAAGCAAATCACTGCTTTAGAGTTGTGTAACTGCATAAAACATGACTGTCTAAAGTGAAAGAAGAGCTATTAAACACACCTGCTTAGCTGTGCAAATCATTAGACGTGACAGGATGCCCACAAAGACATTAGGCATCTTGTTGATAAAGAATCCAGGTTTACCTTCTGTCTCCTACACCTTTCTCTACCAACAGAGTAAATATTTATTGTGGGGCAAACAGGGCCTGAGCAGTCAGATTACAGAGGGAAACTCTAATTTCCCTGGTTCCATGTTATGCTTGTGCAGTCTTTACAGTAAGGCTAGTTTTATTCAAGCACTGTGTTACTCACTTTAATGATAAATGTTACATCCTGACAGCAGTTCGGCCGGTTTTCCTGACTATCTGGTTTTGCTCAAAGCTCTGTATGATAAAATGTTTATCAAGTATAAAGATCAGAGCTCTCTTATCTACTCCTTCCTGGCAGACTACATCCAAACACAGCCATCTCCTTCCTGGCACGTAGTAGGCAGCTTCAGACTCCTACCCAAACGCTTACTCTTTTTGGAACTCAGCTTATGCTTCCGGGCCTGTAAAAGACAATATACTTCCTGAGAGCAGCTTTCATTTCTGCTGTTGCTGCAATTGCTCAGTTGGAAACACCACTTTACTGGTGTATGATCCTGGGTCTCCAGGGATCTTTGTGCATGCACTGGACTGGCAGGCTTTGAGCAGGGCTGAGGGCTGAGTGTTGGAAGTATTGACCCCACTTCAACAACAGAGAGTGACCCCTTAATTTCACTCCTGGTTCTCAGAACGCTTCCCCCTCCTCCTTTCTGGAAATGACCCTGGTGCAATATGTCCTGCTTCAGGGTATTTTGTTTCTGCACATGCTTTCTGCAGATCCCTGCTCTCAATAACTCTGAATTTTGGGAGAAAAGATGAGGGACGATAGTGCTGTGGGTATTGGTGCAAACACATTGTGAATGTGCTTGCTATATAATGACTTTACCTAAGTCTTTCCTTGGCCTTCCTTTTTTGTTAATGTAGTACTCAGCATTTATTTCACAAGGTATTTCAGTTAAGTAGCAGTGTGTCAGAAATGTCCCTATGCTTCTCCTGTATCATAACACATTGACCTCTGCTTTTACCCAGCCATGGACTTTACAAGACTTCTGCAAACCAGGTAGATGCCAGGTATCTCTTAGTGCAGACAGATGAGCTGAATCTTCTACGAGTAGGATGAAGAAGGTCTCTCATTTACTTTCCTTAACTGGGGAAAACCAAGGCACAAAGAACAAGAAACCATCTTGAGTTAGAGTTGAACTGAAGGCAGAGGAAGGAATGGACTTGGCATACTGAAACGCAGAGATGCACGAAGCATGTTTAAAGAGAGCAGTCTAGGTCTCCTCCCAAGAGTTTAGGTGATATTGCTGGTCTGTCAATGGCTTAACAGCTTATGATAGCTGAGCTCTACTTGGTGGGTGCTGACCTCCTTGGAAAGACTGCCCCCCTCACTCCAGGAGCCTGACAGAATTAAGAAAGTGTGGCCTCGATATCACTGGCCAAACATGTGAAAATCTGGCCAATACATCCAATTTGGTATGTGTACACTTGCTTAGGTTACTGCCAACCTAATGGGATTTCTGCAAATGAAGTCATGAAAAAGGATCTCTCCTATCCCCAAGTCCCATAACCCTTGGATGGATCCTTCACAGCGCAGCGCACAGAGCTGGCGGTGGCTGGTGTAATGGGATCTCTACGCGGTGAGGAGAGATCTGGAATGCCTACGGGTCTGGCATCTGCTCGGCTGCCTGACTGAGCATCGAGGGGATTTGGGAGCTGCCCTAGTCCAAATCTTGCTTTCTGTTCTTCTACATAGATCCTTTTGGTCTAGCTGAGGATGCATGTTGCTGATTCCTGGAGAGCTGTGCAGTGGGAAGTGCATGCTGAAGGGCCAGCAACACTACCTACAGCGTGATGCGGTCTGTCCAGGAGCAGGGGATGCATGGGAAGTGTGCATCTGTTTGTGTTCAGATTCATGGCAGGGATTTGGAGGCTTTAAAGATCCTTGGATTCCCTCCTCGTAAAGATAAGGACACCACGTAGGCCTTGGGTGTGGAATTTGTGCAGACGGGCATTCAGGGCACTTTTCTTACATAGGGCAGTCAGGAGAGATTCCTCTCTCTCTGATTCTTATGACACCAGTTCATTTGTATACAAGTCTCTGTTTCGAAGCCTGGTTTCCCCAGCACTGACTCCTTGTCGCAAGGGCTAGGTCTGTTCTGCTTCACGCCATCTTCCTCTGGCATTTGGTTTCCCTTCTCTCTGCAGCTCACAGAGCAGAACTAAAGAACTGCTGATTTTCAGATACCAGCCATTCCCTGCCTCCCGGGGGAAATTCTTGCCTTCTGCATGTACATTCCCAGAAATATCATCTCTGACTCACTCTGATTACGAAACGCTGGAGTCGTTTCCCCTGCCACTTATACAGAGTGTTATCGTTTATGCACAGTCTGTCCCCAGGAATTTTCGTAGGATCTGGAAGAGTCCTTTTCATGGGGAATTTGATGCAGTATTGCGATCTCCCATTGCATATTCTTTCCTTACAGCACTTTCATCTTTTCCTCTTCTCTGTTAGCACTAAACTGCTATAATTAGGCACTGTAAACAAATCACAAGCTTCTCTGATGTTGTGAAACACTCAAACTTGGTTTCTGACCTTCCTGTTCCTCAAATAAACCTTGACTCTGTACTGCAGGCATCTTACTAATGTTCCCTAGAGACCAGGACTGAGGCAGCGAGTTCACCAGCTCTCTGTGCTGCTGCAGAGCCAAACGAGCAGAGTGCTCTCTACATCTAGGAACGAACTGCAGAGCTGGATTATCCCACCGATCCTGGTATCAAAGTGTTAGTCCTAAAATTAACTTCACGGTGTGGCAGCAAGTGAGAACAGGTCTTTGAAAGGGGGTGTATATGCATATGGCACAGATTCACAAATTTCTCACTTGCACACAATGTCTGTGCCCAAATGCAGGTGTGTGCAGGTGAGCAAAACGTACTGCCCAAAGGTTATGTATGCATGAGCAAACATGCACGAGTGTTATTTTAACAAAGGAAATATCACATGAAGAATAGCTCTTCAGGTGCTTTGGATTTTTCTTTGCTTTCTCTATTTTTATGCACCTTGTGTCACATGCAAATTTTTTCTGAAGTCTGTCTTTAAAAAATGGGATTTATTAAAGCATATAATCTTCAAAAATCCGCTTAAGGCTTGTAATGTATATTGGAGCTGTTTGCAATCTATTCATTTAAAAAAGAAATCATCACCAAGCATTCAGATCTTGAACTTCTTACAGTCAGGATTCAACGTGGCAGGTTCGATCAGGATTCTCCAAGTAACGTGACCTGTTTTCCCCTCACATCTCAGCCCAACAATCCCTATTATCCACGAGGAATGAACCAGATGCCCTGGACTGGGAGCTGTGACTAGCTGAGAGTACTGAGGGCTAATCCATCCCTGATGCTTTAGCCATCACCAAGCAGGTCACTGAAGTAGGGACATCGTCTTGCATTTGTGTTCCTGTTCACGAGCTCTAGTCCTTATACGTAAGTTAGAGCAGGGCTCCAGGAAGTCCTTTTTGGGCTCTTCCTTTCTGCTCTGAATCCTCCAGAGGAGGCTCTGCCCCACAGCAGCATCCCAGCTTATCTAATTACTTATTAAACTCTTTTTCTGGTTAGCTGACATCTGCCTGATTCCAATTAATCTTTGTTCACAAGCTCAATAACCTGAGCCATCTGTGTAGGTAAGACAGATAAGCTTCCCATTAAACATTTACAAGGCACAACGAGTGCGTACTGAAGCAGCAGTTGCTGAGACAACCCGGCGGGCGTCTGCACGCAGGAGAGTCGCTGACCCCGTGCCTCTAACCGCCCCGCTGCAGCTGAACGAGAGTAACCTACCCTGGGACGTCTAGGGCCGGGATGTGCACGCTGTCCCAGCACAAGCAAAGGGGTAGTTGTCCCTCTTGCTTACATCCATGCGCTTTGGTGCTACGTGAGCATGATAAGGGCTTTAAAAAAATAGCATTCTGAGCCCTAGAAATTCTAGCAACCAAAGAGTCTTTAGATACGAGCCATCAAACTGCATAAGCAGTGGCTCTAAATGCTCTTTAACCTCAAACACTTAAAATAGCTCAGAAGTCAGTCTGACCCCTTTGTCTAGCTTTCCTGAACAGGGCAAAACACGTCCTTAACTCTGGGCAGAGGCACTGTCTTTGTCCCTGCTATTCATCATGTATTGTCCTTGTTTCGAAAGAACAGTTTTGTTTCGAAATATTGCCAGGAAGGGGCTTTATTTTGCAGAACGCCTTCCTTCCCCAGCTGAAGGTTTCCATCCTGGGGGCTCTTTAGCCAGCGTAGCCCCTTCCCGGAGGCCCGGTGACTGCCCAGGAGCTGGCCCGGGTGCCGGGAGCCGGGGCTGCCCCCGCCGGGGGGGCGTCCGTGCCGGGCCCCCATGGCACAGCAGTTTGGCGCTGGCTTAGGGGAGGCCGAGATGCCGGTGTGCCAAACCCCTGGGCCAGCACCGCCGGGAGGGCACCGACCTCTGCGAGCTGATGGCTGCAGGGAGCTGCTGTCCCCGGGGTGGACCAGCCAAAAGGGAGAGATCATAAACTGCATTAATCATTTTTTATTCTAATGGTATTGACTGTCAGCCTGATTATCTTGGCTGCTCTAAACTTCACTCTAATTCCCCCGGTCTGTCCTAGCCCGTTGCAAGGGAACGCGGCTCCTCTGCTAGCCGCGCTGCCAAAACCACCCGCACGGTACCTGGGCTGGTGCTCTGCGGGTTGGCCCGTGGTGCTAAGGCCCGGAGATCCGGTGCAGCTGGCGGAGCCGCGGGGTCGCTGCGTGGCGATGGGCTGTGGCAGAGCCCGCGTGTCCGGGGGACGGGGGACCGGGCAGGCTGTCCCCAGCCGGGCGGGTTCTGGACTTCTGCTCACAGAGCGGGAGCCGCGCTGCAGCCGGGGAACTGAACCGCCCCGTGCAGCCTGCTGCCTGCCCCGTCGTGTCTAAATACCACCCGGATTTCCCAAGCCGCAGCCGCACTGGCCACTGTCTTTGGAGCTTATGCAGCAAAAAATTCGGAATATTGCAGACCTGAGAGAAAACCCAGGCAGGCTGAGGACTGTGGCTAACCTGAAAGCAGTAGAAGTGAAGTTCATCAAAGAAGCTGCCGATTGTTTGCTCCGCTCGGGGACAGGCTGCGGGGAAGGGAGCACGGGGATCCTGGGGCGCGGACGCGTTTCGGCTCGACGCTCGCGAGCTGGCGAGCCCGCTCGGAGGCGTGGGATGGGGAAGCTGGAGCGGGCACAGGCCGGGGGTTAATTTTGCGCTGATGTGTCTGAGCACGGGGACTCTCCCGGGGCCGCTGCAGCAGCGTGAGCCTCGAGAAGCTGCCAGGCTTGCGTGGGGGCGGAGGAGGAAGTGGGAGTAGGAGCATCTGTCTCAAGCAGCCTCTTGAAACAGCAAATTGTTTCTCCTGGGTGATGAGCAGGGGAGGGGGCAGCGTGCAGGGGCCTCCCTTGGGTTTGCTCACCCGCAGGGAAATGAACACATCTTTGCCCCAGCTGTTGGTGGGCTACAGCAGCCTCCCCCGCGGATCCAGATGTTGCCTGTGCCGCCCCTCCCGTCCTTCCTGCCTCCCGCGGGCCGAACGCCGTCACCCTTAGCGGGCGGCCGGGCAGCCCGAACGTGCTCCGCACCGGGAACCCTTTGCAGCCACACGCATCTCTAGCAAATCTTTAAAACCTGCCAGAGCCCTGCCGCCGTCCCCAGACCCCGGCACTGCCGGCAGCGGCACAGCAGGCTTTGGAGGCTGCTACACGCTGTCGTGCCTAAGGGCAGAAACGCGGGGGCTTTGCTTCGTTGGGAGCGCGGCTGGGCTCGGCTGGCTCCGCGGCTCGCTCCGACGTCACACGTTTTGAAGAAGCGCTCGCCGGTTTCCTGCTGGGGAGCAGGTCGTGCTGACGTGCGGGCCAGCCACGTCAGGCGCGGCCGGGAAGGGAAACGCAGCCCTTTTTTGGGTGTAGACTAGAGCCGAGTCTATTGGCCTGAGCAGAGAGGAGGGCTGAGATTCGGGAACAGCTGGGCTCCGTCTGTAATTTAGCACTGAACTCTTAAACAATACCCTGGATAAACACGCTCCGGGGTTGGCAAGCTTCCCTCTTCTTCTCTGCTCGGCACACTGTTTCCCTTTTTCTTTTAAAAATGTTATTTTATTGCTGATAATTAATTTGAGTGGAACGCTGTCCAGAGTTATTTTTAGATTCGCCTCTCCGATGGCACTGCCTGCCTCCAGCTCCCCTAATGCAGCTGCAGCACGGTGCTTTTGGAGATGGAAGCAATCACTCCCCTTCCACAAAACTTAACAGTTTCTTGACCGGAGGCAGTAGCCGAGCCCGGGCGCTTCGGGGCTGCAGAAAGCCTGTGTATCATGGAGGAAGAGGACCAGAGGAGCCGAGCTCTGCGCTCTGCACGTTCAGCTCCATTTGGGGGCCTTCAAGTGCCTAAAAAAGGGGGAACAAAATAACCCTGGATCGAAGCGTGCTTGAAGTGGCACGTTCCTCCGAGTACGTTTTGTGTATGTGCGCACACTGGAAACTTGAGCAATTTACAGTAAACCTTTAAGGCAGGCTTAAGTCCTTAGCTCCACTTGACTGCTCCCCAGCTTCTGGGAAAACCCCGAGCTAGCCCCAAAATCCATAGCAAGGCCGTGGATTTTTCCGCACACCCGTCCCGGCTTTGCTTCGCCCGCCTCCCCGCCTCCCCTGCCGCTCGGCCGAGGCTGCGCGCTGCAAAGGTCCTTCTGTCGTGGGGGCGGCTGCGAGATAAGACAGCGCTGTGCTGTGGAAAAGAAAAAAAATCAGGCTAGCAAGGTTGCAGAGCTGAGAGGAGCAGATAGTTAATCCGAGAGCAGCTTTCTGCCCTTGCACAAACAGCTCGAAATGAAGGACAATTGCAGCACTGCCGCTCGGCTGGAAGCTCCCTCTCCCCCAGCCCAGCCTGACCCTGGGGCCCCCCGGCAGTTCCGGCTGACTCCGTGTTGCCGTCAGGTCACACCCGGGCTCCCCTCTTATCAGGGCAGCGATGGAAACCTGTTCTGCAGGGCTGGGGAGCGAGACACCAAGCGAGGCCATCAGCAGTGCTTGTGTTTTCTCATGTTGGTCAAGACTTGGTCAGAATCCTTTTTATCCCAGGTGTGATGCTTTTCTTTGCATACTTAAAGCTGCACAAAGTGTAATTAGGCAGCCCTATGTAATTAAGACAATTATGTAAGGTAAGCACCCCACAGAGTAATTGTGGCCAATTTTTAGCATACCCAAGGGCAGTTATAAAGCCCAACGTGGCCTTTCAAATGATTTACCTGCTCACATGTCTCTACAGTACTCATCTTAGGTGTGTCTTAGGTGACATCTTTGAAGTGGCATTGTTGTCCTGTTCCTGCTGAGAAACAGCTGGCTGGAGAAGAAATATTTTTTTTTCTATTCCTTCTCTTGAAAGAGGAGTTTCATATCTTGTTTCTATTCTAAAGTGGCCTGAAACTGAGACTCTGGATGTGAGAGACCCAGAGTCTGCAAATCTGCGAGGTTCTTGCCTTAGTCTGCTCTTCTGTGAAGAAAGGCAGCTCTGTTCCCTTCTAGCCTTTCATCCCGTTCCCTAAAGCCAGTTTATCCCTTCCCTGCCTGAAGATTGACCTCTCCTCTAGCAGCAAAACTGCCTGAGGCAAGCCAGATCCTGCTCTGCCACGCAGCTCCCGACCCACCCGGAGTCACTCTACCCTCGTCCGGGGAAACACGAGCCGGTAGCTGGCTGTGGTAACTGAGCGCCAGCACGAATCCCAGTACAGCCCAGCGGAGAAGGCACAGAGGCACCAGAGCACTGGGGAAGGATGGCAGTGAGATACAGAGGCTCTAGAAGTGCTGGGATGGAAAGAACATGGCTTTCTCCTTCTTTATTCCCAGCCGAAAAGCAGTGAGTCAAAGGTGCCCAGGAGGGCGTGGGTTCTGGCAGGGCTCCTCACCTGCGGCGGTGTCTGGAGGCGGCGACCCAGCTGGAGGGCACCGGCGGGACGAGGTGGGACGGCCGAATTGCTCAGCCGCGCTTGCTGGGAAGAGCCGTTCAGGGGCCGCTACTGCCAGCGCTTGGAGGAAGGGGCAGCAGGAGCACGAAGGATCTTGGTCTTGGAGTCAACAGAGTTGCCCACAGGGACCTGCTGGCTGTTTGGCTGGACCAGATCCTCCTCTAACCCGCCAGCAGCAGGTACAGGTACCTCTGGGATGTTTTCTAACACCTATGTTCCAGTCCGTCCAGAGCTCACACCTATCCTCGCTGAAAACCAAGCTGCCAGGGCTCTGTGGACTGGTTCAAGGACACAGCAGGGGCTGGGGAAGGGCTGAATATCGACACGTGATGCTCCAGCGTCCTGCTCCCTCTGGCTCAGGGGCCTGGTGTTCTGTTCTGCTGCTGTCAGTCCCAGGGAGCCCCAGTAAAACCCACAAGTTTAATGGTTTTAATAGCTTCCAAGGTGCTTAAAATCACAGTGGGATTTTTTCTCCCCTCTCTATGCCTCAAAACACACACTGGCCCCCAAAACTGAAATCTGACTTTATTCTGTCCTATTTTCTCTGCTTGTTTTAGCTGACTCCTGTGTTTAACACCTTTACATGGACGCATTGAGCTACTTCATGTTTTTAATTTTCTTCTTACCAGCGACATGTAGATTTTATTTTTTTAACACCCCTTGCAGGAGGAAAAGAAAAGCTTCACGCGCAAGGAGACTTATGGTGAGCTCTCAAGCACTGGCAGTCTTGAACTGGAATTTCTGATGGTGGAACAGAACAGAGTTTGAACCTGATGTGGCCTTGCTAGAAAAAGGAAAAACAGCCATTTAAAGCAGACAAATGTGTACAATTGCCAAGCGAGGGCTCTCCTGGGCTCTGGAGCAGGCAGGGGGAACGGTGCATGGGTTATTATTTGTTGCTTTGTGTGTTTAAGAGGGCCCTCAGTTGCCAGGTCTCTGCAAAAGCTGCTTAGCTCAGGAGTGCTCTTGAGAACGAGGGAGTGGAAAGCAGGAATTTCAGAGCCTTTTAAGGTCTGTTTACTCTTTCAGCCTCCACAAATTTCAAGGGCATGTATATTAGGCAAATCTGAAATGGTTATCATGGCGAGAGCTGCAGGCACAGGAGGGAGTGGAGATCCCTGGAGCCCTGTCAGCCAGGAGTCCGGGGTCACAAAGCAAAGCTTTCCTGCTCCACTGGGCCATTTCTGTACTGAATATCCATGATCTGGGCTGAGAACAGCCCCTCTGCAAGGACGGTAACAAAACAGTCCCAGGCCTTGTGCTTTCATATGGCTTGTTGCTACAGGGAACACCTCTGGGACACCTCTCCCTCGTCCTCGTCAAGGGAAACCTCAGCTGAGATGATGACACAGGGTGGGAAATGCTCGTGATAGCAAAGAAACCTCAAGCAAAAGGACGATTGCACAGGCTTTGGAGGCACTCACAAGGCTTTTCTAACCAGCTGGCAGCTGGGAAGCTGCCCAAACCCACAGTTTTTCCCATGCCAAGGACACGGGGGAAAGATACTGGAGGGATCGTGGGGGTCCTCAGTCTGCAACCAGCTGGCAGAGCGTGGGGAAGGGAGGGAGGATGCGATGAGCAGCAGAGGAGCTGCTCTATCACAGCAGCGCTGCTGGAGGCCAGAACTGACTTCCTGACCTGCGACTCTTGTTTTACACTGGCATAACACCTCTAGTGCAGAGATCCGAATTTCCCAAACGCTGGTGATCTAAGACACTATTTTGGGTGTGTCTTCAACCATAAATGTTAACAGTGCATAAAACTTCAAATCTTGACTCCCAAGCAAGATTTTCCATCCAGACATAAGTCTGGTAAGGGTGAGCAGGCAGCTAAAAATGTAGGCAAAAGATCTTAGGTGCAGTTCTGCTGAACCTCTACGGGGCTCTGAGAGAGCAGACTGGACTCATCTTGTATGGGAGCTACTGGCGACGCTAAAAACAAAGGATAGATGACCTGGTGTTCAGGAATCTGAGCTTTGGGGGACATCTGAATTCAATTTCTTCCTCCGTCACAAACCACTGGCCTGCCCCAGGCCTGTCATTTTGCTTTCCTCTGATTCAGTTTACCTCCTGGGAAGTAGGGGAGAAGGGAAGAAATAGCTCTTTGCCTTGCAGGCTAATTTTGTGGGATAGCTATATTAGAGGAGACACTTGAATGTAGCAATTGAGGACCCTGTTATGCCAAAAATGAACAAATCTGCTAAACCCTGAGCACAGTTCTCCAGTTCTGCTCTCCAGCTGGCTGCAGTTTCCTTCCCCAGCTTCATGCAGCCTGTTCGGGATGCACTGGCTGGTTAGGTTAGCAGCCTATGTGCCTCACTGCAAGTCTTGTCAGACCTGGCCCTGGGCCCGTGGTGCCCTGGTGGGTGGTGCTGGTTGTGAACGGCAGCAGCAGGATGCATCCTGCTCCAATCTCTGCCTGGATCTCTGTCCCCCTTCCCTGGGCCAGCACTGGTGTCCCGGTTGCGAACAGCTTGGGATGCACTTTCTCAGCTGCGAGGAGGGTTTCCAGATGGGGCTGTATATGTAATTCGCTCAGCAGGCCTCGACCAAGGCTCAGTGCAGGAAGGGGAAAGTGGGTTATTGTTTTTCCAAACCTCCTTTTGTTTTCTAAGGAATGTGGCTGCAAAGCCCTGCTGCCAAAGCCTCTCCTGAGAGCCCTGCTCTGACTGTCGGTCTTCCCTGGGCTGCTGTGTCCAACAGGGATGTATGCCAGCAAGTGAGCTATGTGTTGTTTTTCTTACCAGCCCCAAGTAGCTCTTCCCCCCGACACACACCACCCCACTCTCCATCGTCGCAGGCACCGCGGCCACTGCAGACCTTGGTGTTCCTTCTGCACAGCGTTTCCTCCGACACCTCATGCGGGACAGTGTCCCCGTGCTGCCTTTCCAGCTGTTGTTCTTGGCATGTCTTAGCCACCTCGCTTGTTTTTTTGGTGCCTGTTAAATTCCAGAGGTACTGAGAGATCCCAGACGCTTCGCTGACCTCCCCATGGGAGACGGGAACATAGCTGCCTGGGGTGGGAGCGGGACCGTCCCTGCCATTACTGGCGGGTGGGGTGAGACAGGGCTGGGGTATAACTAGGCTCCCAAGGGCATTAATTATAGTCTGAGCTGGTGACAAGCGCGTGGAGGACAATCGCACCAAGGGGCTCTGGGGAACGCTCAGCACGGGGAGGACTGAAGCAGCCTGGCCCAGGGTGCTGGTCTCTCAGGAGGGTCTGCTCTATGGTAGCTCTAGCAGAGTCCTTGAGGCCAGGTCCTCGACCACCACATCCCTGGTGTACCTGGGGCATTTCCCAGAGACCCATTTCCAGGACACTGAAGTTATGTTTCGCTTAAGCAGGTTTAAATGTGCCTGTTTCATTCCAAACTTGGGCTCTGTGTGAAACTCCTGGGTTTTAGTAAAGTGAGACCAGAGTCCTGAGCTGAAGCTGGGCAACAGATTAAGGCCTTGGAGAGGCCCCAAGGTTTGACTTGAAATAGCTTCGGAATCCAGCCCCTACCCCCGTCCTCACATGCACACAGGTGATAAAATCAGGACCCTTTTAATTTCTCTGAATACGAGTGGAAAAATCCCCCCCTCCGAGATTATGCTAAAGCCTTGGTTGTTGCTGAAATGCAGAATTATGAAGAGAAAGCTTATGTGCTGCTTCTGTCACTAGTGGACGTGGGTCCGACTAGAATTTGGAATTCAGACCCTGCTGAACTCTGTGTGCAATCCAAAGCCATGCCTAAACCCAGATTTTTAGAAAATGACCCCTACTTTTATAACTAGCCAGCCCCCTCCGTCCCTAGCTGCAAACACCCTGGCAGTGCCAGGGTAAGTCCCAGCTCCAGAGCCGGCTCTCTGTCCAGCTCAGGCCTCTGTGATGTTCTCCTGAGCCCCTGTGGGGAAGATGCTACACGTGCCTTTGCTCCGATGCTCAGCTGTCCTTTGGTGTTAGCTACAAAGGAGGTGCGTTGTGGTTAGGGAGAGCTGGGGGCAAGTAGAGCATGCTGGTCACATGTGAAACTGTGGATGGCAAGGAGGTTTGGAAAGCGCTGG
The DNA here is from genome assembly GCA_003342895.1 of Casuarius casuarius. NCBI lineage: Eukaryota > Metazoa > Chordata > Aves > Casuariiformes > Casuariidae > Casuarius > Casuarius casuarius. The sequence continues at coordinate 1,476,864 of PTFA01000104.1, read as the reverse complement.
AGGGTGGACGCGTGTGGTACACCATGTGCCCGGCTCCCCCTGCCCAGGTGTGGCTCTCCACCAAAAACCAACTAGCTGGCTGTGCCAGGGAGGGCAAGGAATCCTTGGGAACAGCCTAGAGCAGTCCACCCGCTCTTCAGGAGGTATTTGTCCAAGCCAGGATCAGCCTGCCTCTTGGGAAAGGGCACCACCCAGATCTAAGCTGTTGCAGGGTGTTGCCCTGCTTTATCTGGGCCTTCTTTGTGCACTAATTGATGTTTGCAGGGGTTGGGAGGTTTGCTGGGCTCTGGGAAGCACTGGCTTCTTCCGTATTTGTGGGTGTAGCCTGAGAAGAGCCCCAAGGATCTTCTTCCAGCGTCCTTCTCTCCCACGCGGGATCCTGGACCATCTACCGCGCAGCACCTCTCACAGCTGTAAGAGAAAGGTCCCCCCGTGGATTTGCAATCTGGGCATACAGAGGCCGTGGGGAGAGGGATGGACTGGGCAGAGCTTTGTCAGCATAGCAGCTATAGATGGGACCTGATACAGTCCTTGCTGTGGAGCTGAGCTGGGGACTAAGAGGAGAGGAGAGAAGGGGAAGCCAGATCCATAACCTGTGGTGTGGATGGGATTCTGCAGTCAGCCGTAACCAGGTCAGGTTTCTGTATGTTAGACCGGTCGTGGGTCGCTGTAACGATGCTGGAGCAGGCCAAAATCTGGAAGACCTAGAGTTACTTGTCTTCTCTTTTGTAACCCGCACCTGCCACACGAACCTAGGAGGTCTGTGTACAGGGATGGCTGGTGGAAAAACTCAGAGCTTCCTGGGAAGATCCCATTTTCTGTTCGATGCTCTATGCACTATAAAACCCTCGAGCAAAGGACTCCAGCTGAGGTCGCCGATGCTATCATAAAAGTCGCTTCAATCTGCAACCGCCTCCTGCTTTTCTCCTCTAATGTGTGGGTAAATCGACTGCTCTTCACAGGCTTTCAAAGGACACATTGATGGGACCGGGTCCGGCAGAGCCTCCCCACTCAGCGCCCGGACGTCAGGCAGCGCTGGACGGGGCCAGCAAAGTCACTTACCGGCTGCTACAGCAACGGCGCCTTCGGTGCTCTTGCCCTTTTCTTTTCCGCTGACAACTGGGGTTGCTATGGTACTGTAAGACACATTATCCTGCGTTTATAATACTTTATAAGCAATAAACGTTGATTTCGGCAATGTGCTGCTTTGGCAACTCGTCGCTCGTCGTTTTTCCCTGGCCGTGTTCGCGTTTGGCAGGCGACTTGCGTTCTAACCACTGAAAAAATCCAGTCCTGTCGTTTCAGCCAGAGGGTTTTTTTTAACTTCTCTTTTCTAAGAAAAGCAAAATCCCTTTTTCGTAGTATGGCTGCATTTCAGTGCAGCGTGAAATCCCTATACATAGTCCTCCAGCCTCCCTTGGAAGGAGAGGTGTGAGATAGGCCTACGGAGGGAGGTTTGCCTCAAAAGCCCCCCAGAAATCAGGGGTGGGGTGGAGGAGCGATGGTCAGGCTGCAGCGCGGGGGCCGCGCGAGTCACGGGCAGGGCCGTGTCTTGCCTCTGCTTTGAACAAGACACAGCATCTCTCAGGCCATGGTTTGCTGCCCTGTGGTTGTCTCTCCCTTGCAGACCACGAGCTCCTCAGTTCATGCGGTGGTTGACGTGTGTCTTTGCGGTGGTAAGGACGCTCCGGCATCCCCACCAGTACGGTGAGTTCACCACCAGCGTGACCACTGGTGCGTTTACCTCTCCCGGGCTGTGGGCAGGTCTGCAACCATGTCCTGACCGGAGCCAATATTTATTCGGGGACTTTCTAGGGGGAAAGAGCGGAGCCCAGGTAGGGAGATGCACCCAAGGGTGCTGCAATACGGGAGAACTGCTGAGGGGAGCTGCCTGCCTCCGCACACATCTGTCCCTCGGATGGGGACAACGGCAGAGCCGCCCGTGCGGACACCTCACCCCCAAACGACCTAGGGCTCTGCCTGCACCTTCTCTCGTTCCCTCTCTACCCTTTCGAGCTTTGTTCTGCAAGAACAGAGGTAGGCGGAGGCAGCCGCATCCTGTGAGGGGATGTGGAAAAAACCAATAACCCGATGCGAAGAGCAGGAAACCATCTCCGCGCCCGGCGCGAGGCCACCTCCACACCTCCCTGGCGGGGCAGCGCCGGGAGCAGCGAGGGCCCGAGGCTTGTTCTCCAGCCGCTGATGCTCTGCTTCCGACAAATGTCGCCTCGCACGAGACTGTCCAGCAGCTGGTGAGGCCGAGGAAAACCCCGAGGGAACCGAAGGCAGCTGGAGCCAGCGAGTGCTCGGCACCGTTGGAAAACTGGGCCCAAAGTCCTGAGAAATTCAAAGAAAAACCAACTTTCTGCTTGCGGCTCCCTCGAGAGCAGCAATGTTTGTTGCCTGAAGTGTTTTTGAACAGTCAGGACGTTTGCCGTGGGTCAGAGGGGCTGTTTTCCATGAGGAAACCCGGTTGCAAGGAGCACAGCGGCTCAGGGGAGGCTGTTCTGGGAACGCTTCTCCTTGGCGTGGTGCCGTCGGCCGTCGACACGAGTCCCGGCAGCGCGGCGCCGGCAGGACGAGGCCCGCCGAGGGCTCCGGCCCGGCTGCAGGCGCTGGGTGCTTGTCCTGACCGCGGGGAAGGAGCACGAGCTGCCAACCCAGGTCTGGCCGAGGCCGCGAGCAGGCTGAAGGGCTTTGTTTTCCGCCCAGGTCCTTTCGCTCCCTCCCTCTCTGCTGCATTTCACACGCTCCAGTCACAGCCCGATTTCACAACCGTGTGTTTTGAAAGGAGTTATTAGCTCTAAGTGTAGGCCGGGCTTGGGACTCTGGCTTTATTGTTTACCCTGCCTGCTAGGCCTGTTTCCGGGGTCAGACCCAGGTTAGCAATCACAGCGGGGATTAAACGCACTAGCCCCGCTTACCCCGGGCTTTTCCCCCCGTAATTCCCACCGGTTGGGAATTCCCACCTCGCTGGTGGGAGCAGCCCGGCAGAGCCCCGGCGCCTGGGCCTCCTCCGGCAGGGCCGGGATCGCGATCTCCCCCTTGGCTTCCCAAATCTGAGTAGATAACCTTAAAATCCTTCTCAGATGCTGGGATACGGGGAGCGACAGCCCCTTTAGCCCCCCGCGGGACGCAGATCCCATCGGGGGGATTCGAACGCGAGTTGGGTGTAACTATTCCTCTGCTGACAACGGGCTGCAACCGGTGGCTATTTGCCTGGCAGCTGACTCGATATTCAAGCGACAGCTTGTGAAGCGTTTTTGTGTCCAACGCTTCGTGAGCAAAGCCCAGCACATTAAAAACGGTGCTTCCCCCCCGATGCAGCCGCCGACGGCGCGGGAGCGGGAGCGGGCGCCTTGCAGGTGTGCACGGAGCCGCCGCGCGCCGCTGCCTCTTGGAAAGCCTGAGCCCACGGGAGCGTTTGGTCTGTCCCTGTCGAGCTTTAAACCTTCGCTGAAGCCAGGCCTTACCTTTTTCTTGTAAAACTTCCAGCTCAACTCATTTTGGACAAACAGGGCCAGAACGCTTGAAAGCCCATCTGAACTTCTAATTCCTGTCAAACCGGTTACAAACCTAGTCCGGCCAATCGCCACGGAGAGGTTTATATATATTTTTTTTATTTGAATTGAAATTTAAATGCTCTCAGCCATTTCCAGCTAAACACAGGGTGGAAGCTAATCTAGGCAGACCAGCATTAAAAACAGCTCTAACTCCTCTTTCCAAAATGAATTTTTTTGTATAATTGTTTGTTTACTCGGTAACTCCTCAAAGCAATTTGAAAGCCCATGTTAAGGCTTATGCCCTGTCCCTGCGACTGCAGCCTTGTGCAACAAGGCCAGGAGCTGTGGACACCCACCCTGCTCGGAGGTCCTGGAGCGCCACAGGGAATCTCTAATCGGGAGGGCTTAACGAAGGGCACCTGCTTTTGGAGACGAGGGCCCGCGCTGGGGACGAACGCATCCACGACGCGGGTCCTAGCCGTGCCAGCGCAGCTTGTAGGAACAGCGACGATTAAGACTAAATGGAGGATCTGAATTTGGAGAATGGGGCCACCACTTATTTCATCCGCTCGCAGAGCAGGGGGGACCAGGGGAACCTGCTCGCTGAGCTCAGCTCATCAAGAGCACTTAGGAACACTGTTAGCCCTAATTGCAAATAAACCTGCAATTGCTATTAATGCTGTCCTTGGCCGACCTGAGGACAGGAGACCTCTTGCTACCATTACTGTCCTGACTCAACCGCGTGGTACCTTCCAAGTCCTCTTCAACGGGATCCTTGTGCCGGCTGGGGGGACGACTCCTTCTCCCCGCTCCCAGCCTCTCCCGTGAGACTGCAAACTCTGCTCAGGGTCTCCTGTGCTTTACCAAAGCAGCAGCTTTGAGAATCTATTTGTGCTTTGGCTTTTACAGGTGTATTTGTATAAAGGTGTCTCATGCCGGGGTAGTTTTGTTTGCTTCTTAATTTTATGCCGATGATGATTGTGCCCGCATGCTCGGAGCGTCTTTGGTGCTGATAGTACAGGCGTGTCTAAAGCACTAAAGCTCTGCATGCCCGGGCTGCACCGCGGGCACTCGAGCAGCCTTCGGGGGCCTCCGGCTGCTGCCGCGGTAGAAACAGCCTCCGCCCGCGTTGCATCGCGCCCCGCGCTTCACATGGACCCGGGGCTCTTTCATGTGTGTTGCTGACTTAAAGAAAAAAGTCCTTCGACTTTAATCCTTGGGTTTATTTCAAAGCTTACAAAGGCAAATCTGGTGGATAGCAAGAGATTTGCCTGCTTCCCTGGGCGCTGGGGATGAATGGAGCGGCAGATGGAGGGGGGTGGGGAGGACCCGGGACCCCTGGGCTCGAGCTGCTGGCCAGCCTGGCCCTGCACGAGCCGAGCCGAGCCGAGCCGAGCCGAGCCGAGCCAAGCTGAGCCATGCCAAGCTGAGCTGAGCCGTGCCAAGCCGTGTTCCTGAGTCACGGAAACTAACTGGAGCTTTGAGACGCCCGAAATGGCCCCTTTCGAGGGCGCTGCCAAGGCGGCAGGCACGGCGCTGCTCGTGGGCGGCCCTCGCCGACGCGAAGGATGCCCGCGCCGCGCGGGACCCAGAGCTGGCGATAAGGCCGGCGCTAAGCCGGAGCCGGGCTGGCAGGCCGATAGCTGGTGGGTGCGGGCCGCCCCGGCCGCCTTATCAGCCTCCCCCCTCGCCTCCCTCCCCTCTGCCCGCGGCGGTGGGCGCCCACAGGGAGCTGAGGCCAAGAGGGTGGGAAGGGGCAGGGATGGGGCGCCGTCGGGGGAGGGGGGCACAGCCAGTCCGGGAGCGGGACCCACCATCGGGGGG
>PTFA01000104.1:1456213-1471159 GCA_003342895.1 Casuarius casuarius | reverse complement strand
AGCGGGCCCCGCTCAGCCCTAAAAATAGCGCTCGGGTCACCCCCTCCCCCGCCACCATTGTCATGCCCGCGGCGACGTCACTCCTTCCACGGCGCTGAGGTCAGGCGCTATTTGCATACGGCGCCGCCTCGGCCAATGGCGGCCGCCGGGCCGATGACGCCTCCCCGGACGGGCCCATTTAAGGGCGGCGCGGCGCCGGCGGCGCACTACGAGCCGAGCGGAGCGGAGCGCGCCGGGAGCCGCCGCCTTAAAGGGGCCGCGCCGCCGCCGCCGCCACCACCTCGCCCCGGGAGCCCGAGCCATGAGCCAGAGCCAGCGCCGCAGCGGCCCGCGGGCGGACATGGCCCCCGAGATCGCCGCCGCCGTGGGCTTCGTCTCCAGCCTGCTGCGGACGCGGGGCTGCGTCAGCGAGCAGCAGCTGCAGGTGTTCAGCGGGGCGCTGCGGGAGGCGCTCGCAGGTGAGACGCGGCCCCCGGCAGCGCGCAGCCCCCGGGGCTGGGGAGAAACTTCCCGGGGGGGCAGTCTGGGGGCGAGCGCAGCCCCCCGTGTCTCCCTGCGCCCTCCCCGGCGCCGGGCGCCCACGCGCGTCCTCCCCCGGTACCCAGCTGCGGCCCCCCCCCGACCAGGTGCCCACCCGTGTCCCCCAGGGCCGGGGGCGAGCACCCTGCTGCCCCTCGGGGGTTTTGCCCCTCTGTCTCCAGGACCTGGCTCGGCCCCACAGCAGCAGGGCGTCGGTGCTCCCCCCCCCCCGAGCGCATCTGGGGCTCGGCGCTAAGGGGGCGGTTCGGGGGTCTCCTCCCGGCCCGGCACCTTATCGGTCCGAGGAAGGAGCGGTTTGTCCCCGCGTGCGATAAGGGGCAGCGACGCGCCCCGAGCTCGTAGCGCGACCGGGATGCCGCTGCCAGCCCGATGCCGCTCCCAGCCCGCGGTGTTTTGCTGCTGGTGATACCGGTATCTGCCCTGGCCACCCCAGGCGGAGAAGGTGTCGGGGTCCCGTCGCTGCAGCCGCTGCGGCGTTGTCCTGCCTGGGCTTCCTCGGACCCGAAGAGCCGCGCTCCTGCCCTCGGAGCAAGCGGCAGTCGAGCGCTCGGCTCTAGAGCCCCGTCTGATGGAGGGAGCCCGGAGAGGACTCGGTTTCCCTCCGCCAGCTGCAGGGCTCCCTCGGGATCGCAGCAGGGCACGGACCTCCTCACGGCTGCCGCTCACCGCTCGTCCCCCCTTGCTTCCCTTGCAGAGCACTACAAACATCACTGGTTCCCCGAGAAACCGTTCAAAGGCTCCGGGTATCGCTGCATCCGGATCAATCACAAAATGGACCCCATTATCAGCAAGGCAGCTAGCCAGATCGGACTCAGCCTCCCGCAGCTCTACCAGCTCCTGCCCAGCGAGCTCACGCTCTGGGTGGACCCCTACGAGGTCTCTTACCGCATCGGCGAGGACGGCTCCATCTGCGTCTTGTACGAGGCGGCTGCGGCGAAGCCCGTGAGCGCCTGTGGGATGCTTACCTGCAAGAACCAGCTGATGCTAGGTCGCACCAGCCCTTCCAAAAGCTACATCATGACTGTCTCCAGCTAAATACTCCTCTTGTCCTTACACTGCCGAGACACAGGCTACTGTATACCTCACCTGAGGATCTATTTTTAAGATGAAGAGCTATTTATATTTTTTAAAAAAATCCAAGAAAATCCAAAATTAAAATATCAGGCACTGCTTTGGACAGAAGCAGTGTTTTAGGTGCCTTTTTTAAAGCTGTTGCAAGCTTACGAGTTTTTATTATGAAGCCGATATCTACCTAATTAGTGTTGGATGTCAGTTTTGGTGGGCTGGCTTGCTCGCTTGGCTTGGAATGGAGGAAGAGGGGGAAGAGCCAGACTGGAAGCATGGCTTGGTGGTGGGAGAGGGCAATGTTACCTTCTCCCAGTCCTGGTACCCAACAGTGTTGCTGTATCACCAAGTATCGCAATGTTGTTGGAGAAGGGACGAGGGAGGTGCTCTTTCCTTCACTAACCTCCTCACTGCAGCTGGTCTGATCTCTCTGGGGCCTGGATGTAGCATTTGGGGGAACCTCCCCTCAGGGCTCTGGTGCTGGGATCCCTCTGCTTGCTCTTGCACGTCTCCTCTGGACCTGCTGACGGCAGACGCTGCAGCTCTGCTCTGCCCCACTCCCAGTGTGAACCGACGGGGCACGTGGCCACCTCCAGCCTCTGCATCTCCTGTCCAGTGCTGGACTGCAGAGGCCACAGGGTATCGGTGCCCTGTGAAATGGGGCACAGCAGAGATGCACTGAGGGTTGCACTGTGCGGAGAAGGTTCCCAAGATGAGTGGTGCAGCTGCTGGGGTGGTACTGGAGTGCTGTGTCTGTTCCTGGGGCTCCCCAGTACCTGGCTTTTGCCTGCTGCTCATGCTGCACACAGAAGGTTGTTAAAACTATAAAGTCAGCACTAAACAGCTGTGAGCAACACAGTTCATCTGTGGGGCTTAGATGGTCCAGACCATGACCTGTTGCGTGGCCATTTGTGCTGCGAGAGTGGACTCTGACCTCTTTTGCTTATACAAATTGCCTAATCTTATGCTGATGACCTGCTGCGTTGCTTCCCCAAACGAGCTGTAGCCACTCACCTTGTGCCCTGGAGGTTGTGTGGGAGCCCCTTGTGCCCCATCTCTTGATCGGAAGTGTTGGGAGCATCTTCCTGCTGCGTGTGGGCTGTTCTAAGGTTGGGACTCTCGGGTGCTCTGGTATCATGATGGTTTTAAATTCAAACGCTTCCCTCTCTTCCTCCCCTGAGTGATCAGCAAGTGGCCGGTGGTGGGAGCTGTGTCCGTTGATAAAGGGGCATCGGTTGGTTCTGATTTCTTGGTACATAACTGTTTTGCACAATTAATGCCTGATCTTGTGCTTTGCCTGTTCAAGCAAAACTCCTCGGAGTCCCGGTGGTACTTGTATTCAGGGAGACTTTGTTCAGATTTGGCCCTTAAACTGCTCTGGCAACTACAGATGGGGTGGGAACGGCGAGTGCTGCCCTGAGACCTTTACCTACCTGTTGGGGAAGGAGCCTTTACCAGGACGCCCTATATCCGTTGCCTTTTTATTCCCCAGCTGGCACTCCTCCAGGGATCCTGGGAGAAGTGATCTAAAAACCAGGACATTAATGTGGTTTGGCCTAATGCGACTTTCTCGGATCTGTTTCACAGCACATGTTTTTTACCTTCCTCTTTGACCTGGCAGCTGACTGGCATAACCAGAGTTGTTCTTTCCCAGCCTTTGACTCAAGTTCTCAAACATTTGTGCAATATATTTCCAAATCTTGGACGCTCTGGGAGAGGAAGGAAGCCTCCCATTTGCCACAGCTCTTAGCCTGTTTATTTTAAGTACGTTAGAAAATCCAGCAGAGCTTCCCAGCTCTCCAGTTACTTCTCCTATGAGAAGCTAGGTTTGGATTTTTGTAGTTTTAAATCATGAATTGTTGAACTGGAAAACCAGCCTCAATTGTTTTATCCTGTAAAGATGCCAAGGGCTGAGTTATTTGTCCTCGAACAGTAATAGCAGACTAGCTCTGAAGTTGCATCACTTCCTTCTACATCACTTAAACTTCTCACATCAGCAAAGCAGAAGCTGAAACGAAGCACTGGGGCTCTTCCCTTGGTGAACTTGTGCAATAGGTGACGTCGCAAAGAGAAGGGAATATTTGGGAACTCCCAAAAAGTAAATTACATCTTCAAGGAGGAGGGTGCCAAGTGCTGTTTGGAGTCTGTTTTTCACCTGGTTGTGTGGAAAGCCGGAGACGAGACGTGCAGTGTGTCCAGGACAGCGTGTGCTTGCCTGGACTGGGAGTTTCCCAAAGGCTGGTACTTCCTTGGGTTGGAATTCGTCATGGTCAGTGTGGTCTCTTAAGATTTACCCTCATACTCTCTTCCCTTTGTCTCACCAGAAAAGTTTGTGGGCAGCCAGCCCACAACCAGAGGAATATTCTGTGATTGCTCTTAATGTACACCCACCCTGTAAGCAAAAATAGCCAAACCTCATTCTTTTTGTCCTGGCATGGAGGAGTCTAACATTAGAGGTGTCTTGTTTTTAGCTTCGAAACCAACCAAACTTGGGTGTACTTCATTTCTCTTGTAGCTGGTTACATGTAAAAGCTGTGAATTAGTGTGCTCTGTTGCCTTCTGCCTATAAGCCTGATAGACTCGATTGCAGAGCTGAATGGTGTGTATTTTAAGAATGTGTATTTTGGGGTTTTCCTCATTCTTTTTAAAACAAGCTGGACTGTTGAACGGGACCCGCTTTTTGTATTTGGTGAAAATGGTAGGAAGCTTGTAAGCTGCGTTTGGAGGAGGGAGTGGATGGTTACTAATTGTATAGCAGTGTTTTTATATGCAGAATGTACAGCTCCTTTGACTAAGGTATGCTTTTGTTACTTTAATAAAAATGTAGCAGTATAAATGAGCCTTGTTTTCTTGCTGGGAACTTTTTGTGCTTACAAAGAGGGTTAGGGTTGGGATTTCCGCCCAAAACCTACACTGCAGATGCTGTGGGCTTGGTCACAGTGTGGGATAGCCGTTAATGTCCAGATGTGTCAAGGAGGAGGCTTGGAAAAAAGCTCCTTACGCAGATGCTGACTCTAAATCTGACCCTTTAAACCTGAGGAATGAAGACTGGGACTAGGTCTGATGATGACTGCAGGGCTGTGGGCGTCTGGCTGCCTCCTCTTCCCTGTGCTGACTCTACAGGCTCCTGGCTTAGGAAGCAGGGGATTTATGCACTGCAGTGTTGTGGAAATCCTGGGTCCTGCCAGTGCAGGAAGGAAGGGTTATAAAGTAGATTGCCAAGTGCGCGTGGTGGTTTTTTTCTAGAAGCAGCATAAAAAAATCTTGGAAATCAGAAATGAATGATGCTACGCAGGGAGCAGAGCTCGGGGAGGACCATGACCTTTCCTTGCTGAGCCTCCCCACCTCTGTCCTTCCGAGGGTGCCCGGGCCAGCAGCCGCTTGCCTGCGCGGGAGGAAGGGTGAGGGATCACGGGACTGAAGCGTGCAGCCTGTGGAGGATTTCTGGGACTGTCATGTTAAAGGCAGCCAGGGTTGATTCACTGGAGGTCCTGTTTTGGCTGTGTCCGAAGGCTGGTGACCTCTGTATCCAGCCCTGAGCTGCGACCCTGGTCACTGGGTATCGAGCTAATGTGTTTAACCCCGTGTCTGCTGTGGGGCTGCCCCTGTTTGAGGACCTCAGCTCCACTGACTCAGCCCTGCTAGTGCTGGTTTCAGTCCCAAACTCCCCAAAGCCTTTCTGGGGAGGTGATGGGAGTGCAGATTGCAGCCTGCATGGCCCTTCCCATGCGCTAAGGCCCTGCTTTGCTGTGCAGCCCCCAGACCCGCTCCCTGGAGAAGCAGCACCAAGGAGGCCTGATCCCACCGCTCTCCCGGGCGGGCGTAAAGCCCCTTCCTTCTCCCTTGCTTTTATCCCAACACGCCACCTCCAAGGGAAATGATTGTGTGGACCAGTTCTGGGGCTGTGTCAAAGCCACTCCTTAAACTCATCCCTTCATTAGTTTCAGTAAACACACCCAAATTGCTGCTGCTTGGGAAAGGAGGCTGCTGGGGAGGAACGCTGTCCTGATGAGCGCGGGTTCAAAGGCTCCCTGCCCTCGGGTGCATGACGGTGCCCGACCTGCCCGGGCCGCCGGGGCCTGTCCGCGGCGAGCGTTTGGGCTGACGTGGTCCATGGTAGGTCCATCGTGGCATGATCCTGTGGTCCGTGGCTGGTTTTGGGTCTGGCACTGAGACTAGCCAGAATTTGAGTCGCTCGTGGCCAAGATAAAAATACAGCTCTTACGCAGGGGAGCATTTAGCGAGGAGTCGCTGATACCTGCGCGGTAACCAGATCCCCGTGCTCGCCTTTCYGTAGGTGACTCATCTCCTATTTTTATTGTGCTTGTCATTTTTTTCCCGTAGGATCGCGGTGCACCTTTGCCCCACAAGCCCTTTGCAGGCTTTTGGCGCTAGGCTCTAGCTTCATCGCATTTTCTCACCGTGAGATCCCCATGCTACGGAGGAGTCCTGTGCTGCGGGCTTCTTCCTGGGGCACGGAGAAAGGGAGTACGGGGCTGTTCCCCCGGTGTGATATCGCCTGGGACCGGCTGCCTCCCTGGGAGCTTGCAGCAGCTCCCAAAAAGCACAGAAAAATAAAAACACCCCCATCCGCCACTGCCATCTTTTCCCTGTTGAAATCTGGACTCGCTTTCTGCCAAGCTTTTGTTTGATTTTAGTTAGGATTTTTTACTTGGGCATTTCTGGGAGGGCAGAGAAGTGTCAGATTCGAGGACTTTGGGTCAAATTTTGTCCTCTGTAATCAGGGATTGCTGCGTTATATAAACGCGGGTGACCACGCGTCGCCGACGTGGCTTTGGTAACAGCTCAGCACTTTGCCCTGCAAGCCTGCCTGCAAACCTCCCCGGGGCGCGGGGGCTGCTTCCCGGCCCCCCCCGCGTTCCCGTGGCCCTTCCGCGGGGACCGAGCTCCGGCGAGCCCAGCGGCTCCCGGACCTGCGACATCCACGTCGCAGCGAGCTCCCCCTGCAAACCTGCTGCCGGAGAGCAGGGCAGGACGCCGGGACGGGGCGCGCTGATGCTCGGGGGAAACGCTCTCCCGTGACCCCGGCCACCGAAAGGGCTTCTCGTGCCCGTGGGCCAGTGGGTTTTAACGCCCCGTCCTCCTTCACTGATGTGCTGGTGGTGCAAGGCTTCCTGGGGGGAGTCCACGGGGGGGCCGGCAGCAGCCGAGCGCAGGGCAGGTCCCCCCGGGGCTGCGAGGCTGCTTTGCTTAATTCGTGGCAAAATGTTTGCTTGTATTTTTTTGTGTGGTTTTTTTTTTCCTTTTTTGTGTGTATTCGACGTCCTGCTCCCCTTTCCTGGGGTCCCTTTAACAGAAGCTGAACGCTTCTCAGTGCTAAGTTCCTGAAAAAGCAGCATCAGCACCGAGGGTGGGGAACTGCTTGGCGGGGTTATTTTTGCATTTCCCGCAGGAGCCAGGCCTCTTCCCCCTCCGTCTCCGTCCCCATCCCTGGCTCGAAGCCGTTTCACCACCCTTCGCCCGGAGGCTGGGAAGGGCAGGGCCCTTTGGAAACTCCGTATTTGCGACAAGTTTGTTGGAAAGGGAAAAAAAAAGTCGCCTGTTCCCGGTGGGCAGGGGAGCGGGGAACCCCCTCGCCGCCCTGCCCGGGTCATGCAGCGGCTCCGTCCGGGGCAGCGGGGCGCGAGCGGGGCTGCCCGGCCGCGGGATGCTCGAGCCGCCGCTGCTGTTTGTCTCCGCGGCCGGAGCAGGGACAGAAGTGAAACCCGGAGCCGCCGGGCCCCCTCCCTGCCCCGGCGCGGTCGCCCGGGGCTCGGTCCCCTCCAGGTGCTTCCTGGCCTCTCTGGCGGCGTGGGGCTGCCGGAAGAGCGGGGCCGTGTCTATTTTGGCCCGGCCGAGGCCGACCGGGCAGCAGCGCGGGTGAAGCCGCGCTCGCCTGTGTCTGGGGAGACGGAGCAGCCGGCTCGCTTCCCAGCCCCGCGGCGCTCCCTCGCCCGTGGCCTCGGGAGCTGGGATTAGCTTCCCGGGATCCGCCAGAGCTGCAGAAACTGCAGCCGCACGGCCCAGCGCCGGGAGACGGCTCGCAGGGCCCGGAGGAGTCCCTGCTGCCCCCGGCCCCTGAGCACTTCGGGAACAGTCCTGCGGCGAGCTCTGGCACCGCAGCCATTTGCACCAGCAAGCACCAGCGTTGCACCGTTTGCACCGGTGCCAACACCGGCATTGCACCGTTCACCCCGGCGGAGCTGCCCCGGTGGGTGTCTTTGCGGATGCCAGCGGCTCAGGACCACCAGCATGGGGGAAACCGCCCGGATCGCGGCTCTGCACCTCGGGAGGGCTTAGCAAGCCCTTCCCTGTGGATGTTCGGGTCTGGGCGTCTGCGTTTGCAAGGCTCCTGCCTGCTCTTCCTCCCCGCTGCCTTCCCTGCAGCCCAGCTGACAGACCTTCCTCTTCCTCCTGCCCTTCCCCCAGCCAGCATCTGCGCACCGCCAGGGCCCCGGACCAGCACAGACACAGGCACAGCTCTGCCTTTCCGATCCTTGCTGCGAGCTGAAGCAACCCATGGAAAAAAAACCTTCCTCCAGAAAGGTCACCTGCAGCTGCAAGCATGCACCGCGCCGCCGCACACCCACTCGCCGTGCCGCCGTGCCGGAACCGCCTCGGCAGCGTCCGCGGGCGTCCCTGCCCGCTCGCCGCGCTCGGAGCAGCCCCGGAGCGGCTGGGGCAGACCGAAGCGGTGCTTCATGCTGACTTAGCATAGCCGGGCTGCTCCCGGCGCGAAGGCGAGTCCGTCCGTGCGTCCCAGCGCGCGGGCGGCTAGGGAGGAAGGATGCTCCCCGCGGGGCTGCGGCTCGCTGGCAAGGAAAATTGCACGGAGCCGGGTCCGGACAGGGACTGGTGCAACTGGGGAGGCGAGCGCATGGGCCGGGGGCTCCTGCCCGGCCAGATGGGCCGGCGGAGGAGCCGCTTTCAGCTGCTTTTTTGTTTTTTGTCCGCCCAGCGTCCCACGGGGAGAGCCGGCCCCGGCCCTCCGCTCGGCGGCCCCCACGCTCCCATTTACGACCCGTTGGGGGATAAAAGGGGCTTGTTGGCGGCCGCGAGCAACTGGTGCGCGGGGACAACTGCTGCCATCTGTCTGGCGGGGCGGCGGGGGGCCGCGGCCGGCGCGGGGGCCGGCGCCGCGTTGTGTTTCTCCTTTCATGCACCACTAAACTTTGCACCTTTTGTTTCCCAGCGGAGGCCGAGGGAGCCGGGGAGAAAGGAGGCCCCTCCGCGGCGCACGGGTCAGGGCAGCGCTCGCTCGGCTCGCTGCGGAATTTGCATACGATTCTTATTAAATATTATAATGGCGATTATTGTTATTTAAGGAGGCTGTCAAAATGGGGCAGCCCAGCGCCGAACTCCCGCCGCCCTCCTCCCCTCCCCGTCGCCCACGCGCGCAGCCGGAGCGGCACGCTGCGAGAGCGGCCGGCGTCCCGACACGTCCCGCGCCGCGGCGAGCAGGGACGCAGGAGCCTCCGACGCTATAGGGGTGCTTCCTCCGGCGGCTCGGGGCGGTGTGCTCGCAGACCGATGTCCCTCATCCCCATCCCCGAGGGGTGCTGTGTCCCCATCCCCATGGGATGTCATGTCCCTGTCCCCAAGGGATGCTGTGCCCGCATCCCCCAGGGATGCTGTGTCCCCATCCCCTGGGGAGGCCATGCCACCCATCCCTGTGGGATACCACGTCCCCATCCCCATGGGATGTCATGTCCCTGCCCCCGAGGGATGCTATGTCCCTGTCCCCATGGGATGCTGTGTCCCCATCCCCATGGGATGTCATGTCCCTGTCCCTGAGGGATGCTGTGTCCCCATCCCCTGGGGAGGCCATGCCACCCATCCCTGTGGGATACCACGTCCCCATACCCATGGGATGTCATGTCCCTGTCCCCGAGGGATGCTGTGTCCCCATCCCCCAGGGATGCAGTGCTCCTGATCCCCAGGGATGCTGTGCCCCATCCCCAGGGGATGCTCTGTCCCTATCCCCGTGGGATGCCGTGTCCCCATCCCCGAGGGATGCTCTGTCCCCATCCCCGTGGGATGCCATGTCCCCGTCCCCGAGGGATGCCGTCCCTGTGCACCAGCCCTCCAGGCACAGCCTGGCCTCACCGGATCTGGAGGTGTCTTGCCTTTCCATCAGGTTTTTGAGCTGCTTGATTTGCTCGTCACCCTTTTTCGGCTGAGCCGCGTCTCCGGGCCCAGCCTGGAGCCGGTGCCCGGGACGAGCCCTTCGGGCGGCACGGCTAAACCGGCGCCCCGGGAGGGAGCTGGGGCGACCGCGAGCCTCCCCGTCCGCCCGGCCGCTGCGTAGGCGGCTGTCCCGGGTCAGGGCCGTCCCGGGGAGCCGCATCGGAGCCGCCCAGGCAGCGTGCACGGTGCTGCACGGCGCCGTGGCATCGCCCCTGCAGCCAGACCCAGCGAAGGCACCGTCCTTGGAGGCTTTTTTTTTTGGCTAAGACTAGCCTGGCCTGGCCACCCTGGGCTCTCTTCGGCTCTTAGCTCGATCCCTTTGGGAATGCAACATTCCCGGCTTGTTCCACGCTGAAGGATCAGCAACGGTGCCTGATCTCTCCGGTGAGACGCGGAGAGCAGCCGGGTTTCCCAGACGGACGAGACGGGACGCTGCCCAGTGTTAGTGGGAATCCGCTATGTGCAACAACGTGGGCAAGCCCCCGCGAGGGCCCAGGCGTTCCCAGCTGCCAGGCGCAGGGCAGGGCCCATTTTCCCTCTGACAATGCCCTTTTAGCGGGGAGTTTATTTCCATTATAGCCCGGGATGAAGTAGAAAAGGGGAAGGAGCGGACTGGAGCGGAGCAGCTGCCCTCGCCCGCTCGTTCTCCGCTTTGTTGTGGATTAAAGGCCGCGTCCGGGCGCAGACACCAGCCTGCGGTGCTGCTTCAAAGCGCGGGGACTCGGCTCCCCCCGCTCACGCCTCCGGGGCAGATCCGCAGTGGGAACGGCTGCATTTGCCCCGGCGAGGGGGTGGCAGAGCGCCCCGCTCCCCCCGACCCGCCCCATCGGAGCCGGGCGGCTGGCGAAGGCTTCGGGACGGCGTCACGGCTCGGACGCCGGGGTCCGGGGCGGCTTTTCAAGCGGAGACAAAGCCCGTCTTGATATTTACGGCACGTGCGGCGCGAGCGGCGGCCGGCGCGGGGTGCGCGGGGCCGCGGGACAGATGGCGAGTTAAACAAAAGGGAGGCAAGAATGGGAGCCGAGCAGATCCGGGATTTCCTGCCCTTCCCCTCTCCCCCCTGCCCAAACGCCGCCGGCAGACGTGCGGGGAGAGCCGCAGCCGGGTCTTAAATATACCGGGGGGCTGGGATGCCTAAGAGACGAGATGCCCCAGCTCTGGCCCTGGCTGCCTCCCGCCTCGAGCCGGGCAGGGAAACGCTGGCTCCGCCGGGCTAAACTTTTCCTCCTGACACGGGGCTGCGAGAGCAAGGAAAACTTCTCCAGGCCTCAGTCTGCTCTTCTGTGAAACGGGTCTGCGCGCTTGGCTCTGCCAAAGCACCAGGGAGGGCAACATGGTCCCTGGGGATCTCCGCGCATCGCGGCCCCGGCCGTACGGGAAGACGCGTTTTCCCGCTGCCGCGGCAGTTTTGTTATCTCTCCCCAGCAACGCTGCAGCTGCCGCCGCCCGGCTCCGAGCAGCCGATTAATAATCAACTTTTACCGCTCGGGCCGTCTCGCGCGGCCGCGGGTGGCACGGCGAGGGGCGGCAGCCCTGGCCCCCGCCGCCCCGGCGGGCAGCAAACCCTTCCCGGGCTGGTGGCCCGCGCTCGCGTCCAGCCCCACGTCCCTGCCGTTGCTCGGTTAACCCCCGCGCTCGCCGCCCGGTAACTTTCTTGTAATTTCTTTCCTCTCCAGAGGAAAATATTTTGGGGGGTTGTTTTTAAACAAAAGTCTGTTGCTTCCTGCAGAAACACCCTCGCAAAGGGGCGTTTGCAAACGGCCTGGGAAGCCCGGGAAGCGCTTTGCGTCCGCCCGCGAGCAGCGTTTCGGGGGAAAAGCGTGGAAGGGGAGCGGGTGGAAAGGGCCGGGGCCTGGGGAGCCCGTCTTGGGCTGCCGAGCTGCTTTTCTGTTCAAGCCCTTGTTGCTTTGGGGTTTCCCCCTCCTTTAGGTTCCTCTGCAAACGTGGACAAAGCCCAGCGCTGCCTCCTCCTCCTCCTCCTCCTCCCCGGCCCTGGGCAGCCCTGAGCCTCCTCCCAGCAACAGGAGGAGGAGGAGGAGGAGGAAGGGCAGGAAAATCTCCATCCCTGCCGGGCTGCCCCTTGGCGACAGTGCTGCGATTGGGCGCTCGCAGGCTCGGCGGACCAATGGGGTCCCCCCCTTTTTTGGGGAGGGGGGCGGATGGGGGCGGGCGGGTGGCGAGGGGCCGCGGGGAGCGGGGCTGGCCGGGCGGTGGAGGGGACCCGGCGGGCGCCTTGGCCGCTGCATCCCGGGAGCCGATGCAAAGCCCGCTCGGGTTTCACCCCGCTTCCCCCCGGGGCAGCCCCGTGGGGGCCACACGCTGCCCCCAGCATTCCTGAGGGATTTTCCCTCTCCCAACAATGTGTGGGACTGGGAGCATGGGGGTAACAGGCCCCTTCCTCCAGCCCTTGGGCATGCAGACCCCAGCCCAGCTGGTGCAGACCCAATCCCCCAGCTGATGCGGACCCAATCCCCCAGCTGCCGTAAATCAGCAATTGCAAAGGCCCGAAGGCAATAAAGCATCTGCAGGACGCAGCACAGGGCTGTTTCGTCTCCCAGGCTCTGCTCAAGCCCCCGGGGCTGAACCACGTCGGCTGCCCCGGTGACGCAGCCCTGCCGCGGGGCCCCGCTGCGCTGGCGGCCGGGGCTGGGTCGGCAAACAGGGGCCTCCCGTGCAAACCTCCCCCAGCCCCTCGCTCCGGCAGCCCGTGTTGATTTTGGAAGAGGCGCCGGTGCTCCGGGGCAAAAGCCTGGTGTGGGAACAAAGAGCGGTGTGTGCGGGCGCCCGGCGGCTCCCACGCGGGAGAGGAGGTGGTGCTCGATGGAGGCATCCTGCAAACATCCTCCCCTGCCGCGTTTGCAGTGGTGCGTGGCGCGGAGCCGGGTGCTGGTGCTCCCGTCCCCGTCCCACCCGGCCTGTTCCGATCCGGGCCAGACGCTGCAGCCGGGAAGGAGGAGGGACGACGGGCCGTGGTACATCTAGGTGGTTGGTGGCAGGGAGGTGACTTGCTCCCAGGTGCAGTTTGCCAGGCTGGAGCGCGCTGCCTAATGCCCTGGGATGGTTCCCATGCCTTCGTCTGGGTTTTATGGAGCTGGTTTCTCCATGGAGCAGCGCTGTGGGAACCGGGCCGGTCCCAGGCAGCGGCGTGAGAGTGGGACCTGCGGCATGTCTGCACCGTGGTCGCGGCCACGCGTGTTCGCAGAGGATCAGACACGGGGTAGCGAGCAGCGTGGGGGGGGACAGGGCTCCCGGGAGCTCAGCGTGCCGGCGAGCATCCCACCCCAGCCGGATCCCGGCTCCCCGTGCTGGGAGACCCCCTTGTCCCCCCGGTCGGCTCAGCCTGGAGATGCATCTTTGACTCCTTTTTTCCCGGAGGGAGCTGGGGTTTGTTCCCAGCTGGCTGCTGGTGCTGCGCCCCGGGCAGGGAAAGCCGGGGCCACCCGCCGTCCCCTGCAGCCTCAGCGAGGCCACATGCCGCGGGCAGCGCCGACACCTAGTGACAGCCCGGGGCTCCTCGGCCGGCAGCGGGGCTGCCCGCGGGTCCCCGCTCCTGAGCCCGGGCCCCGGGGGAGTTTGTGCCTCCCTTGGGAGGGGAGTTTGGCTGCGGGGGGTAACGGCTGGATCCCCCAACCCGCCGGCAGCGTGATGTTTTCTGTGCAATTCCAGAGCTATAAAAATCCTGCCCGTGTGGGATTTTTTAAAGCCACCTCCAGCTGAACTGTTAAAAATAAGCAGGGCTGAACACTGGAGAACATGAAAGCAGCCAGAAAACGCAGAGCAGAGGCGCTCTGCCGGTTGCACCGCCATCCTTCCTCTTCCCTCGCTCTTAACTGACAGTTTTCACTCTATTTTTTCCTTTTTATAGCTGTTCTTGCGTGGACCCCAGCTGGGATGTGCTTGTGAGCGGCAGCTCCCAGTGCGGGGAAGGCAGCGTCCGTGCGTGCAGCGTCTGCGGCAGCCGCTAGACGGCAAATCCGGCCTGCGTTATGTCTGCAGGAAAATCTGGTCTGCGAGAGGGGTGGGAAAGCGGAGCCCTGGAGCAAAAGCGGGTGTTGGAGCGCTGGTCTTGGCCGCGGGGCGTTTCTCCCGGCGGTGCTGGAGGGGGGCGTTCGGAGAGTTTTTTCAAGGGAATTTGCTCGTTCCTTGCAGGATGGGCAGCTCCAAGATGGGATCACATAGGACATGAGCAGATACAGCTCAACGCCAGAGGGTGCAACCTGGGTGTGCAAACCCGTCCTTGGAGCTTGGGAGTGGTGGGGTGAGGGTCTGATGGCAAAACTAGGGTCTGGGTTTTTGGCCTTTTTTATTTTTAATAGCTGATTGGGTTTTGGGTAGCTGCACTTATGGATGTGTAACTCAAGGCTGGAAAACATCTGGCTTTTTCCTCCACTGAAAATACTCAGCATCTCCTGCCAGGCACCCACATTTACTAATCTCTTCTGACAAATCACTCTTGAAACCCTGAAAGTTCAGAGCGTTTGTTTCCAGCTCACCTCCGCTCGCTGCGGAGATGCTGAGAACTTGGCCCCTGTATCTGGGATTCCTCGAACACATTTCATGCAGTTACAGAAAGGGCTTTATTTGTCAGTATGATATCTACAGTTCATGCGTCGGTGATAGTACAGGTTTTTTTGGATTTTTGTTTCTATAGTGTTAGCATGCAGTTTAAATGCGGAGGGTCCAGGTGACCTCTTCAGCTTTGCAAGTCATCTCCAGAGCTCGGCTGCCCCTTTGGTCCCCAAACCAGCTCGTCCAAGGAACCAAGCGGGTGTTTTGGGTTTTGTGGAATTAAAATGTGCTGATGCACATGCTACTGCTGTTTGCTTAGACGGGAGAGCCCGGGTGCCTGGGTGGGGGCAGAGCTCCCAACCAAGCCGGGGGGAAGGATGAAGCCAAATGTGCCGTGTCCACGTGTGCCCCATCCCTCACCTCGCTGGTCCTGCCCCTCGCTGGCCTGCGCCAGCGGCCTCGGAGGACGTAGGAAGCACCTTCAGAGACACCGCGAACAGCCTGCTCCTCAGGGTAGTTTCCCCCTAAGCTTAGCAGCTGGCGGCTGCTTGGCAGTAGCAGGAAAGGTTTCTGTACCATTAGCTTTATTGCTGGAGCTGTTTGGAGCAGGAGGCTGCTGGAGGGGGGACAGATGGGGGAAAGCGT
>PTFA01000104.1:1444900-1456103 GCA_003342895.1 Casuarius casuarius | reverse complement strand
CAGCACGAGGGCTGCTGGCAGCTGGGAAATCTCTAACCTGTTACCTGTGCAGCTCCCCACCTCCCGGGGCACCTCCCGGGGACCACTGGGGCCGAGAACCTGGCCCGGGATGAATCATTTTAACTTTGCTCGTTCTGCAGAACGTGCACCTGAAACCCTCCCAGCCGGAGCTGGCTGCTCGATGCCACGTTTTGGAGATGGGACGTGTCCCCCCCAAAGCGGTGGAAGCGGCGGGCGGCAAACGCGTGCGGCGCGGCGGCGCTCTGGAGAGCGGCGATCGGGGCCAACGGTGCCGAGACCCGTCCCCTCCCTGCAGGGAGCCGGGAAGGGGGAGCGTTTGGGGATGGACGGATGCTGGCCGGGCACCTGCGCAGGCTGTTGTCGGCGTACCCTTATTGCACTACTGCGGAAGCCAAGTCGAACCGTCAAGCTGCGTTGGAATGAGAGCGAGAGTCTCCCCAGGAACGGGGAGCACTGTCCTGAGGACGGGGGGGGCCGGGCTAGATCTCGATGATGGTGGCGCGCCGAAGGCACAGCGGGGCGTCCGGGGGCACCGCGTTCCGCTTGATCTCGTTCCCGTCCAGCCGCAACACCTGGAGCCTGGAGTAGTTCATGACGTCCACGACGGTGCAGAAGCTGCTGATGGAGAACTCTGCAGGGGAAGGAGACCGAGAGCTGAGAGCTGGCTTTGGCCCCAGCCTCCTTAACCAACCTGCATGACGTCCCGCTGGAGATCAGCAGTGTGTGCACAGACCAGACCCACAAAACCTCTGATGCAACCAGGCCCCGGCATTTCCCCATCTGGCTCTGGAGGGCAAAGCTGGACCTAGCAGCACCTGGCCCTAGCAGCCTTCCTGGGAGCTCTCTGGAGATCCACGTGCATGGATGCGGGCCAGCGATATCGGAGGTGATGGGAAACCCTGAGCCTGGTCTGGAGGTGGGTCTGCTGGGTACCGACCTCTGACAGTCAGCCTCTGTTCAGATGGGCAGGAAAAACTGAAAGCGCCTCCAGATCACCCATTATTCCTGAAAATTTTGACCAAACACCCTTCCTTCTTTAGCTAAAAGAGTTCTAGCTGGAGTCAGAAGCAGCCAATAACGCTTTGTGCATATTCAAGTGTTTAAAAACCACATAACAGGGCACTGGCCCTGCTGCCGCGGCCCAGGCACTCGGCCGTCCTTCCCATCTCCCTTCTGCTGCGCTGAGAGCTAGCAGGAAAAAAGGGCAGCAGCATGGGTGGAGTCGTATGGAAACACTGCTTTTCACTGGGAACGGCGTCTGCGGCCTTTCTGATGAGCCTTCACACACTGCACCCTCCCGTCCCAAATTCCCTGAGCCGCTGAGACAAAAGTGGGACCACACAGGCAGCGCGCCTGGCAGGGAGGACGTCTCGGTCCCCGCGGGATGCGGGACACGGGCTGCGCGGGGGCAACCTGCTGCCAGCAAACACCCCCTCATCCCAGCTGGGGCAGTTTCTGTGAGCACCTCTTCTGCCCGGGGAGGGAAACTCAGGCACACGTTGGGAAGGCTTTGGAGCCTCACCGGACTTTGGGAGAACCACGTGGCTCGTGTCGCCTGGCCGCAGGGTGAGCGCGAGACACCGGGGCAGTTGCGAGGAGGCTGCTCCAGTCCCCGCCTGCCTGACCGTCCCTGCTGGGTCTGGGTTCGGAGGGAGGACGTGGAGCACATTCCAGATTTTGTGCAGGATTTGGGAGAGAAGCGACCGGCTAGAGGGCAGCAAAGCTCCAGGCCTTGGCGCTGCTTGGGGAACGAGCAGCTTCCTCGGCGCCTGGCGCTGCACGTCCACCGCAGGGAGCAGCCGGCTGGGGAGTCGGAAAGGACCATGCAGAGAAGGACCAGAGCGCATCAGTGTCAAGTCCAGGGTTCAACCCTTAAATCTCTATCGGGGCTGAACGTACCTGTCTCACAAGGGCTGTGACACTCTGCACGGTCGCTCTGAAAAGGCCTCAGAAGAGAGGCGTTAAGGGTCAGCTGCGAAACCCGCAGCTGGAAACAGACTGCTGCTGCATCCGCGGCGGTTTCCTGGCATTTGTGGGCAGACTTTAACAGCTACAGATTTTGGAAGCAAACATTTGGGAATCTGTTCTTGTTTTTGTATTTCTGTCGGTTCCCTGGTGCGGGGTTGTGTGTTTCCCCTGCAACAGCTGACGGCTTCACGAACGCATCCTCATCCCCGGCCACGCGGCACGGCTTGCTCAGGGGCTTTCTCACCTCTCCTAGTCCTGACCTCGGGGTGAAAGAAGCAAGAGTGGATTTTTGCACGTTTCAGTATGGTTTTTGCAGCTGTTTTTATAAACAGCAACTCCAGGACAATCTGTTCCTTTTATTTATTTGTGTATTAAATGGAGTGAATTTTAGTCCTGGCAGGAGAAGCCGTGTTGATGGTTCTAATAAAGACGAGCTCCTGTCTGTCGCGGGCCGTGGCCAGCTGCAGGGGGGACGAGCGGTTCAGCTGCTCAGACTGCGACAACCGCAGGGACGTGCGGTTCCCCAAGCACCAGCGCCAGCAGAGCCACCTGAGAAAGCCACATCTCTGACACCCACCCTGGGGGGCTCTTTGGACAAGGGAAGAGGCAGGAAGGCCCCTCGTGGGTTTCGGACACCCCTCAGGCACTGGGCCGGCGTGCTCAGGCTTGGTTCCCACCAGCGACTTTGGGGCTGTGGGCTGCATCCCGGGCTGTGCCGGGAGCCCAGCAAGGCTTTCCCAGGCACGAGGGAGGGGAGAGGAGGGCAGCGCTGAGCAGCGACGCTCCTCCTGCAGCGGGACTTGTCAGAGCCCTGCACGAGGAGAGCTTGAGGCCACGTCACCCTGCAGATTATTGGAGGTTTGAGAAAAAGCCAAGGCAAAGCTGTATTCCCCTCCCGAGGCTGTGCATGCAGCTTCTACCCACAACCGGTTTCTTGGGGGGGTGAACTCTGGTGTCCCTCACCAGGAGATGCTGAGACTCCTGCTAACTGCTAGAGAAAATTAGTTTAATGGCTTAATTGATCACTGCAAGTGTCTGCAGGGGAGTGTTGAAAGCTGGGAATTTTGGCTCCAGGTGTGTGCTGGGACACAGCAGGCCCCGTTCCTGTCTTGATAAGGGCAACCTGCAGGGCATAAGTCTCCCAGAATGCAGTTTCCTGCCCAGACCGTTTCCCCAGGTGGCCTCCAGCAGGGAGGAAAAGACTCTGCCCTCATCACCCCATTGCTGCATTGGCCACTGCATTATTGCTACCCCAGCACCACCATGCTTGGACGACAGAGATCTGCTCACCGTTGATTTGGTTCCCTTGAAGGTAGAGGTTCTCCAGGTTGGTACTGACCCGCGGGATCTTCTGAAGCCTATTGTAAGAGAGGTCCAGCTCGAGGATGCTGCTGCTGTTGAAAGTGTTGGTAGAGAGACCCTGATTTGTCAGGCTGTTGTGGGACATCCTCACGTAGAGCAGCTTAGGAGAGACCCTGAAATAGTCATCAGGAACAGCGTTGATGTGGTTGTACTCTAGGTAGAGCTGCTCCAGAGCTATTGGGAGGCCATCAGGGACTTTCCTGAGGTGGTTGTAACTCAGATCAGCAAGGATCAAGGACTTGAGCCCCTTGAGGGATGCTCCCATTTCAAAAATCTGGTTGTGGCTGAGGTACAGGGCTGTGAGGTTCTCCAGACCCTCCAGAGCATTGGATGGGACCTTGGAGATCTGATTGTAAGACAAGTGGAGCTCTCTCAGGGACCGGGGCAAGGGGCCAGGCATCTTGGTCAGGTTGTTGTTGTTCATGTATAACCTCTCCAGGTTTTTGAGCTTGGCAAAGACCCTCTTGCCCATCTTCTCGCTGGTGATCTGGTTGTTGTGCAGCGCGAGCCATTCCAGCTCCGTGGCGTTGTCGAAAGCGCCCTCCTGGACGGAGGTGATCTGGTTGTTCTGGAAGTAGACGTATTTCATCCTGGAAGGCACGAAGGGCAGGTACCTCAGATTGCGGGTGTCACAGTACATGGCTGCAGAGAAGTTAGGGGGGCAGTCGCACTCCTGGGGACATTCTCGGGACGGGGACTCTTGAGGTTCAGGGCCAGGCCCTGCCTCTGCGTCTGGAGCCGGAAGGTAAGAGTAAACATAAGGGGTGTTTTCGTCCTCGTAGTATGGCATGTAGTTATAGGATGACAGCCGAGACTGTCGCATATAGTACTGTAACCAAGCCAAATCTTCATCTTCATCATACTGGCCCAGGGAGACTCCGCAGAGACCAGCAACTATCAGGACAGCAGCCCAACGCATGATGCTGACCTTGGAGGAACCTGTAGGGAGGAGGAGAAACACGGGATGGGAGGGAGGAAACCATCAGCAACTTGAGGTCTGACATATGGTAGAAGCAGGCGAGCTGCGGCCTGGGAATTCAAAGGTTTTGGGTCTCATCTCAGCTCTGGTGCTGGGCTGGTGGTGCTCAGCAGCAGAGCTGGAGTAACAGGGGTCCTGTGTGAATCCTAGTAAAAAAAAAAAAGTGTCTGCAAGTGTCTCCTCTGTTTGAAGTTACCATTTCTCCACCCGTTCGCCTCGTGCTCTCTGGAAACCTCCATTTCAGTGGCTATTTGCTTGCAAAATCTTTATTACTAGT
Organism: Casuarius casuarius; assembly: GCA_003342895.1. NCBI lineage: Eukaryota > Metazoa > Chordata > Aves > Casuariiformes > Casuariidae > Casuarius > Casuarius casuarius. The sequence continues at coordinate 1,451,496 of PTFA01000104.1, read as the reverse complement.
ACTTCCATCACAGCTGGGTAGAGAAGTGAGACTGGGGTCTTAGGCAGAGTATGTGTAAGGCAAGGCAACAACTCTGCCCCAAAATGTTCGCATGTGTATCGGTTATACACGGGAGGGAGGAGAAAGGACTTCACCACCAAAGCAAGTGGGTGAGGGCAGGGCTGGCACTAAACTAAACTAAACCCCAGGCTCAGTGCCTACTTGTTGCATGGATATTTAACACACGTGGGTCTGCAGGGTCCCGGGTCTGCAGCTCAGGGGGTGCTCGCAGCCACGGCCCAAGGCAGGGCCCCGCAACGCAGCGTCCCACTGGACACCGCAGGCAGCAGCTCCGGAGGAACCAGTATTTGAAGTGGTTCTCACGGCCCAGAGAGGGTGCGCGAGGCCGTGGTGGCCGGCTCGGTGAGTTCATTGATTCAGATGGGTGTCATCTGACCGGGCTCTGTTTCCGCTCCAAATGGAGAAAAGCGGGAGTTGCAAGAGCAGGTTGACGAAGACTGTGGCGTGTTTCGATGGAGCTGTATTTATACTGCGCTCGCTCGCGATGTGATTTGCTGTGGGTTTCATCCAGCTCTCCCTTCCCCCACAAAAATGCAGGATGTTCATACTGCTAGAAACTGATGTGAATCCTGGTAAACAAGTTCCGGCTTATTTTGAAATGAAGACTTTTAAGCCTAGATTTTTCTGAGTTCAGCTAATTCTCCTGACCCAACATCAAAGCAGTATCATCCTCCTGCCCTTTGAGGCTAGCGTGACGAATGGGAAAGGGAGCCAACACAAAACCCTGAGTTCTGACTGTTTATGAAAATCAGTCTGTCTGGGGCTAAAATACAAAAGAGAGAAGGGCTAAATGCTCCCAGGCAGCAGTTTCTCCCAGGCTTCCTCTGACTGTGGTTGCAAGCCCGTATGTCTAGCTGCCATGAGATGGGGGGGGTCTGAGCAAGGGAGACGGTGGGTTAGTGCATGGGAATTTAGTCCGTGAAGCAGAAAATCTTACTTCTCTTCTGTGCTGTCCTTGTACCCCTTGGCCAGTCAGAGACGCTCCAGGTCACCCGCTGCAGAGCCCCTTCTCCCTCTGCGGAGCGGGACTAGCGCCCGCTCACCCGGAGGGGATGCTCTCCGTGCCCCGCACGGCGTGCTGGCGGCTGGAGAGGACTCGAGCTACCGCCCTGCACCCTTCCCTGGTGACTAACCTAGCACACAGGATAGCATGCGAGAGAGACGGCTTGAAATGCCTCCAGGAAACGCTCTGGGCTGTGCCGTGCTGTTCAGAGGAGGAGAGGAGTCTCTCCTGCCTGCTGGCTCCTATATACGTGGCTGGGAGCACGGGGCTGCCGGCGTGCCTTCTGCCAGCTCCGCTCCTAGGGCAGGAGCACAGCCAGCACACGGGGCCGCATCCCTCCTCCAGGCTCTTGGGGGAAGGTCTGCTGTGCTGGAGGACCGTGGTGCCGGTGGGCGTTTCTCGCCCGTGGCTGTCCCTCTGGCTGTCTGGCACACTGGGATCTGTGTTATGTGACATGGGCAGAGGGTTCCTCACCCCAGCATCTGCCCAAAGCTCTCTCTTGGTGCTGGGGAAATCCAGGATCAGATGCTAGGGTTGGCCATGGGGTTGCATGATGAAACCTCACTGTATCCCCATCCCTGACCTGTCCATGCAAATGGCAAAATTGCTGTTTTGCTCATTTTCCGCTCTCCGGCTGGCTGGCAGCACCCTGCAGCCGGGTCACCGGCTCCCCTGCAGAGCTGTGATAGTGGAGCCTGCTGCACCCACGAGGTGTTCCCACCCCATACCCGTGGCCTGCCCTAATTGCATCTTTGGGGGCCCGTTCCCTCCTCCCTCACCTAAGCTGTTCTCCCAGGGAGCTGCCTGGATCGCCTGTGCCTGACCTGATGCACCCCAGCCCGGTGCAGCGGTCTGAGCGGTGGCGGCAGGGGGGTATTTCTAGCCCCGGTGCTATTCCTGAGCCCGACGCACAAAGAGGGCACAGTTCTGCTCCGAGCTGGAGCGTGTGCTGCCACCGAGGCACCCTGGAAGGCTGCTCCCCCTGGAAGAAAAGAGGAATTGAGGCCTCCGAGGGCAGGCAGGGCTCCCTCTCCTTCTCTTTTTCTCCCTCCTTCTCTACTTTCCGCATGCTCTTGCGGCTGAGGCGTGGTGCTCGCGGGTGCTCTGTGCATGCCGAGAGCTTGGCACTGAGGCGCTTGCAGACTAGTTTTTTCTCCTCCTCCTGTTCCAGGGCACTTTGCCTGGTAAAATACCAGAGCCGCTCTGCACAGGGGCTCCTTCCAGCCACGCCGACGGGTGGCTGAGCTGCTCGGCTGCCCGTGCCCGGGGGTCTCTCCGTGCCGGGCAGGACTGATCCAAGGGGTCCCTCGCCTTTCTCAGTGTGCCCCCTCCAATAAACTGCTAAACCTAGAGCCTGTCCTCAGCAGACACCATTTCTCCCCTGCCTTATTTAAAGGCTGCTTCTCCCATCCCCGGCCAGCTTCAGCCCCGTTTCTGGGGTGGCATCCGAGCGGAGCGTGCCAGCTACAGTAGTATTTTGTTTCCAAATCTCCGTGTTTGCTTCCCAAAGGCTGCTGGTCTAACTGGGTCAGCTGCCTGCCGAGATACGGAGCAGCCTTCGGAGCAGGGGCATCGCAGCCTCTGGACAGCTGTGAACTCTGTGGTTTTCCCCCCATCGCTGCTGTTTTCTGCCAGGCACAAACCAAGCTCCCCCCTTGCCCGGCCACCCTGGGCAGAGCTGTGCTTTGCTGGGAGGGGTGTGCGGGCTGGGGGGGCTGCAAGCAGGCACCTGCACAAGCCTGGGTGTCTATGGATATATCTGTGCATCCCCCCGCTCGGCCTCCTGTGCCAGGTAGGCAATGAGGTGCCGAAGCGGAGGGGGCTCCCYGCAACACGGATGCAGCCTTAGTGTGAGCAGCGCTGTGCCACCCGCGCTGCGCGGGGCACCCTGGCTCAGCCTTGTGCCACCGCCCAGCAAGGGTATGGAAATCAAGCTTAAAAAAAAAAGCACAATAAATACAGAGTTGGACTTACCAAGCTAAGAGCCTCCTTCCCCAAGCGTGGCTGTTCTTCTCCTGGATCTCCCGGGTGTTCAGGAGCATGTGAGTGAGTCTCCCAATTTGCAAAGGCTGGTGCCCGCCCTAGATCCCAGATCAAATATTGTACTTGCAGGTCACGGGCTCGGCAGGTTTTTGGGGAGTGACCTCCTCGCAGCAGGCAGTTTGCAGGAGAGACTGAATAGACCCTAATGCTGCCTGGCGTTATAAATAACCTGCTTTTTCTTTCCTCCCTCTCTCTCTCTCTCTCTCTTTCGTCTTTTCTCATAGGAGTGTTGGCACTTTTCAGGCTCTCTCTGTTTAACGAGTTAGTGGAATCAAGGATGTTGTTTTTAAAAGGGCTGTTGTCAGGTCTCCTGTGTTTCTCATCAGGAAGTGATGAAGAGGCCTCCGGCCAGATTAAAAAGATTTGGTTTTGAGGAGATGAGGATGTGATTTTTGGGGAGAAGCAAGAAAGTATCTTTAACTTTTGCAGTACCAGGGGACGAGATGTTAGCGGCTGCTCCCTGACTGCAGCCTGGGCTTCTTCCCCGGGAAGCCTCAGTTTATGCAGTTCTGCTGTTAAATATTTAGGATAAACATTTCCCTGAACGATAAGGCTGCAGCATCCAAGGTAAATAAATAGCCTACCAAAGGGCCTCTGTGACAGCAGGAATTTGTCTCGAGTTTGGCAGGAGGGAGATGCCAAGTTGGCATTTGTGCAGGCTGGGATGCTGTGCCCATCCTCGTGGGACCCCGCCGGGGCTCAGCTGGGGGTACGCGTGGGGGCACCGGGGCGGGGGAGCGTGCACGGGGGCCGGGCAGCGTGCACAGGGACGACCTGCAGCGGGGCAGGGAAAGACGGAGGCTCATCGCCACCCTGCCCGGGGGTACCGGCCCCGCGGAGCCGGGGAGCGAGCGCCCCATCTCCCGCGGGCAGCGAGCACCTCCCAGCCCGCCGAGCGCCCCGCTCGCCAGCCCCGGCCCTCCGCGCGTTTCGGCCGCGGAGACGTCTCCAGCGCGGTGGTTGAAGCATTTCCTCCCGCGAGGCACGGAGAGGAGGAGCCGACCGCCCACCGGGCTGCCGCTGCCAGTGCCCCAGCTGCGGCGCGGGCTCTCCGAGGAGCCTGGAGTCACTTAGGGAGCTCGGCAGGTGCCAGACTCCCTCAGGGCGTTTTGGGGTTTTTTTTTTTGTTTTTAACTCATTTTCCACTGAAATTTCCCAGCCAAAACATCCTCCCTGGGGAGCCTTGCAGAGATCCTTATCGCTCCGAGGTCCCTGTTGCGAGGAGAAGGAATGTGCGGGTGGATCGTGGACGGGGTGAGGGACAAGCTGTACAGTGGGGACTTTGCCAGGAAGCAAGTCTTTTTGGGAAGGAAGAGTGTGCCTGGAAAGCACAGCTCACTGCGCCGGGCCCGGATTCGCAGATGATTCAGAGAAACTCTTTCCTTAAAGTGAGAAAAGAAGAGACAGGGTGTCGCGCTACCTAAAAGGAGACAAAATCCCGGTAAAGCTGTGTGTGGTTTCACGCTGTCTGCAAGAAACCCTGAGCCCCCGTGGCCTTTAATTCAGCAGGTAACCCCTCTGCTTCCTAGCCGGAGCACGGCCGCGGCGCGCGCGGGCGACCCGCAGCAGGGCTCTCGCCGCAGCCTCCCCGCCGGCGCGGGTGCGGAGGTGGTTTGCGTCTCTGGGTCGACGTGAAGAACAACCCAGCTTGGAGAGGCTTGTTCCCGCTGCCAGAGAGCACCGTTCCAGGGAAAGTGGTGCGGCGGGTAGTGGCAGCCAGTAACATCTGCTGCGCGGTGCTTGGACAGTGTCAACCAGCGTCACATCTCTGGCAGCTCGGAAGGTCCTGGTGGCCAACAGCTCGGAGGCTTTCAGAGGGCTTGGATGTTTTTCTGGAAAAGCAAAATCTCGACAGCTAGGCTAGATAAGGAATGTGACCTCTCCATCTTCTGGAGGTTAGAAATACTTGTGACTCAGGACAGGCACCCAGGGCCTGGAGGCTGGGCTCAGGGAGGTCCCTTCTGGGGGAGGCTGTCCCGCACGGGCTCTTGCTCTCGTTGGAGGTCACTGGTCCCTGTGATACACCAGCCTAGTGCTGCTGCATAGCTGTCCCATGAGCTGTCCCCGAAGGGAACAGTTCCCTGTAGCTACATTCCCCTTTCCTGGCTTAAAACAGAAAATAAGGACATGCTTGGGTGCATGGCCTCTTCTTGCTCTGAGGTCTGCTGCTCTCCCGAGGCATCATCTGTCTGGCTTTGCTATCTTCTAGGAAGGCAAGGCTATCCCGAGGAAGTGAAATATTACCATCTGAAGAAGTGCACAGGTTTTTTATCTCCCGTCAACCTGCAATCTCACGCTCCAGGCAGCCCGTATCTCCCGCGCTGCTAGCAGGCTCTCTTGCTCGGCTCGCTCTGCATTCCTGGCACGCAAGGTGGGCTTTGATAAGACCTCAATGCTACTGTTCTTTCTGGGCCAATACAAAACTTCCACGGCTCTTTCCCTGTTCCCAGGTGACTTTCATGAAACTTTTTAAACCTCTCTTCCTGTAAACTCTATGTCACTGTTGCTGAGCTTTCAAAGAAAGCCCTGAACTGGTGACAGGAGCTGGGAACAAGCTGTCCTGCTCGCTCTAGGCCAATAGCCCCTATCACTGTGTAATCTCATCCAGAGCTGATACTCTGCCGTCTGCATTTCATCAGGGGCCAGACAGATGCCTGTACTGGTTTGCTTTGGTTTTCTAAACGAAACTGATGCAAACAGTGTCTATTTTGGTTGGGTTTGTTCCAGTTCCTTTGATCAAATGCTCTTGAGTTTTGTATTTGAAACCACCAAATCTGGCCTGGGTTTGCCTTTAATTTGCAAATCCTGCATTTGGAGCCACGTGCTGCAAGTGTTGTCTTCTCTGCAGACAGACACTGGTTTGTCAGGCTGCTTTTGGCAAGGATACTAGATGCTTCACGGCCATAACAAAGAATCAAAACTATCTGATGCTCCTGCTAAGGATAAGCTCATTCTGCCTGGATGAACAGAGAGCTATTAAATGTACCAAAACCAGTGACTGTCATAAGCATGGCTTCTTCTGAGCAGCTTTCTTTTATACTCATGGAAATGTTATTTCTGCCTCTTCCACATTTCCAAGAAGTTTCAGCTCTGCTGGAGCCATTAGCTGCCATGTCCTCCCACCCACGCTATTTTCTTTAATTTCCTTGGCTCTCTGCATCCCAGGTGGTGGTTTGCAGCCCCTCTGGGCTCAGGGTGCTTGAAGACAGGGCTGTTTATTTAATGACTTCACTGTGCACTGGCCTTGCTGCCTGAGAGCATCTACAGCTCCCCTCCTAGATTTTGTCTTTAAAGGCAGATTCCTAAAGGGTGAAGATCCCAACTTCTGTTTTAAGAGCAGTTGCAAGAGTCCAGGTAGGAGCCAGGGAGACCTTGTCTGTTAGCATCTCCAACCTTGCCCAAGCAGGATGGATGTAAATGAGCAGGGCAACATCTGTGAAGCCTGTGTGGTGGAAAGACCTGGGAATCCACGAACCGGAGCCCCCCCCCC
>PTFA01000104.1:1375885-1444841 GCA_003342895.1 Casuarius casuarius | reverse complement strand
CCTTTTTTTTTTTTTTGCATCTGCAGCTCACTCTGCGAATGCCTGGGCAGAAAGAGCCCTGAGGCCCTGACCGAGAGGGAAATGCAGAACAGTGGGGCAAGGGGAAAGAACCAGCCCTCAATGCAGTGCAGGCTCTGGGGCTGGTTCCTGGAGGTCTTGTGGCTGCCAGGGTGCCTGCCCTTTCTGGACATTTGCACATCCTCTCCCTTGCCAGTTCTGCCTCTTTCCAGTCTCTTTAAAATGCAGGGAGACTTCTGATGTTGATGCTGGCAGAGTGCCCTTTTCCAAGTACGGCTGCCTCCTCCCGCAAGTAACAGTGCAGGGGGGCAGCGGTCCCTGAGCATCCACATGGACCTTGGTCGAGCTGCAGGCTGGGGTCCACCTAGACCTGGTCTCTGAGGGTCGAAGAGGATTTGAACAGGACATGGTGAAGGGGCCTGCTCTAAGGTGCTGCCTGTCATGAGCTGAAGTGGGTTCATTTCAGCCTGTTCTTGGCTGGGAGATGCTGGTGAGGCTAATAGTGTTATCCCTGCTTTTGCGCAAGCTGGAGGAGAAGCAGGACCCAAAGGCAGTGACCTTCAGTGTCCCAGTGGGTCTCTTCCTCTCCCCATCAGCAGCACCGTGTGCTGCGCAGGGAACCCTTTCCTTCCTCTAACTGGGCTTGTAAACAAGAGCGCTTGCGTCCGCGGGTGGGTTTGGCTCTGCTGCGGCTGGGGAGCCTTGACTTTCAGAGGGATTTTCGGCTCGGATGTCCCCTGGGGGCTGCACTGCTCCTTTTCAAAGGGCTCCTCCGAAACCCAGCTCCTCTGGAAGCTCCTCACCCAGTGAAAGCCTGCAGCGGAAAGCCAGGCAGATGGAGACACCGGGTAGCTGCAGTGCAGGGAAATCCCTAGGGGGAGAGGAGAGAGCTAGCAAGAAAACACCTCTGACATGTTGCTTGGGTCTCGCAGCTCCATCCTTCCAGGCTGCGGGGTGTCACGGGGCCGCGGCGCTGGGCCGCGTGCTGGGGCAGGCGGTGGAGACGCGCTCGGTGGAGGCAGCGGGAGGTCCCCGGGGTGCTCCTGCGCCGAGGCTGAGGTGCCTTGGCCGAGCTGTGTGCCAGGAACACGCTAACATCTGGCAAATGTCTGCACCAGGCGGTTGCGATCTGCTCTCCGAAAAAAATGCAAAGGTCAGGGCAGAGGGGCAGGGCAAACTCTCCTTCAACCTCCCTTCTCCCCCCTCCCGCCTCCCTTTTCCCTTTCTTCTGTTTTAGCAATGCTTTCTGCAACCCAAACAACATTCTTGAATGGAGATTTGAGGCAATCTGGAGGGAGTGGGTCACTCGGAGACAACATGACGGCAGAGAGCCCCAGGGCTCCGCTGGAAACTCTGACTCCAGCGCGTGCCGTCGGGGCGACGCTGTCTGAGCGGCTCCTGTGTGTCAGCAGGAAGAGCCGGACGCTCCCTGGTCTCCTGGAGTTGCCCAGTTTCCATGGGAGATGCTTCAAAGCTTCCCCGCATGCAGCGAGCTGAAAGGTCTCAGCCCAGGCCCTTGCTGGCTGCAAACGAGGTGACGAGAGACCCTTGGCTGGGAATCGTCCTCGCGGTCTGCTCCCCTCCTCTCCCTCCTGCAGGACACCCGGGGTTGTGAAATCGGCGCCTGGCTGTGGCCCCGCTCCCTCGCTGTCACCCTGCGCTGTGCTGCAGCCCCGGCTCCCCGTCCGTGGGGCCGGAGCATCCCGGGGGCGGTGGAGGGGGAGCAAAACCCAAATTCCCCGTTGCCCTCCCAGCTGCTGACTTAGCACGGACACCGGCGCTAGGAAATGATAGCTTAGCTGGAGAAGGCTTTGCACTGTCCCGTGGAAATTACAGGCTGCATTTGGGGCTTTGGAGCCTAATGTAATAATTCCCTGGTCTCCCGGGGTCTGTGGGTTACTGTGTGGTGGAGACGTCCCCTCCTCCCCGGCACCCGGGCCCAGGAATGCCCCTGCCCGCAGCTCAGCTCTGGGTAGCAAAGCGAGCCTGCGTCGCGTGCCCTGGGATCCCCCGGCCACCCAGCACTGGCACGGGGGACCTGGCCGCAGGGGCTGTGGGGTGTCAGCGCCGTCGTCTCTGCACATCGCACGGGGCATTGCAGTGCCCTGGGCCATCTGTGTGCGTGCTCTGAACCCCCCCCGTGCAAACCCTGCCCTGGGGCCAGGCCCTATGAGGCCAGGTTTCCGAAATCCCCGTCCCTACGGCTCCTTCGGCCTCCTCTGCCCCCAGGTTCGACCCTGCGGTGTGACCGGTGTCCTGGGAGAGGAGGGAGCTGTGCAAAGAGGGTCGGAGCTTCTCACAATCGCTGTGAAATGTGTTTGCAAAGGTTAGCTGCTTAATTTAGAGCAGAACTGGAAACTATGAAGTGTTTCTTCATCCAGTAGCTCCCTGGACATACGCTTTACACCGCTAACGTCTACATGGCTGACGGAGGCTCGTTATGAGCATGCAGTGAAATACCTTTGAGAGGCTCCAGGTTTTGCAGAAGAGCCAGGAGAGCAGTTTGCACAAGACTGGCCAAGTGCAAATCCATTCAGCAGGACACGAGTTGCCAGCTGCGGTTATTCCTGGGAGGTGGTGAGGTCTTTCCTTGCTCACGGCAGTGCCGCAGAGCAGGGCGGGTGCGTGGGCTCCCCACCATCGCTCCTCTCCTCCTGTGGTTTGCCTGGTCTCCTTTGCTTGCCGAGGTTGCTCTGCTCCTGAGTTTGTGCTGGTATGAAGGTGCGAGGGGGCTTTGCCAGCCAAGCTGTGCTGGAGCTTCCTCCATGATTTAAGACAATATGGTCTTAATAGCAGGGTGCAGAAGAGAGAACGTTCCCACCCTCAGCTGGGCCAGAGCAAAACCCAGTTTCTTTGCTCAAAGAGCAGGTGCAGATGTCTAAACGCAAAGCAAAGCCTTGGTCTGGAGCTGTTCTCTTCTGCTGGCTTTACCCCTGCACCATGCGAGTCCTGCACGGGATCTGTTACTCGACTTGTTACGCCAGAGAGCTTGGAGGACTCATCTCCGGTGCCCCTGGATCCTCCAGCTTCTGGTGGGAAGTGAGCACGTGCTGGATACAGCCCAAATGTAGAGAGATGCTCACGGCTGCAAGTCTGTTCGCACAGCAGCTTAGCAGACTCTTGTCTCTGCCGTAGCTCATTTCTATTCTGGACACACGGATACGCGGGGACGTGTCTCACGTCCCCGATGCAGGGGACAGCTGCAGTCTGGGATCGGCCCATGCTGCCGCGATGTGATAAGCTCGTCTCGGCACCTTGGCTCTTTCTTGGCATCCTTGGAAAGATCACGAACTGCCATCAGGTGCTGCGGGCCCTGCTGCTGCCCGGTGCCCCATGGCTTGTGCCCAGGGCAGGAAGAGGACTGGGAAGCCAGAGTGGCCCCAAAGGCACCAGCGGGGTCCAAGCCCCCGGACGCAGCACGGCAGCAAGGCGCTCGGTGCTCGGCCACCGCGGGACAGAGCAGCGGCTCCCAGCCCCGTGCGGGATCCCTGCGGGGGCAGGCGGGACGGGAGCCCCCGGGACATTCGCGTCTCCGCTGGTAGCGATTGCTCCGTACGTTGAGGCAGAGCAAGGCACGGCGCTGGGAGCAGGCTGGCTCTCCTCCTCCCTCCCCACCGTGGCACCAAGGTAGCTCCGATGCTGCCAGCAGCTCAGCTGTCCAAGGAGCAGAAGGAAAAAACGCTGCGTTTCCTTGCTCAGAGCCTTCGATTCATGTTTTCAAAGGCCCTTTGAACACTTTGCTCCTCTCAGAAGCCTCCCAGCTCTGCTGAACAAACAGCACAAGGAGCAGGGTCAGTCCAGCCGCTGACGGAGGCTCCTGCGTGGGGAAAATCTCTCATCATGTTTCCTAAGCGCAGGGAGCGTCGGAGCCCCCGGCAAAGCGCTGAACCCCAGGGCCCCCCCGCTGCCTGCTCCCCGGGCCTGGGGAAGTTGGTGCGGGCATCCTCCTCAAAAGCAAATTGTGTTCCCAAATCTCTCTGAAAACAGCATTGTAGACAAGTTTAGAGCCAAATATAAACGTGTGTAGAGATTAATAAATTATAACCAGCAGCCTGAGCTGCGCTAGGGAGCAAACAAGGAGACAGCCGTGAGCCCAGAGCCTTGGTGCTGTGGGTCCCTCCTTGCTCACCCTCACGGCTTTCCTGGCTCCCCCGTTGGGCTCACGTAAATCCCCCCGGATCCGGGAAGGTCACGGCCCAGAGGTCCCCTCCCCAGTGGTGCGCAGGCTGTTTTTCTCTCTAAAGCATCTGAAATATGAAAAAAGGAGAAACATCAGCTGCCTGGGAAAAGCATTAGCGTCCCTGCCACCTGGCTTCCCGCGCTAGCAAACAAATAAAAATGTCCTGCTGCTGAGAGCCTCTTTGCCCTGGCGTCACTTCTCCCGGAGCAGAGCTGAACCCTGCCAGTGGCCACTGCAGCGAACCTCTGCCCTCCGCTCCCCTGGCTGCCGTCTCCGGCCGCCTGCCTGGATGCAAACACTCCCCCAGATTAAGGGAAGGCATGATTTTTATTTTTTCTGTGCTTTGGAGATAAACAGGAGCAAGAAGCAGGACGTGGGCGTTCTCCGCTTGTGCTTCTGTTCAGCCGAATCTCGTTGTTCGGGGGGGGAGGGGGGTCCTTGCAGGGGCTTGGTAATTTAGAAGAAATAGTGAGAGCATTTCCTTGCAAGAACGTTTCCTTGCAATAGCAAGAAGGCGATATTAGAGGGGCAGGACCACCGGCCTTGGGCTCGGGGGTGATGCCCTGCACCCCTTTCTGTCCTGCCCCAGGGTCTGGGTGCATCGCTCGTGCTCTCTCTCCCTTTCAACCCGGACTGTGAGCGCTGGGTTGTGGCTGAGCATCCAGGGCAGCGTCCTCCGGCCTCGCGGCCCGAGCAGCATCGGCGCAATTCGTTCACGTGCAGCTGCTGGTGGCCTCCTCCGAGCTGCGAGGGGCTGCGCCGGGTGCGGAGGCGGATGGCGCCGGGAGCGGGACGGGCGCCGCGCGCTCCGGCGGGCTCTGTCAGCGCACGAGCGATAATTAGCCGTGATCAAAGCAGCTGGTTCTCGACAGTCCTGAATACTGATGCTGGAAACCTCCGCGAGCATTCAGGCTGCCGGCACGGAGGAAACCGAAGCTGTCTGTGGTGCCTGGGAGACGAGCGCCTTCGGCACAGGGACCTCCCCGGGGCCGAGCGGCTCCCAGTGCCCCGCGCGCCGAGGAGCACTCAGGCAAACTTCTGCCCGAGGCTTTCGGCTTCGTCCCCATCTCAGCAAACTGACCGGGAGCGGAGGCAGCCGGGAAAGCCCTGTTTTGCCCCAAAGCAGTCCCAGCGATTGCCCCGCTTGCTCTGGGTCTGCGTCTCGGCTGCGCTGGCTGCCTGCGTGGCACCGCCGGCCGGCCCGAGCGGTTCCTCCCCGTCTCCCCTTGCTCCTTCCCTCGCACTGGTGCAATGGACCACGCTGTGTTTGCGAGCCCCGGGACCGCTCTCTGCCTCTGGGCTGACTTATGTCTCTGCCCTCGGGAGATGGTTTCAGTCCCCTCTCGTACCGGGGGGCTCTGGGAAGAGAAACACTGCCTGCAGGCAACCTTCCTCTCCAAAACCCATGGCCATCGTGCGCCAGTGTGATGCCCCAGGGGACAGAACAGCCCCTGGGGCCCACAGAAATGATGGAAATGTCCCCCTGTGTCCCGGGGAGGGGCCAGGCTGCTGCAGCTCGGCCCCAGCGCCGCATTCGCCGCACACCTTGCTGGACTTTGCAGCGCTGGGCAGCACCCTGCTCGTCCGAGCGAGGGGCCGAGAGGAGGGGGGACAGGCGCAGGGCAGGGTGTGAGGATGCCATGCTGTGCGGGGGGGGGGGGACAGGTGGGTCCCCAAGGGTGAAACAGCTTCTGCTCCCACCCACCTGCCTTGCAGCACCCGCCGGATCGGGCAGCAGCCCAGCCGCGGGGCCGAGACCCCGCTCAGGCACCCATCAGCCGGGATGTGCCCCCTGCACGCCCGGCCCCACCAGCCTGTCCTCCCGGGGGGCCAACGGGAAGGATTCCCTTCCCCTTTTTTTGACGGAGGTCGCTGGGGCTGCGGCTCTCGCTGCCGAGGAGAGAGGCAGCTCCTCCCGGCCGGCAGCGCCGCAGGGAGGAGTCGGCTGCGCGCGGCTTTTTCCCTTGTGCCGGCGAGCCGGCGAGATGCTGATGTGCAAGTCTGGGTCTGCTCGGCTCCCCGGGTCCTGCACGGCTGCAGCGGTCGCCGCGCCGCCCCTCCCGGCTCCGGCCGGGCGTTCCCGCTGCGGGGGCCGGGCTGCGGTGGGAACGTGCCGCTGCGGAGCAGAGCGGGGATTAGCGGGTGCGGAGGAACAGCGCAGCTCCCGCGCCGCCTGCAGCCCTCCGCGCATCCACCCAGCCCGGCCGCCTCCGGGGCCTGATGCCGGCAGCGGCGCGAGCTTGTTGCTTCATGTTTCCAAGCCACATCCCGCCCTCCGCAGCCTTTTTTCCCCCTCCTGGACCATCCGCGGCGCCAGGATGTTTTTTCTTGGGCGCTTCCTTCCCTGGGTGTTTTAAAGGGGCAAATTGCCGCTCGCGAGGGAGCTGCTGCGGGAAAACCCGGCAGCCTCCTCTCCGAGAGCATTTCCTCGGGGAAATAACACGGGCTTCTGCTTTTCCCTGACCTTTTCCTGCCGTAGCTGTTAATAACGTGAAATCCTAAGTAAATGTCTCCATTCAGGTGTGTTTAACAGGGATCCGTGAGCAAATGTTGTCACTGCTGGTGCAGTCTCCGAGACCCCCCCGGGCACCTGGACAGGAATCGCAGCCCCCCGGGCAGCTGGGATGCCGGCAGGGTCCCCCTGTGCCCAGGGGCCGATGCGGATGGGGATGTGCTGGTTCCTCCCGTGCTTTGCTGGGACCAGGACCCTCCGGGACCAGGACTCTCCAGGACCAGGACTCTCCCCGGTGCCTGCTCCAGCCCGGGGACCGGCTCTGCTGCACGCAGGAGGAGCACTTTGAGCCCGGAGCAGGCTTTGCAAAGCATCCTTGTCTCGTCCTCCCGGGGCCGACAGGACGGGGGTCCTGCAGGGGCGGCTGCAGCCACCGTGGTTAACTAGCAAGCAGCAAAACGAGGCCTGCGGGCGATCCTGGGTGCCCTTCCCCGGCGAGGAGCTGCGGCTCGGCCTCGGCTGCCCCGTGCCACGGCGGCCGCAGGCTGCGGCAGGGCGAGATGCGCTGCTCTGCCGGCTCTGCCCGTGGCCGGGCGCCGCGCGGTGCCGGAGCAGGAGCCGGCTGCAGCGCTCTCCCTCTAGCGGACGCGGCCCGCGGCGGTGGTGGGGGCCCCGGGGCGCCCGGCGGGGCCGGGGGGGGGACGTGCCCCAGGCGTTGCAGCACGGCAGAGCCTGGAGGAGAGCCCAGGCGTCCGGGCTGCTCACGCGAACCCCGTGAAAGGCTGGTTTGGGGTGCAATGGTGCATTTCAGAAACTATTCGTGAAAATGCATCAAAAAGGGGGAAGTGCTTTGCAAGCAGCTGCTGCTGTTTAGCAGAAGTGCTCTGGGTCCCAGGGAGACAGGATGGGCTCAAACGGGGCTCCCGGGCGGGATGCGGAGCCGGGCCGGCTCCCCCGCTCCTGGCAAGCCCTGCCGGCCCCCACTGCAGGGGAGCGGGCCCCAGGCTCGGCCTCTCCCCACCCGGGCGTGCAGGGTTTCGGCGAACGTACTGAAAAATAAACACGTTTCCGTATAGCTCCACACGCGCAAATGTTACCCTTGGCGCCGCCCGAGGGGCCGGCAGCCCCGGGACGAAAGGAGCTTTTGTTGGGGAAGCGGCTGCAGGAGTAAGCTGCAGCCTTGCCCCGGGTTCCTCTGCGGTCCCTGTCCCGCGTGCGCAGGGCGCGTGCGCCGCGGGGCTCCACGCCGGCACCGGGCAGGCGGGAGCGCAGCCCTGGGAGGAGAAATCATGCTGTTTCTGAGCTGGAGAAAATAAAGCCCTAAAGCACCCCAGGAAGAGCCGCGCTGCTCTCGCAGGGATGGGTGCAGCCTCCGCAGCGCCCCGAGGCAGCACCGTTCCCGGGGTTTGGAGAAATCCCTGGCTGGGGCCACCAGGCCTCCCGGAGCTTCGTGCATGGCTCGGACCCTGGGTGCGGCTCTCCGCAGACAGCAGGGACAAGGCTGGAACGAGCCTGGTGTGGAAACATTGCTTGTTTGCGTCTGTAGCTACGGCTAGTTTCTTTGGTAGCCAACAGCTACGTAAGGAGGAGTTTGGTTTCGTGCGTTAGGGCAGTGTCTGGTGGGAAGAAGTTGGGAGCGGAGCTGGCAGGGTCTGCGTGCAGCACCGGCGGTGCGGGGCACCCTCGGCCGCCCTACAGCCGAGCCAGGGCAGGGGCGCGGGAGCTCCCTGCATTTGAGAGTCATTGAGATAAATGCAGTCCGCAAAACTGCTGCTCACCATGGTCCCGCCTTGGCCATGGGGACAATTTCCAGCTGCCAAGTGCAGGGCCCGAGCCCCTCCCTCGCCTTGCGTTCGCTGCCGCGGCTTGGCAGATCTTCTGAGGAGCCACTCGGCTGAGATCTTCTGAGTCCCCTGGCCGAGCTGGGAGAGCCCCGGGCCGGGTACGGAGGGACGCGGGGCTGGGCAATGGCGTAAGAGCGATGCTGCACGCTCCTGGATGGAGGAGGCCAAGCGCTCCCCAGTGCACTCTCCAGATGTGCATTTCATTCCGATTTAATAAGATATTTACTGTGAGGCCATAAAGCTGTGCGTTGTTCTCAGCCGCTCTTCCAGGGCTGTTGCACGCTCTCTTCCCTGTGCAGCCACCACCTCCCGCCACCAAGCCCTGCCCGTACTGCTTGACTGTCTCACTTAATCAATGCGAATATGTCATGGACCATGAATGGCCTGTGATCCCAGTGCAAATCCCCATAAAACATGCAGCTGGAAAAGCTGTTCCCCAGCCTTTGGCTGCTTTTCTTTGCCTGTTTACCGAAGCGAGTGTCCCTCACCCCCGAGAGGCAGCCGGCACCTGGCAGGAGGTGGTGTCCCACTCGGAGAGGGGCTCGTCTGCAATCCCGTACGTGATGTGCACTGCACCGGGGTGGTGGCCGAGCTCGGCTGGAGAGTCGATGGGCAGCTTTCAGAGCACTAGTTGCCCCTGTGAGCTAGAAAATCATCAGAAATTTGCCTTTTTGTGTGTCCTTCTATGCTTTCCTCATAGCAGCACAGATCTGCCCTGATCTGCATCCCTCCCGCGGTCTTGGCATCACGGAGCTCTTCCAGGAGCGCCCGGACCACCGGGTGCCGCGTGGGCCGTTTCTCGGTGTTGCTGGCTGGGCGTATTTTTAATAACTCCATTTTCATGCATGGCCTTTGTCCTGCCAGCTCCGGCCTGGAGTCCCGCAAACGTTTGGCAGGTCGGCCGGGCTAAAGCACCCCCAAAGGCAGCCGTTCGGCACTGCCGTATTAATTTCCAGGCCTGCATTAAACCTCCTGAACCCCGAGTGGCACATTTGCAAAACTGCATCCTTCCGTGGATTATTGAATGGTTCCTCGTTGAAAATGTCGAGGAGGTTTGTTCCGAAGCGTCAGAGGCTTCCTTAGAGGACGACAGATGGGTCTATTTGAGTGGCTGTCCCTCCGTCCAGAAACCCCGAAAGCGATCCGTATTGCCCTGAATGTGCAGCAGGAGGGAGGTGGCACATGTCTCCGGGTGCGGATGACGGAGAGCAGTATCTGCTCTTTCTCACCCTACAAGACGCAGGGAGCAGGCAGTGAGTTTGCCAGGTAGCAGGCTCGAAGCAGCAGAGCTGCGCACTGTGCACAGCCGTGCGCGGGGCCGCGAAGCCCAGGAGCGGCCGCTCGCGAGCGCTGGTGGAATGAACCTGCTGGTGATGTTCGTGGGTGCCCTGGCGCTGGGAGCAAGGAGGGACACAGGGGAAGGATCACTCCAACAAGCGGGTTATGCTCATGCTTTTTTCCCCTCTCTTAAGCATCTCCTTCTGGCCAGCAGGGCTGGGGGGCTTCTGCCCCAGCCCAGGATGCCGGTCCTCACGTTCCCACCCCAGATCCCCGGGGCGGTCGCATGCAAGCGGCTGCCACCAGCCTGCGCCCGGCTGCAGAGGTGGCCCACCGTCTCGGGGCCCCCGGGCATCGGCGGGGAAACGCGGGGTGCACGCGGCACCCGGGGCCTGCGGCGGCAGCACGGGAAGGGGAGCGCGAGGGGCCGCGCGCGGTGGCGGACGGAGCGATGCTCCTCGCGGCGGTGGAGCTGCTGGGAGTGCTGGCAGGGCCCCGGCTGCTGGCGAGACGCAGCTGGATGGCTCGACTTTTTTCCAGGTCTGTGTCTCAGTTTCTCTTTATTTTATGTGTTTTTATTTCCTATTAAAAGCACGCTGTCTCATTTCCTCCATGAAAAACAAGGCTCTTTCAGGGAGATGAATTCCTCCAGGTCCAGAAAAGCCCCAGTCTGCACCGAAAAATAAACAGGCTGTGCGGATCATCACCGCCTTCTCCCCATGCCTCCCCTCGCCCCGCGTCTCGCCCGGCCGGGCCACCCCGGCTCCCTGCGGCTGCTCCGGGGCAAAGGTGCCGGATCGTCCACTGAGGCTGGAGAGCCGGTGCCCGCTGTGGGTGTCAGGCCAGCGCTGTCTGCCGCCCCGCGGAGCTTCCCCCTCCTCCCGGGAAACCTCCCCAGCCCTCGTTTTGTGCAGGATTTGGTGGTGGTCGGAGGAGGAATAACCAGCAACGGTGGTTTCCCGGCATCCCTGCTCCCCTCGCCATGTCCCCAAGGCTTTCCCTGCAGGTTGGTTGCCCACCCGTGAGCGTGGCATGTTCCCCGGGTCCCGGTGACCCTGGCACCAGCACAGGGAGCCCGGGGACCATGGCAGAGACCCCGGAGCCCTCCTGGCCCCGGACCTCGGGGGTGACAGCGATTCTGCAACCCTCCATCCTCAGGAGAGACAAATATTTGGAAACCTCCGGGGCCGGGGTCACGGAGCTGCTACCAGAGCATCTGCCTCATTTGGAAGGAGCGGCGCGGATGCCTTCGGGATGAAAACACTTCCTCCGCCGCTCCACCTCCACCTGACATTTCGGCGAGCGCAGCCGCAGCTCCCCGGGGCTTTCCGGCCCTCTTCGTCGGAGCCGTGACACACGCCGCGAGCAATGCTCGGGCGAGCGAAGGCGCCGCGCGGAGCAGGCGCGTGCCAGCGGGGCGGCTTGGAAAGGCACGATCCCCCGGGCCGTTGTCAGGGCAACCCCGTGTTTATCCCGGCCGGCAGAGCCGGACCTTGGAAGCGCTCCCCTCCCGGAGCACGCCGGGCCGGGCCGTCCGCGGCACGCTGGCAGCCAGCCCGCGGGGCTGACCCGCTGCTCGCCTGGCTCAGCAGGTGCACTGAGCTGACGGGTTCTCAGCACCCGTTTCCCGGCAGCTGGCTGATGGGTGCTGCTGGCTGCATCAGCTGCAGGAGAGGTCCCAGGCACGGCGTAGCCGGGGGTTATTTCATGCAGGTGGCCCGGTCCAATAAGCCGGCTCTCAGCAGTGGCGGAGCCGTGCCGGCTGCTCTGGAAGCAGCGTGCAGCCTCTTCCCTGTGCCCAAAGCCCCGGTGGTACCCGCGCGGGCGCTGAGCCCAGTGTGGCAGCGATGCTCCTCGCTCTGCAGGTTTTTCACCATTTTGGGGTCAAGCTTCTATTTCTGACGGCGGTGAGACTCCTCGCCCGCCCTTGCCGGCAGAAGGCAGTCTTTCCCGACAGTGCTGTTGCAGCGGGAAGGTTTGGGCTGGCTCCAACCCACCCCTCGGGCCCCCCCATAGCAAACACGGCGGCGGGCACGGCCGGGCGACAGCTTCTGGGAAGGCTCCTGACAGCTGGTTTTACAGCCCTGGCAGCTTGGCTCGGCCTTCCAGCCGCTTCAATCAAAATAAATGTGTGAAATTAAAGCATCGGCGCTGACCTCCCCGGGCAGAGTGAGACAGAGAGGCATTTATTTTCCATCCCTGAGCGCGGTATTTATTCCGAGACGTTGGTGCTGGTCGGGGTGGAAGGCCTGGCAGGAGCCGCGGGGCGGCCGGCTAGCCCGGCCGGTGCACGCGGGGACACGGCCGGCGCGCCGCGGGTGAGAGGTTGTGGCCCGAGGCTGGCACCGCGGGGAAGGCTCTTTAACGAGGCAGGGAAAAAGAAGGAAGAAATGAGCTGGGCTCGGGCTGCGTCGCTTTGACAACTCCAGAAGGAGGAATTCCGGAGGGATGAATGCTCACACCTTCAGCCCGCGGTGACGGCCAGCTTTCAGGCCTTCACCCCGAGGAGCTGCGAGGGACGGGGAGGTGAAGCAAGCGGGTCGCCTGCAGCCCCTGCACCGCGCTTCGCTGCGCACCGAGGATGCTGCGGGCTGGGATGCAGCAGGGCGTTGGACGGGAGATAGGGGTCTAGCGCCAGTGGTTTTCAGCCACGACCTGCGGATGTTGGGGGTACACGGACTTGAGTTCGTTATAGAAACGTTTGTGTCTTCATTGGAAAGTTTTCAGGGCTCCGCGAGTTCAAAAAGGTTGAAAGCGCAGGTCTCGTGGCGTCCCGCGGGGCCCGGCCGTGTTTACAGGCTCCGTGAACGCGCCGGATGGGGGAGGAAATAGCACATGCACAAAATCCTCTGAGGATGCGAACTGGGAGGATTTGCAAATACCAGAGAGGACAGAGGGGTTAGAAGAATCTGCAGGAAACACAAAGGCCCCGTTTGGAAAAGGCAAAGCAAATCCATCTGGAGGGGAACAAGCGGCAGCAGCGCATCACGGCCGCGGGGCGCTGCCGGGGACGGCTGCTGCGGGAGAGGCTCCAGCCTCCCCACGGAGCCTGTCCCATCCGCGAGGAGAGGGGCCGAGGGGTTTCGGGGTGCTCGTTCAGCTTTAACCCCCGCTGGCCAGGTCGGCCGAGGGGCTCAGATCCCAGCTGAGCGAGCGGCCAGGCTTTCGGACACACTCGGTTTGGGGCAGAACGGCCGGTTTGGGCAGCCACGGGGGGAGGCTCCCTGCTGCACCTCCTGCCCCATGTCCGTCCCCGCTGCCCCTCGCTCCGGCCTGGCGCATGGGCCGGGGGCTCTTCGAGGCACCCCGCCACCCCTCTCGCAGAGCGTCCCGCGGGACGGTGGGAGCGGGATGCTTTGCGCGGCCACGGAGGCTGAGGAAGGATTAAAAGCAGATTGATTGGGCCTTAATAGGTTTGCCACAAATCCCCTCTCCAAAGGCTGTTTGAGCGAGAGCGGAGAAGCCCCGGTGTTCCCAGAGCTCCCTTGCTTAATAAACAACCTAATGAAGTGATTTGATTAAATGCAGGGAGCTATTTCTGGCCGCCCTGGCGCTCCGTAACAACCTGGAGTTATTGAAAATGTTGCTTGGGAGATGCTAAGTTTACCATAACTCGGTGCCGATTTTGCAGCAGTTAATTGCAGCCGTTGTTTGCTATTTGTCTTGCGGCAGCATGGGAGAGCCCTGGGCAGCGCCTCGACCCCCCCAGGCCGGCAAAGGGACGGGCTAGGGAGGCGGACGGGAAAGGCCAGGCTGCGCGGCTCGGGACGGACGCGGCTCCCACGGAGGCAGCGCCAGGCGGACCAGCACTGTCCCTGCTCCCCGTCCGCTTTCCGTCTGCACCCAGTTTTCCAGCCGTCGTCAGGGCAGCAGGGAGGGACAGAAGTAGCGCTGCTTGCGCGATCTGTAGCTCAGGGGTTAAGCAGCTTAGCAAAAATAAGATCCAGAGCTGGCGGCAGGGTTTCTCCTGCCTGAACGGCAACCGCAGAGCGGAGAGCACTGAGTATCCCGGGAGGAGCGCGGGAGATGAAAGGGAGCGGGGCGAGCGATGGCGGGGAGCTGGCTGGCACGGAGAGCCGCGCTCGGCTCGCGTTCGCACAGCGAGCGGCACGAAACGAGCTCGCAGCTGCCGCCAGGGGCTCCGAGGGGCTGCAGTAACCAGTAATTAACAGCAACGGTAGTAGAAAGAGCTGGTGAGCTTAAAAGGGAGAAGAGGAGAGTCCAGGCTGAGAAGGGAGAGTGGGGAGGGAGGGAGGGAGGAACAGACATAAAAAGCGAGGAGGCAATGTGACCTCTGCAGCAACATGAATTACTCAGCTCCTTCTGGCTGCATCGAAGGTTTTCTGACTCACCAGCCCGGGTATTTAACCCCTGGGCCTCGGGCTGCGGCCGGCAGATCGCTGCCGCCCTGCGCGGAGCCGGCTGCTCCCGCTCCTCGCCCGTGCTGGGGGGCGTAACGGCGGGACGCCCGGCAGCCCCCCCTCCTCCTCGGGGCGAGGAAGGCTCCCAGGAGGAGCCGCGTCGGCAGGGTTTGCACGGGGCTCCCGGGGGAAACGAGGATGGCGACGGCGTGCACGGCGCTGTACGTCCTCACATCCCGCAAACGCCGCCCCGCTCGCCCCCTTTCTGCTCCCCCAGCCTGGTCCCAGCACAAGGACCTTTTCCAAATGCTCTCGTGGCCCCAAACCGGGGACGGTGCCTGCAGCTCCTGCCAGGTCTCCACCACGCCGCCAGCTCCGGCTTCACCCGCGGGAGAGGTCTGGGAGCTGCCGGGAGCCCCTGGAGCCCAGAGCACGCCCAAGGGCCCCTGGGGAATCTGCCTCTGCAGACTCTCCGTGCAACGGTCCGGAAAACGCCCGTTTTCCTGCATTTCAGCACGGCCACAGCTTTGCTTTCCGCATCCCTGGGGCTCTTGGAGGGGCCCCGCAGCAGCCCCAGGTCCTGCCTCGCTCTCCCCTACCCTAAGGGCCGAAGGGGTTAAACCCTGCCGGGCTCGGGGTTGTTTTGTTCCCTTGCGGCTTTCCTGGGGAGTAATTGGAACCAGGTTGCTGCTGAGCCCAGCGGAGCGGCGCTACTTGGTTGGAGCACATCTGAATTGCTTCTCCCCTCATTAAACCTGGCCTGAAACGAAGGGGAAAAGAGCCCGAGACGATAAGAGGCGTTGCAGCCTTTGGCCCCCGTCGCGAGAGCGAGAAGGGCAGGCGCGGGGGGGACGGGGTGCGGGAAGCCTTCTGCTCCCGGCCCCCCGGATCACCTGGAAAAACAGGAAACGAGAGAGGGGAGACAAATATCCTGGTGAAGGAGGGGAAAGTGCTGCGGGAGCCGGCGCGGCCGGCCAGCGAGCGGCTGGAAGCGAGCTGGGCTGGGCGGGAGCGGGGCGATAAGGATGGAGCGTGGCTCGGTGGAAAACACGGGGAATGTGATTGATCTGCTGTTTCCTCCCCTCCCCTTTTCTTCACATTTTCATCAGTGTTTTGGAAAAGTTTCTCCCAAGTTTCCGAAGCGCTGGACCGGCTCCACAGAGGCCCCGATTCGGAGCGGAGCAAGGCCACCGCTGCCAGGGAAGCAGGGCGGGCGGGCGGCCCGAGGTCCATCCATAACCGTCGCTGTCGGAGCCTCGGGCGCTTGGTCAAACCGAGCTGGGAGCTTCACCAAGATGAGCGGCCTTAGGAGGCTTCCAGCGGTGCCAGAAGAGGCTGAAACGGCGTCGAGCCGCCTCTTCCCCTCCCGGGCGGTGCTGGAGCCCTGCTGAAAAGGAAAACGAGAGGGAGGGCAGCGGCCGAAGCTGGACAGGAGCAGGGTTTTCTGTTTTGCTGCAAAGTCCATGTTCACCCCACCTTTTTTTTTCCACTCCAAAATGATATGAAAACAAACAAATTTCCCGTAAAATGGAACTGGAACCCCGGGAGCTGCAGGGATTTGGGCGAAACGCCGCTGCACGAGCAGCTCTTTGCACCACCGGGCCTCGAGTCTTCGGGCGCGAGCGGTGCAAGGCGGAGGAAGGGCCGGGGATGAATCCCCCCACCGGGATGATTCCCAGCTCTGCCGAGCCCGGGGCGAGCCAGGGTTCACCCCGGCCCCGCTCTCCCCGAGGGAGGTGGGAAAGCGCTTATAGGGGAGGGGGCCAGGAAGATACGGCCCTCGGAGGAGCAGCCTGGGAATGTTTTTGGAAACCCGATGCTGCCTCCGAGGTTTTCCCTCCTCAGCAGCTGGCCCACGTGTGGGAGGCAGAGTTAACCCTTCCCTGGCCGCGCGGGCGCATCCCGCTGCCGGAGACCCCCGGGGAGGGGGAGGCCCTGGCAGGACGGGTGTCCAGGGGGATTTTTACCCCTGGAGAGACGCTCGGGGCAGAAAACAGGGCGTTTGCCTGCGAGGAGGCCGGGCGCGCTGTGAGGGACGGTGGGCGCCCGGGACCCGCGCAAGGACTAATTAGGGATTAGGTCGAAGCCTCTGGCAGCTCTTAGCAGCTAGGAAAACGAGCTGAATTTATAGCTGTAATATTTGGAGCGTTATCCGAATACCTCTGGGGCTTCGACAGAGGCCGGCTTTCTGCTCGCACTCTCCGCCAAGCAATACAGGCAAATCTGCAGCGGGTGCAATGGGGAACGGCGTAATGCAGCCGCTGAGATCATGCCTCGCTTCAGGCCTCCGCATCCACCATCCCGGCTCCCTGCGGCCCATCGGCGCCCTCCGGCTTTGCCGCCCCGTCCCGGGCACGCGGAGGAGCACCCCGGCTAGGGGCTGTGCTGGCAGCTCTGCCAGCTGTAGCCCAGATGTTTTTGGAGGTGCCCAGGTCCGTCCCCCCGTGACCCAGGGGACAGCAGAGCAGGCAGGGCTGGCTCTCGGGGCTCCTGCCGTTGAAGGGACCGCGTGATGTTTCTGCCAGGGTAATGCACGCTTGCACCATCTTGCAATAAAGATCCCCCGGCCGTTTCGCTCCTGCATGGAAGGAAAATAGTTATTGCTAGAGCAGGTTGATCACTGGGGGCGTCCCCAGGCCGTGCCGCCTCCCTGGGGCTCTGCTGGCCGAGGGGCTGGTGCTATCACGGCATCGGTCCCGCAGCCCTAAATCGCAGCATCCCACCCGATTTCCCCAAAGGGCAGCAGATCCTGGGGGCGGGAGCAGCCCGCGGACAGGCTCCCAGGGAGGCTGTCGGGCTCCCGAGGCAGCCGGCATCGCACACGGGACCGGGCTGCTGGCTCCTGCCCTCGGAGAGGAAAAGTACTGGGCGAGAAGGCGGCGGAGAGGATGGAGGCCAAAATTGAGAGAGGGCTGGAAGGACTAAACACGGCTCAGGTGTTTCCATCGCAAACAGCGGCCGCAGCAGCTCGGAGGCGAAGCCCAGACGGGGCAAGGGAGCCGCGGGAGGCCTTCGGCTCGGGGCACCGCTCCTCTCCCTCCGTGTCCCCGACGCCTTTCGGCTCGCCGGGGCGCCTGTGCGCGGTGCCTCCTGCCATCCCACACGTCCCCAGCCTCCCTACGTAGGGACAGTCCTCCTTTTGTCTTGTTCTGTTGTTTTAATGCATTTATTTAAACCCTACTAAAGCCTTGGCCCGAGCAGCATCTTGTGGTGATGGGTCCCCCGGCTAATTGCGCGTTGGGCTTGGAACGTCTGCTCCCTGGTTTGGCGTTTCGTGCCGTCGGCGTTTCGTTGAATCGCCCCCTTGTTCCTGCCCTGGCCATGGCTGGCAGCTCTCCCGCGGCGAGCCGGCCCCGGCGGCCGCCATCCCTCCCCTCGCGCCCCAGAAAGTGCTGTCGTGGCTGGAAGGCGCCTTGCAGCGAGCGGCATCCGCGGCCCCTCCGGCCAGCGCGGTCTGCGCCACGCCGGGGCCCGGCGCCGGGCCCGGAGGCGCCGGCAGGAGACCCGCCGGGGGCTGCAGCTGACTCGGTCCCGAGGGGGGAGAAGAGGGCGGCACTGGCCCTTCTGTGGTCAAAAGCGAGATGAAGCGTGTCTGCCGGAGAGCAGCTGGCTGAGCGACCTGAGGCTGGGAGAGGGGAGCGCTGCAGGGAGAGGGGAGCGTTGCAGGGAGTGGGGAGCATTGCAGGGAGAGGGAGCGCTGCAGGGAGAGGGGAGCATTGCAGGGAGAGGGGAGCGCTGCAGGGAGAGGGGAGCATTGCAGGGAGAGGGGAGCGCTGCGGGGAGAGGGGAGCGCTGCAGGGAGAGGGGAGCGCTGCGGGGAGAGGGAGCGCTGCAGGGAGAGGGGAGCGCTGCAGGGAGAGGGGAGCATTGCAGGGAGAGGGGAGCGTTGCAGGGAGAGGGGAGCGCTGCAGGGAGAGGGGAGCGCTGCAGGGAGAGGGGAGCATTGCAAGGAGTGGGGAGCATTGCAGGGAGAGGGGAGCGCTGCAGGGAGAGGGAGCACTGCGGGCGCCTGGGGCCGCGGGGCCGGAGCGCTCTGCCCCGTCAGCCTTGCCGCGAGCAGCCGGGGGGGATGTGGCGGCGGCGAAGGCCGGCAGCCCGGTGCCAGCGCGGGGCAGGACGGGGGCTCAGCAACGTGTCGGCGGCATTCGCAACACACCGGGACATGGAGCAGCTGGGAGGCAGGATCCGGCCCGGCGGGATGACGGTCCCGGCACTGCCAGCCCTGCCATCGTTCCCAGCTGGGACCACATACGCTGGGCTGTTCCCGGGGCAGTGGCAGCTCCAGGAAACCGCGCACTGATGGAGATGAGGCATCTGGAAAGGTCCCCGCATCCCGCGCGCTCACGGCGCAAACCGCTGCAGGCAGCGCAGGACGGAGCCGCGGGACTCAGGGACCAGCAGCAAGAAGCCGCTCGGGGCATCACTGCCCCCGCGACGCCGGGGTGCCGCAGCCTCCGCCGGCGGCTGTCCAGGGAGCAGGGCACCCGCTGCGTCCCGCACCACTGCGTTTCCCAGGGCCCCGCGGCACCGCTCGGCCCCGGCGCGGCAGCCGCGGCCTGATGCGTTCAGCAGCCCTTGGCCCCGCCGCGGCCGCCGGCTGCCAAGAACGACGGAGCGGCTGCTCGGCCCTGCAGGAAAAAGGGAAAAAAAAGAAAAAAAGGGGAGGTTTGGACTTCTCTGCCTGGGAGAAACGAGCCGGATGATTTAATCCCCGAGCAATGTGAGGTCTGATGAGTTCTGGATCCCTCCCTGCGCTTAAAGCAGCCACAAGAATAGCCCAGAGGAGGAGGAGGAGGGGCAGGGGCTCAGCACCGGCGTGGAGCGGCGGCCGGGGCCGGTGTCCATGCGCCTCAGCCCCTCCGCCTCCCCGCCGGGGCAGCGAGCAGGCTGCCCAGCAATGAGTTTGCAGGGTCTCAGCGCCTCTTGCCCGGACCGGTCCTTTCCCGCGGGGAGACTCCAGTGGGATGTCTGGACTCTCTCCCGGAGGCACCGGGCGGGCGGTGGGGCCGGCGCTGCCGGGGGTCCCACGGGGCTGGAGCAGCGGGCAGGTTGGGCAAGGGCCGCGCGCGCCGTGCCAGGGAGCCGCGCGAGGCAGGGTCGGGCCAGCGGCGCGCACGCCGGCCCCTCCGTGCCAAGGCGGAGAGGCACGGCTCGGGAAGCGGGAATACAAATAAAAGCTCGGCACGACTCAGGAAATACTACAGGTCACCGAAACGGAAAGGGCGGCCGGCTCTGTGGCCTGGCAAGCTCGAGGCGCTCTCCTGCCTCAGTTTCCCCAGAGTGGCCGCGAGCCACGCAGGGGGGTCCTCCTCTCCGGGGGGCTTTTCCCGGCCCCCCAGCACACCCTCCCGGCGGTGGGGACTGGCTCGCTGCATCATGTCACATCCCAGGCAAAACCGGAGCGGAAGGGGCTCCGGGCGGGATGCCGCGGCGTCACGGCGGGATCGCATCCCTCTGCCAGCCGGGAGGGCCGCGGGCCGTGGGGCAGCAGCAGCCCTGCAGCCAGGGCGAGCTCCGAGCGCTTCGCACGCGCTTTTTCCATTACCTAATTGTTCCCCTGCTGCGGCAGCGGATGTGTTTGGTTGCCGTAATACCCAAACCATTCTCCGGGGGAGATTTGCCCGTAGATTTAATGACCAAACCAGCCAAGCAGTGTCCAAACTCTGCGTTATTCCGTGTTTTTCCTCTCTTTCCTTACAAACACCTGGCCGGGCCGAGGGCAACGGGCTTTCTCGGCTGCGTTTCTCACCCAGGCGCGAGTGCAGCTTGTCCTTTCCAGCCCGTCCCCTGCCTGCCTCCGGCCCGGCGCAGCCGGCGCGGCAGCGAGCCGGGCGCCGGGGGGGTTTGCTCCCCAGTTTGAGCAGAGCGGGATGTGCAGGGATGGATGGAGAGGACAGGCGATGCCTGGGAAGGAGGGACAGGTAGTTGGATGAGTGTACTGCAGGGAAGCGAGGCAGGCTTCCTCCTCCTCCTCCTCCTCCTCCTCCTCCTCCTCCTCCTCCTCCTCCCTCGCTGTTTCGGACACCGGGGTGACTGAAGCCAAGCGCCGAGCCAGGCCAGCGCCTCCTCCTGCCCCTGGGGCGCTCGGGGCCGGGGGATGCTGGAGACCTGGGCCAATGCATCCACCGCAGGGGTTTCAGCCGCGCTCTACCCTCCAGATGTGACGCATCTGCTTCCAGATGTTTCCAGATGTTGTCTGGCCTCGGACGCATGCACGTAGCGTGCGGGGCCCCTGCGGTGTCCGGCCGGCCGGTGCGTCGCGGCCGCACCAGGCAGCAGCTCGGCTCAGCACGGCGGCCGCAGCCCCGCGCGTTGCGAAGCCGCATATTTTCCCCCTTTGCTCATCTCCGCCGCCCCGGCGTCGCCGGGAGCCAAGCGTCTCCCCGGGGCTCCCGGCGAGGCTTTTCCGCTTCGCCAGCCCTCGCGTGCCCCCGCCTCCCCGATGGGGACGGACCCACCCGCACCGCCAGCAGCCCCCCCGGGCTCCCCTGGCCCTGCTCAGGGCTCGTGGTCCCGCTGCCCGTCCCCCCGCACCGGCTCTGCCCGCGGCGCCCGGAGCAGCATCCGCAGCATCCTCGGGGACGGGGCTGGCGGGAGCCGGAGGGAGCGGAGGAGCCCCCGGGGCGAGCCCGGCCGGCGTCGAGGCTTTGCTGCGAAGCCCTGCGATCTGCTGTTTCGCATAAAGCACGCTCTGCTCCGAGCGAGTGACCGCAGCGGCGTCTTGGGTTTCCTCCTCTCTTTGTTTTTCCCTTTTCTGAGTTTTAATATCTGGCTGTCAGAAAGAGCCACCGCGCCATCACTCATCCGTGTCTGTACAGCACCGAGCACAGCGGAGGCTCGGCTTGGGGGCAGGGGGATGATGTTACTATAAATAATGAATTTCCATCTGGCCAAAAAGACATTTTATGCTGTTCTTCCTGAGGAGCCTGGCCCTGGCCGGGCTGTGGGGATTTAAGCTTGCTTTTAGGCCAGGCTGGTTTCCCGCGGGGCTGGCAGGGGCCGCGGGGGGCTGGGGCCGGGGCTCGCCGCAGGCAGCGCTGCTCCGGGTTTGCCAGCTCCGGCGGTGCCGCGCATTCCCGTGCGCGATACAGCCCGTTCCCGCAGCCCTGGCTTGGGCTCCCGGCGCTTTTGCGCTCAAACATTTCCTTTCTTCTCTCAGCCAGCCCGAAGCTGTGTTTCTGTTACAAATTGCTGAGAACGAGCCGGGCAAGGAGATGGCCACGGGGCGCCGGGGCCGGGAGGCCGGGATGCTGCTGGCGCGGGCGAGCGCGAGGGCCGGGGCGATGCCGGGGCGGGCGGAGGGCCGTGCCTAAAGCCGCGGGGCCCCCGCAGCCCAGCGGTGATGCCCCGGGGAAGGAGCATCAGCCGCCGCCTGCTCCCCCACCCGCTCTCTGCCCTTCGCAGCAACGAGTGGGAAAAGCCGAGTTGCATGAAAAGGAGCAAACGTCCAAGCAGCAGCAGATGGTAGAAAACCTGCAGGCAGCACCGAAGCCCTGCAAAAGGCGGGCGGGCAGGTGTGATCGCCCCGCCGCTCCCGGCGCCGGCCGGAGCAGGGCCCGGTCCCGCTGCAGCCGTGTCCGAAGCGAGCGCGCGATGCCCAGACCGACCCGGAGCCGCGCTCGAGGCCGCAGCCTGGTGCTTCTTCGAAAATAGAAAGAACCTCTTTGAAGGTGGATTTGAAACTTGGACGTGAAAACGAATTCCTGCAGGAGGAAAACTCAACACACGGCGCCCCTTGGCTGAGGGCAAAATTTGTATTCATTGTTTTTTTTTTTTTTTTTTTAGGGCTTTTGCGCTTCCCGGCAATGGGAGCCGTGCTCGCAGCTCCGCAGGCTCTTCCCGCACACGGGGTGAGGGTGGGGTGTGAGAGACCCGGCCCAGCCAGGCTTTGCAGGCGGCTTCCAAGCAAGCAGTTGCCCTTTCGTGCCTCAGTTTCCCCTTCCCTTTTCGGTCTCCGCGGGGACCGTGCCAGGTCTTCTCCGTGTCCAGCTACCAGCACAGCTCTCCAGGGGCTCTCAGCAGCTGCCCGTCTATTAGGTAGCAGGAAAAAAACCCACCATGAAACACGCAGCCAAAGATCTGCTGGCTTTTGGGA
Organism: Casuarius casuarius; assembly: GCA_003342895.1. Taxonomy (NCBI): domain Eukaryota; kingdom Metazoa; phylum Chordata; class Aves; order Casuariiformes; family Casuariidae; genus Casuarius; species Casuarius casuarius. The sequence goes on along the minus strand of PTFA01000104.1, from coordinate 1,422,613 downwards.
ATCTTGACTGGTTTTTAAAACAATTAGCGTGAATCTCCCGGCTGGGAAACAACATTTTCTTTCCCTATTGATTCTGATCCCTTTCCAGCTGGCAAACACACGTCTCCATCCCAAGCCTTGGTTTAAACAACACGAAATACCGATGTGGTTTCCTTTCTCTCCCTTTTCTGCCTCGCGACCGGGCTACCTGCTGGGTTTTAAGCACCCGAGTGCCCCAGCCGGCTGCGGGGCGAGGCTCTGCCTCCAGGCCAGGGGGACGCCGGCTCGGGAAAAGCGTGTTTTAGGGTTGCAGGGAGCTGCAAAATGGGGGGGTCCAGCGGTGGGAACGCTGGAGTGGCAGGGTCCCTCCACGGTGTGATTTTGGCTGTGCAGCCGAGCGAGGGAATGCAGGGAGGGCAGGATGGGACCTGCTGGGGCCATTTGGGTTGGGAATGAGCAAAAGCGGCTTTGGTTTCCCGGCCTCTCCAGCCTATCGCGCTCGGCTGGGGAGAGGGTGAGAAACCCCTGTCCTCCAAACCCCACGTCCGAGAGGCGGCCGTGGTGGGGATGTCCGTGGGAACGGGGCTCGCTGGTGACAGGGGTGCCTGTGGGGACAGGACTCGCTGGTGACAGGGGTGCCTCTTCACATTACTGCTGAGTGAGAAGGGCCAGGTTTCACCCACGGAAAGTCCATGACAGCCCAGGTTTTTGTGATGCCCAGACTCCTCTTTGGGCTCTAGGGGAGATCTTTTTTTGCTGGTTTTCCTGGAGCCCCTAAAATCATGGGTGGATGAAGGCTGAAGCCACCTGGGTTAAGCCCCTCCGTGGCCAGCACCCAGCTCTCGTCCAGCTGAGAGCTGAAACGTTGGAAAGGGAGCAGCAGCGTCCTTGTCCCCAGCGTGGACAAGGCGATGGAGAGACCAGACTGTGGGGACGAGTCACCCCCGCTGCTCCCCTTCCTCCTTTCCCTTAAGTGTCACCAGGATTTGGATTAAAGCTGTCACCGGTTGGGAGCGAAACCTGGGTCATGTTTTACCGTGCCACCCGCCGGCAGGAGCGCAGAGCCCAGCCCAGGGCTGCTTCCCTCTAGCAGGAGTTGGGGACACCCGAGTGTCCCTTGTCGCAGGCAGGGGACCCGCGTGGCACGGCACCGGGGACAGGCTGGTGGGACRCCCGGACTCCCCACACCCCGCGCCCGTGGCGAGCCGGACGCGTCGCCGAGCCCAAGAGGGGCCGTGGCAAGGGCCGGGCTTATTTAAATTATTAATTAGCCGGGTTTTTAAGCCCCGCTCCTTGGCTGCAGCCGCAGCTGCTGCGAAGCGCCCGCCCCGCGGCAGGCAGGCCGGCCGGCGTGCGGCTCGGCGCCCGAAGCCCTCGCTGCCAGAGAAAGACGCTTTTGTGGCGGCCGTGCCTCCGCGGCGGCCCCCGCCTCCCGCCCGCGTCCCACCCGCCCTCGGCGAGCGGCGCCGGGAACAAAACGCCGCGTCCCGCTCTGCTGCGCGGAGGCGCTCGGTGCGGAGCCGCAGGGCCGGCGGCAGCGGCGGGGACGGTGCCGGGGACGGTGCCGGGCGGAGGCAGAGCAGCGCGCAGGTAAGCCGGGGCTTCCCCCGCGCCTGGTGCCGCAGCCCGGGCTCCGCGCTGAGCCCCGGCCCTGGCGCTCCTGCCCGCTCCAGCCTCTCCGACACGCCAGCATCTGCTGTTTCCTTTTCTCGCTCTCTCGTTTTCTCTCTTCTTCAGCAGCTGGAGTCTTTTTCCTCCCTGTTCTTTCCTTCCTCCAGGAGTTTTTCTCAGCCTGGGGCAGGGTGGCGGTGGAGGGGGTGTGTTTAGGGCTGCAGAGGCAGCAGAAAGTCCCGCGCGTGCTAGTGCCGTGGAGGCTGCCAGCCGCTTCCCGGGGGGCTCACAGGGACCCCCTGGTCCCTCCCTGGACCCCCTGGTCCCTGCTTGGGCCCCCTGGTCCCTCCCCGAACCCCCTGGTCTCTGCCCGGACCCCCGCTCCCTCCCCGGACCTGCTCATCCCCTGCCCTGGGAAGCAGCGGAGGAGGAGGAGAGGCTGCGAGGAGACCGGACGCCCCCGGAGCCAGGGCTCGGGGAGCCCCAGCTTTGGTGTTTTGTGCTCCAGAGGCCCCCGGTCGCCCCGTGTCCCCTGCGCCGAGCACGAGCTTGGTGTTTCTACCCAGATCTGCCCAGGCGCTGGCTGAAGCAGCCGGGACGGAGGGCTCAGCGGGGGCCGTGTCCGCGCTGCAGCGGTGCCTCACATCCCCCCAGACCCCCCTGCCCTGCTTGTCTGAAAACTGGGTGCTTGTAGGAAAAGCATGTGCACGGCGGAGAGTGGAAATTCTTCCTCTTGGCAGCTGAGCGCAAAGCGCGCGGCACGTGGGAGCTTGGGAACCCTGCGCGGCGCCTTCCCAGGCAGCGCCCACTCCGCCGGGCCGGGCGGCGGGTCCCGGGTCCAACTGACTGCTTCCACCTGGGAAGGGATAAAAGCGCAGCTGTGGGAGGCTTCCTCTGCCCTGGGGAAGAGCCTGGAAGGGAGGGAGCTGATAAGGCATCGGGAGCAGCTCCCGGCCCTGGGAGAGCGGCGCTGTGCGAGGTATCCGCTCGGAGGGCGCAGTGTGTGCGTGGGGGGCAGGCCTGGGGCCGGGCTGCGATTGCTTGGGAAATGTTTGCTCTCCCAAATTGCTTTTTTCTGCACCCAGCCGGTTGCACCGTGTGTGGCGAGGAGCCCTGCGGGCTGTGCCGGGAGCAGCCCTGGGGAAGGGTCTGGGCTGCGGAGCAAGGGAGGAGGAGGAGGAAGGAGGCACAGGGGGAATTGCCAGTGCTGAGGGGGTAGCAGAGATGTTTTTCTTTTTCTTTTCCCCCCTGGGACTGCCTTCCTACAGACCCTCCTGTGGGAAGGAGGTTGCTGAAGGGAGCGGAGAGCAGGATGAGCATTTTGCAGCTCATCTGCTGGCTTCGATGCAGCTAGGAAACGCTCCTGGCACGTAGAGAAAAGCACGAGCTGTGCATCGCCTCTCCTCTCCTCGCAGCTGAAAGCATTGTTAGGGAGCCCATGAGGACGTCCCGCAGGGCTGCAGGTGGGACGTCCCTGTCCCATGCACGGATGCACTGCTGTCCCCGCGGGACCCCAGCCCCAGCCGAGCAGCCCGGCTGCTCCCTGGGAAAGCGTTGGAGGGGCGGGCCGTGCTGCGGTGCCTCGGGGCCGCCGGGGCGAGGGCTCCCTGGGAGGACACGTTTGCGCTGTGTTTGGCCGTTCTCCACCGTGCCCAGCTCTCCAGGACAGCTGGATAAAGGGCCCCTGTTTTGGGTACGGCTGGTGAGACCCAGCGTCTTGCAAAGACACTAACGGACTGTTACAGTGGTTGGACGTGGAGGGAGGCCAAGGAGGGAGCTTTGCTGGCTCCTCTTGATTATTTTTGGGTTGCCTTCCTTTTTTTGTGTTAACGTACTGGTTCCTGAGACCGCTGCAGGCGTTTGCAGCCTGCGGGCTCGTGCGGTGATGGGACCAGGAGATACTGTGGAGAAGCTCTGCACGGAGCTCCCAGGGTTGTGGGAAACAGGCTGAAAAGCATCCCTTGCTCTGGGAGCTGTGCTTTAGTTAGATGCAGCAAAACTAAACTTTCTGGACAGCAGGTATCAGTGGCATTTGGGGGCTGGAACTTCCAGCCACTGCCCCTAATTTTTGACCCGTGATTGTAATGCGATGAGATGCCCCTTCCTGGGGAAAAAGCAGAGCCAGCCAGTCGGGTGCGTTGGACTTACACTTGAGCCAGGCTGCTCAGCCCAGCCTGGAGCTCGGGGGAGTCAGGATTGCTTTAGTCCATGAATTCAGGCTTTTCTCTGCCCCAAGCAGTTGGTTTCCTGAGCGTATGTGTTGCTTCATGGTTTAACTTTATTCTAGTTGCGTGGTTTCCTAATGGGTCTCCCAATCCGAGCCGCTCCGTCTGCGTGGGACTGGTGGGAAAGGTCGAAAGAAGGCTTTTGCAAAACACGCCCTGCGCCGTGGCGCTGGCCCACGGACGCAGGAGACGCTGCTCGCGCAGGCTCGGGGTGTGAGGTTTTGAAATTTGCTCCTTGCACTTCGTGCCAGTACATTCAACCGCATGAAAGCGGACAGAGAGCAGACGGACAGGCGCATCCAGGGAGAGCTGGCTCCGAACCCTCTGACAGGCTGGAGGCAATCGCAAAGCTCGCAGTGGCCTTGGTTTGGTGCAAAAAGCCCAGCTGTGGGCCTGTTGCGGGGACGCTATCCTGGATATCGGGCTGTTGCACAGACCGCTGGCTGTGAGCTGCTTCCCTGCAAGTTGCTTGGAGGCGGCTGCTGCCTGCCCCGAGCAGGCTGTTTCTCGCCCCTGCGGGTCCCCCGAGCCAGCGCGGTGGGGTGAGGCTGGGCAGGCAGCGGGGCGCCCTGCGCGGCTGCGCCAGGCCCCCCCGTAGGGACACGGCAGCGGGCTGCACGCGGTGCGGTGGATGAAAAGGATCGCTTCTGCTTTCTGACACCTTCCTTCTGTGGTGACAAATGGCACGTATTGCTGCCAGCTTCTGGCCTCGCTCTCTGGCCTGGGGACAGCTGCTGTTAAAACCTGGGTCCCTAAACATCTGCAGAGCTCAACCCTCGTGCGGAGCGCGTGGCGGAGCAGCGGAGCCCGTCCGGCGGGCTGCTCCTGGGCAGGCCGAGCGCTCGGCGAGCTCCCGGAGATGGATGGAGACGTGGCTCTGCCCCATCTCCTCGCCACGACGTGCCCCGGGGCGGCTGCTGGGGTGGCTGGAGCCCAGTGTCCCTCTGGGAGAGGAGGGAGCCGACAGCCCGGATCTCAGCATGTGCTGGCTGCGATATCGCGTCCCAGGTTCGCAGCTGCCTCCTCCCGATGCCATGGGCCGAAGCCAGACCTTGGGACCCCCCTTCCCTCCCCGCCTCTGCGGGTGTAAAAATCCAGGTCTGAGTTCTTGGAGCTGAGGCAGAGGCCAACGAAACGGCCTGGGACGAGGTGGGGGGCGCGTGCATGCAGAGGGGGACGTGGCTGGGCAAGAAGCGCAGGTCCTGCAGGGCCGGGAGGGGACTACACGTAGACCAAATCCCTGCCATGAATTTGTCCATTCTCTGCCGCCCTCTATTTAATCTGTCCTCTTGCAACACAGAAGCATGCACGTACATCCCCAAAGGGGACTTATTCCAGCACTGCTGAGCTGAATATCTGGCAGGATTTCGGCCCCATACTTCTCCGCTGTTCCTCCCTTCCCCCAGCGAGATGCCAGAGCTCTGATTGAAACCAGCAGGCGCGTGAGGCTTGTAGGGTTAAACGGAGCCAGATGGGAGCGGAGCGAAACAAAAAGGAAAGTCACAGCCTGGGCCTGGGGGGGTGAGAACAGGATCTCTTCCCGGAGAAAGCTGATTGCTCCGGGCCCCGGGAACGCCGGGAGCGGGTTCAAAGGGAGCTGGGCTGGCGTGCCGCTGGGAGCTGGGGTCCTGCTGAGGGTCCCCGCGGGCATCCCAGGGCGGGACGCGGACCACGGTGGGTGGCAGCGCTGGGTGGGAAGCTGCCGCGGGGGGGTCAGGGCTGGTGTGCACGCGGGCCGCCCGGGACGGCGTTTCCTTGCTGGGAAAAGGCAGCGAGAGCAGGTTTGCCGGCGGGTCGCTGCTTGCTGCGCTCGCTGGGCGCTCCTGTGCAGTGCTAGGCCACGCTGTTGGCTTGACAAGGAGAGCTGCCGGCGTTTCCCTGCGGCCCCCCAAGGTGGGACGCGATGTGCCCAGCTCAGCCCTGCCTGTTCGCTGGCACGGAGCAGCTCCCGGCGGGTGCTGGGCAAGCAGAGCTGACCGGAGCTGGCCATGGGCACGTTCCCGATGCCCCGGACCCCACTGGGTGCTGAGGCAGCGCTGTGAGCGGGGAGCCCGTCCCTGCCTCATTGCATGTTGTGTTGGAGAGCTGGGAGAGCCTGGTGTCCCGTCCCAGCGGTGCTGGGCAGGTGCTCGGCCCGGGACGTCCATCCTCCCTCAAGTCTCCCCGACCTCCTCCCTGTCTCCTCGCACTTATTCTTTCTCCCACTCTGTCTCTGCCGGCTTCCTCCATCTGCCCAAGTGCACATCTAGCTCGGCTCTGTTCCTGCTGGGGTGACAAATGCCCCTGGAAAAAGCCTGGCGAGTGCCCAGAGGTGTCTGCTGCCTGCCCAGAAAACCCACAGCCCATCCCACCTCCAGCTGGTCCCGAGGAGTTTGGGAGCATCCAAAGCACCTCCCGCGCGGGGTTTCTGGGGAGCTCTGCTGCAAGGAGCCGGATTCCTCCACCTCCGTGTTGTCAGCTGGAAAGGCACCAGCGAGAGGCTTGCCGGGGATGTCGCTGCTCTTCAGGCAGCCGAAGGGAGGGCAGAGCTCAGCAGCCTCTGTGGAATTGCTCATGAGCACAGAAACGGGGGCATGGTCAAGCCCAGAGCGGTGCGGGAAGGGGCTGTGCTGGTGCTTAGGAGAGGCAGGATCGTTCCCCCCCAGCAGCCTTAACAGAGCCCCACTCGCTGGGGCCAGCAGTGAGCAGGGATCTCTCCTGATCCCACCCCGTCTCCCCTGGGACCACCTGGGGCAGCTACCCCAGCCTGTCACCTTGCAGTGGGACTGGAGGCGATGCATCAGTTGTTCGGGCAGCGCAGGAAGCCTCGTAGCCAAACGCCTTCGGCGTTGCCTGTGCGTAGACTTGCAAGTGTGCTCTTCATCGCATAGCCTCCGAAATGGGCTGTCCTGTCCTGCGTTAAAGCCTAGTCCCTGGAGCACAAGACTATCTGTCACTGCTGCCTTGCTAACTGCTGCTGGCCTCCTGATACCATCGCTCAGCCAATTTGCTACTGAACCATTGATTTCTGGCTGCAAAATTAAGCATAATCCATCAGAGCTTCCGAGGAGGTGATCCATCCTTCTGGGAGAGGTCGCGGCAGCAGCGGGGCTCCTGGAGAGGACCCAGGCTCTGCCCGGCAGTGCTGGCACGGCTGCGTACGTGGCTTTGGAGGTGTCCGCTCGTTGGTGCGGCAGGACTTGGTGTGGTCACATCGGTGACACCATCTGTCAAAGCTGAAGGGAAACTGCGGCTCAAAGCCCTCCTGTTCTAGTGGGAGAAGTGGGAAAATATCCTTTCTGGCCCATCTTTTGCTCACTTCCCAGCTGGCGAGGGGATTTCTGCTCTCCGTCTGTCTCTCCGGTTTTTTTCTGCCTGCTGCGTTGTCCTTTGCCAAATTTATTACCCAGGCTCTTTGCAGTACTAGGACCTCTGTGCCGCTCTCTTCCCTCTTGTTGCTGAACGAGTGAAATTACCCCCGAACTCATTTCAGTAAGCCAGCAGCACAGTTCACAGGGAGCCAGACACGTGAGAAATTGCCTTGTGAAAGGTCTTGTGGCTTCTGACATCGCTTGTCAGGCAGAGCTCTAGTGATGGAAAGCCCAGACCTGGTTAGGGACAGCTTCCCCCGGGAGGTTAGGTGCTTTCTGCAGCTTAGGTAAGGGTGACCCTTCCCTCAGCTATGGACTGTTCTTTAAAAGGCCAAATCTGTGTGTGTGTGTGTTTTTGTTTTTTTTATACAAATAAATGAAGCTGAGCCAAGGAGTGACTTCTGGCCTAGAGAGGGTTTGGATTTAAAGATAACTTCCAAGAGGAAGGAGAGAAAATAGTGGGCTACCTGGCTGAGATGTGGGGTAAATTCTTGTCTCTGAGATGGGAGGAGATGGGAGGTGATGTGTAACCTAAATCGGGCTCTTCTTAACCTACCTGTTCTTGTCTCCCTCAGGGAAATATCTGGACCATGAAGGTGGCCTTCAGATTGCTTCTCCCACTGGTTCTTGTGCTGATCTCGGAGGTGAGCGGGCAGCGGAGGAAGCCTCCCCGGAAACCCACGCGCCCGCCTCCCGAGCCCGTTGAGCCTGTTGAGCCCACAGAGCTGCCCCCACCCTTGCCACCGGGTCCCCCCTCCGTCTTCCCTGACTGCCCTCGGGAATGCTACTGCCCTCCAGACTTCCCCTCAGCCCTCTACTGTGACAGCCGCAACCTGAGGAAGGTCCCCATCATCCCGTCCCGCATCCACTACCTCTACCTCCAGAACAACTTCATTGACGACCTCCCAGAGGAGTCCTTCAGGAACGCCACCGAGCTGAAATGGGTCAACCTAGACAACAATCGCATCCGGAAGGTGGACAGGCGGGTCCTGGAGAAGCTGGAAAACCTCATCTTCCTCTACATGGAGAAGAACCAGCTCAAGGAGGTGCCTGCCTTCTTGCCACCCAACCTGGAGCAGCTGCGTCTGAGCAGGAACCAGATCTCCAAGATCCCTGCTGGGGTCTTCAGCAAGCTGGAGAACCTGGTGCTCTTGGACCTGCACCACAACAAGCTAAGCGATGGGGTCTTCAACAAAAACACGTTCAAGGGACTCAAGAACCTCATGCAACTCAACCTCGCCCACAATATCCTGAGGAAAATGCCCCCTGGGGTGCCCAATGCCATCCACCAGCTCTTCCTAGATAGGAACAACATCGAGGACATCCCCAGCGACTACTTCAAGGAGTTTCCCAACCTGGCATTCATCCGGCTCAACTACAACCAGATCTCCGACAAAGGGCTGCCCAAGAACTCCTTCAACCTCACTAATTTGCTCGTGTTGCACCTGGCCCACAACAAGCTCACCAACGTCCCTTTCATCAGCTCCAAGCTGGAGCACCTCTACCTAAATAACAACTCCATTGACAGTGAGTTGAGGTAGTGGGTTGGGAGGCCACAGTTAAGCTCGGGGAGCAGATATGCTGGGGGTTGGCATGTGTTTCATTGGAAAATGGCATCGTTTACCCACCGGGATTTGAACCCTTTGAAGGGAGATGCAGTGCTGAAATGAGCTGGTGGCTCTCTGTAATTAATGAGGGAGGATGGATCTGGATGTGGAGGCCCAGGGATTAGGGCAATAGTTCAGGAGCAGGAAGAGCAGAGCTTAATTCCCTGTGCTGCTACAGGGCTTTTTTCCCCCTCGCTGCCATGGGCTCCTCTCCTTTTCATGTCTACCTGCCACGGAAAGGTTTACTTCCCCAGCAGGGTACAGGAATATGTGTATTTAAAAAGGAGAGTCTGTGCACATATTTCAAGAACAGATGCCAAGTATGCAGTCAAGATGGTTAGAAATAACACAGCGCAGCTCTCTAGCTTAGCCTCGCAGAGCGAAGGAAAGGGAGAACAGGGCTGTGATGGAGGCTGCCTTGACAAATCAATCAGGGCAATTTCACACTATTTCAGGCAAAGTACAGCAATTTCATGGGAGAGGTGCTGGCCTGTGAAGTGTGTAAACATGGCTAATGTGGGGAAGATAGAGAGCCGTTCCCAGCAGCCCTGGCTGTTTCTGACATTAGAGGTCCAGCAACCTCCTGTCCTTGCTGAGAGGATCTGCAGGGGAGCAAGAATGCAGCGCTGCTGCCAGAAACCCTCTATGTGCACCAGGAAAGTGCACGCAAGCAGTCGGGCTCTTACATTTTTGGTTGCAGTGGGGTCTATTGGGGCTGCACAACACGAGGTGGTGGTCTCCTGTGGAGCTGTCACCGGGCAGGTCACTGAGCCCAGCAATGAGTGGCGTCACGCAGGCGCTGCCGGTGCCTGCCGTGTTTATTGTGCAGTGACACTGCGTGGCTTTCTGTGCCGGAGTAAGCAGCCACTGAAGAGCAGCTGTAAAATCGCAGCGCAGCTTTAGCGAGCTGGCTCCTGATGTAGCAGGGCACCGTCTCCGACTGCGACGTAAGCCGGGGAGAGGGAGAAGCCTTCTCCTTTGATGCCAAGTGATAACAGTGTTGTGAGACGCGATGCCAGGGAAAAAGGACAAAAACTGTACAAGGCCGAATTCCTTGTCTGATGGAAGCAGCTGGTGTTGGTTCGTGAGGGAATAATGACATAGGGATGAAATGCAAGTTAATCTGCATTTTGAATACCAAAATGTAGCCTAGAGGGATCTCGGGGTTAAGGTTGTGACTGCTCTTGAATTCAGGATACATATGCCCGTAGCAAGGTCCTGCTTAGACTTTCCATGGAGAGATGCTCTCATGGCCATGCACCTCGTGTCTTAGCTCTGTGTTTTACCCCAGCTATCTTGTACCTTTTTGTGCCTAGTGTTTATAAGGTTCCGGTTCCTGGAGTTGGGTAATAACGTAAGAATCCCTGGGTTTCTTTTCTGCAAAGCAGGCCTGGTGGTGGGGAGAAATGTGTGGAAACTCAGTGACATGCAACAAGCCCAATCGGTGATTGTTAAGGTTATCTTTAGCTTAACGATGCTGCAGCGTGTTTCAGTGATACTTTTTGAAGGCTCAGGGGTGGCTAGGCTGATTTTGCATTTAAAATCCTCCCTTTTGTCTCTGAGGACACCGTATTCCTCACCTTGCTTTGGCTGAAGGTGACCTACTTAAATTCTGAACAAAAGCAGGATTTGCCTCTCACTGAGGTTTGAGGGCTGCATCCTGTCTTCTGGGAGCAGCCAAATTCGAGAGATGCCCAGAGCGCTAGGAGTTAAGGCAAGGGGCAGAGGGTTCCCCTGTCAGCAGCAGAGCAGCCCCCGTGTCGGGCTGGGTGAACCCTAGGGGGACCAGGACGGCAGGGCAGGGGGGTCTCTAGCGTCACTCGGCCCCGTCCCTGTCCTGGTTCCTCTAACAGCCTCTGCTTTGCCTCTCCTCCCTGCAGAGATCAACGGGACTCAGATCTGCCCCACGTCCCTGGTGTCCATCCAGGACTTCTCGCCCTCGGACCTGGACAGCGTGCCCCGGCTCCGCTACCTGCGGCTGGAYGGGAACCTCCTGAAGCCCCCCATCCCCCTGGACCTGATGATGTGCTTCCGGCTCCTGCAGTCCGTGGTCTTCTAACCCTGCCCGGCAGCGTGCCTCTCCCAGGGCTTGGCTTTGCACAGAGACTCGACCCCTGTCGGCGTTTGACACTTGGGACCCTCTTTGCCTCCCTCTCCCCCTGCTCCCACCCTGCCTCTCCTTCCCTCTCACATTTCCCCCTCTCCTTGGTGGCCCTGGCACGTATGTCCTGATGGATCATTGTCCCGCAGGACGGCACCATCCCAGGCCGTGGCAGGCACCGGGCAACGCGGCATGGGTGCCACCCTCACCCCGGTACCCAGCCGGCGCTCCCCCTTCCCTGCCTTGCCCCCCAGCAGCCGGCCATCCCCAGGGCACCGCGTCCCTGGCCATTGCTGGAGCTGGGGCTGGCTTTGCCCTTCCACCCCGCAGAGGTTCAGGAGCTTGGGATTTGTCCTAGCTGAAAGCACCTCGTGATGGAGCTGATGAGGGAGCTGTAGGGAAGAGGGGAGGAAAGGGGGAGCCTCGGACCGAGCCGTGCACTGTTATCACACGTTTCCAGAGTGAAGCAATGTTGGCTTGGAGGCAGCCGTGCGCAGCATCAGTGCCAAACCCAGCAGACCAGGAAAGCTTAAAAATCGGAGCCCGATCTGCCCGGGGACAGCCGTGTCCCTGGTGCCGGGGCTGTAGGGAATGGGGCGCAGCTCCCTGCTTTGCCCTGTGTTGGGGGGACAAACAGGTCCCTGCCGAACATCCCGGGGAAAGCCGGGGGGTTGCTCGGCCCCTCCTGACTTGCTGCAAGACTCGGGTTGTCTCCTCGCTCCGGGCAGGCGCTGTGGGCACGTTCCCCTGCGGAGAGGCTCAGACATCCCCGGGGAAAAGCTGCCTGTGGAGGACGTGGAGCAGGGATGTCCTGCAGCTGGCGTGACGAGGTGACCGGTGGTCACCCTACGGCCCCGGGTTGCCGAGCCGGGGACGCGGGGCTGCACAAGCCTGGCGTTTCCCGGGCGTCCGGCTTCCCCGTGTCCGCMTGCCGCGGGCTCCTGCGAGCAGGGCTTGGCGGAGGCGCGGGCCCGGCGCCATTCGGCAGAGCCGGCAACGACACCTCGTGGCCGGAGCCACGTCCCGGGGTCCCGCGCGAGGCGGCCCTGCCCCTCCGSCTTGGTCCCTTTGGGGGGGCCTTCGGTTTGGTTCCTCTAGAGGTTGCATGGTGGGGTTTTCCCTGCGGGGCTCGCCGTCGATTTGGCAAGGATGTTGGTGGGGAAAAGTCTCCGGCTTCTGCCGATGGAGCTGGGGTTCGCTGTGCCATGGGTGGGGAGAGCTGATTCCACTTTTCCCAGAGCAATTTCCCATGCACCCTCCTTCGCGGGACCCGACCACCCCTCCTGCCTGCCCCAGCCCTCATTTTCTTCTCTCCCRGGGCTCCAACACCAGCTGTGTGGGCTGAGTCGGGCCCCGGTGCCGCGGCCGTCCCCTCCCGCGCGCTGCCAGCCGCGCTGCAGCGATGCACGGCTCGGCGCCTCCGCAGCCGTCACCCCCGTCCGCAGCTCGCTGCCGCAGCCGAAAGCCCCGCGGCGGGCAGGCCCCGATGCCAGCGGGGCCCCGCGGCTGCCAGCGAGCGCCCCGAGCAGAGCTGCTGCTTCCACAGCGATGCCGGCATGAATCGCGCTCTCGTATTTAGGTACCTGGGGCCGGATGCTGACCGCGGCGACGTGGGTGCRAATCCGGGCTCTGCTGGGGCCGGGTTACACCCGCGAAATCTCCGCTCTGCTCTCACGGCCCCTCTTTCCGTATCGCTCGACTCTATAAATTTCACTCCTGGTTGCTTTCTTGAACCAACCACATATGTCTGGTTTTGATTTTTTATTTTTTTGGAAGAAGAAAAGGAAAAAGGGAAGAATAAATCTTTTGGAAAAGCTGTTTTTTATTCCCCTTCTCCCCRTTTCCACATGTATCGCTTCCCTCTTTGATAGCTGTACCTGCATATATAGGGCGTCCGGGTTTAGGGGGGATTATTCTCTTTTTTTCTTCCTGATYCTGAGGATTTAGATTGAAGGCTGAGCATTAGAGGGAAAAAAAAAATCCCCTAGAATAAGCATTAAAGCAATTAAAGGAGCAGTTGCCTCCTTTGTGTTCAGCCACCAGAAATAAGCCTGGTGTGAGATGAGCGCGGCTGGGCATGGAGCATCGCGCTCCGCGGGGAAGGTAGCGGGCAGGGGAATCTCGCCGGAGCCCATGGGAAATGCCAGCGCTTCCCCCCGCCTTCCCGATGCCTCCCGGCACTGGGCCATGGCCACGGGAGGATCGTCAAACCCCTGCGCTCATTCGGGTGGTGGTTTTGGTAAAAATCTCTTCTCCAACTCTTCCTCCCATGGGCTTTATTGGGTTCGGCAGGTTTCAGCCTTAAACCCGGAGATCCTATGTATATATTTATATATAATGTGTATATATACTGGTAGACTGTACAGATACATCTATAGACGTACGTAGTTCCCGAGTGATTTCAACTTAATGGTATTTTCACTCCTCCTCTCTGCAGTGGTGAAAATAAAGTGACTCRAAAGGGATCCGGAGCTGTGCTCAGACCTGCTTCTCTCTCGCCTCTCGGCACCTGCCTTCGGCGCTCCCCCGGCRCCCGTCCTCATCCTCGGGGGTAACTGAGGCTGGGCTGGGGGGACGCTGCCCGGGGGAGACCCCGGGGGCCTCTGCGGCCGGCCGGGGAGGAAGGCTTCTCCCGGCCCCCCCGGGCAGGGGCTGCGCACGATGTCTTCACGCGAGCGGAGCGGGCGCGGGCAGCAGCTCATCCTCCCGCAGCCGCCGACTCGCCGCGGCTCTCGCCGTCCCCGCGTGAATCACAAGCGGAGAGGGAGGACGGCGTGGGCGCGGGTGCGAACGCGCGGGCTTGGGCGCGGGGCTGCTCACGGGAGCGGGCACGTTCGCGGGGGGGGGCAGAGCCGGCGCGGACAGCCGGCTCCCCACGTTTTGCGCWGCAGAAGAAAAATCTCTGCGTTTTATGATCGGTGCATGAATCACGTGCTCCCGGGGCGCTGCCTCCCCAGGCAAGTCACCGCTCCCTCCCGGAGCAGCCCAGCACCGCAAAAACAGGCGACTCGTTCCTCTTCCCTGCAAACAGCGGTCGCGCGGCTGCGGGAGCGGGAGCCAGGCTGGCGGCGTGTGGAGCCCCGCGATGTGCCGGCGGGATCGGGGGAGGTGGGAACGCCTCGTTAGCGGTGCCGGGGGCTGGCGAGCAACAGGGCCCCGGCATCAAAGGGCTGCCCRGCACGGCGGGGGCCGATGCCCGCGGCGGCAAGGAGGGGGCTGCAAACCGCCAGGGAGCCGCTGGACGTGCAGAGGCAGTTTGCAGCATGAGGAATTGCTGCCGCACTTAAGCCCCTTTGCAGCCGGTGCCCCCCCTCCCTTTTCCGACGCGTCAGCCGGGATCTCTCCTGCGGCGAAGGTTCGCGCTGACCCCGCAGGCGGTGATGCCTTGCGAGGGGCAGCACCGAGGGGCGGCTGCACTCGGGGGGGAGAAGCTGGCGCGGGGACAGACATCAGCTCTTCCTCGGGTGCAGCAGAGGTGTATTTTAAAGGCTGTCCCCCCCCCCGCCACGCTGCACCGAAGCCTGTCCTTCCCGGCGGGGGGACTCGCCGGCCGACCCCGGACAAGCCTCCGAGCCCCCCCCCGCCGGGGCTGCCACGTCGCATCACGCTGGCCGCAGAGCCCACTAATGAGGGGCTTAACGAGGATTAGCGGCGGCCCTTTGCTCCGCTCGGAGCTGAGCAGGGACGGGGCCGCCTCGCGGGGAGGGGGGCACGGGGGCTTTCGCCAGGCAGCGGCCGAGCACGGCGTCCGCCGGGGGCCGGGGGCGGTGGGCGCGCACGGGGACCGTGCCGGGTTGCAGGGAGGCGGCGCGGGCGTCCCAGCCGGCCCGGAGACGCCGGCATATGGGCGCGACGTCGCCGGTGGGTGAGCGCGTGGGCCGCGGCATGCGCGCGCGAGCGAGCGGAGAACATCTTGGCGGCGGTGGGCGGCCGTGCGGGCGCCTGCGGCTCCCCCGCGGCATCCTCGCTCCCACCCTGCCCGTCCCGGGGCCAAGCGGAGGCACGAGCCGGCACCRGTCCCGGCGGGGGGGCGGCTGGAGCCAGAGCTGCATCTCAGAGCCAGCTGGTTGCTGGGGGGGGCCCCGGCCCCAGCGGGTGCCCTCCACCCTCCCCGGGGACAGGGTGCTGGCTGCATCCCGCGAAGGCGAGGGGGAGGCTCAACCTCCACTGCCGAGATGCAGATGAGCGATGGGGGCTTTGCAGCTCCTGCATCCGCAGGGATGCTCCRGGCTCGGCAGGGTCTGGGCTGGATGGAGCTGCCCTGTCCCCTCTGCCCAGGGCTGTGTCCCCCCTGTCACCCACGGGGACACGCTGGCCTGCCCCCCATCCCATCCCTGGCAGCCCTAGATGCAAGCCCAGGCTCTCGGAGCAAAGCCACCGTGGGGGCTGGCCGCCGGGGACAGGGGACAGCAGGGTGCCGCTGGCCTGATTGGCAGCAWCCCGCCTCTCCCCGCGGCAGCCCGGCCGGGCCAGGCCCCTCCGCACGGCCCTGCCCTCCTCTCGCCCCTTAAAACCCGGCAGCCCTCGCTGGCCGGCGCGCCGGGAGCTGCAGCGGGGCTTTCCCACGCCGAGGAGGAAGAGGAGGAGGAGGAGGGCAGTGGGGTGCATCCGTGCCCGCTGCCTTCTGCGCCCTCGGCACCGAGCCGAGCTCTCGTGCTGCCCGAGGTGAGTTGCAGGCTGCTCTTGCCGGCAGCGTGGGGGGACCAGGGTGGCCCAGGCCAGTCCCTGGTGGCACTGGCTGGCCCAGGACACCCCAAACKGCGGGAGGCTGAAAAACAGCGCTGCTGGGCTCGGGGGGGGCAAAGGGGAGGACTCACAGGTTCGTTTCCACCTGGCTGCTGGTTTTCTCAGGCCGGTGTCCCCGGCCGGGGCAGGGGGAAAGCGGCAGGTGTGCAGCGCGGTGGTCCGGGGGTCCCAGCCGACGTGCCGCAGGAGCCGTGCCGCCTCAGGGGCCGCAGCGGGGCCCCAACCACCACCGCCAGCTCCGGACTGGGAGAGCTGCAGCGCTCTTCATGGCCATTTGCTTTCACCGTTTTGTGGCTGTTTTAGGGCCCCGGCGTGCCACCCCCGTCGGAGCACCGTCTCGCCCTGCGCCCCSGGCCAAGCGGGCAGTGGTGAGCAGCGGCGCCCGGCTCCGCAGCCAGCCCCGTCTCCGGCGCAGGCCCGGGATGGGGAGCCTGGCCGGGCTGGGCATCGCCAGCCTGCTTCTGGCGGCGGCTTGGGCAGCCCCAGCCGAGGAGGGGACGAGGGAGGCGGAGAAGCCCAAAGCTGATCTTGCCGTCTATGAAAACCTGGACCTGGACAACTACGACCTCACGCTGGACAGCTACGGCGAGATCGTCGACTTGAGCAACTACGAGGAGCTTTACGACTACGGAGACCTTGCTCCGAAGGTGAGAGGGAAGCGGGAGAGCGCCAGGCGCGTGGGGCAGGTCTTGCCGCGGTGCATCCCGAGGGAGGGAGGCAGGTGCTCTGCCCACGATGTGCAAGGGGCTTCTGCATGGCCACGGCTGGAGACCTGGGCCTGCCTCTTGSCCCCTTTCCAAGCTTAGGAGCCCTGGTTGCTCTTCCACCTCSCTTTTCCCCTCCCAACAACTGGCCTGGTGTCATCACTGATGTGAAGAGCATCGTTGCAGAAGATGTCATGTGAAGGCAGGGACCAGAGGAAACCGGGACACGATGCCTCCTGTCTCCCTGGGGGTAAATAGGAGGGGACTTCCTGAAGTCCTCGCCCAGGAGAGCTGTTTGAGTAGGAGCCAGCTTTCCCAGTGCTCTTGACCGCTTGACCAGTGTCCCTTGGTGGACTCATGCCCTGGAGGGGAGGGCAGGACTCTCCAGCAGGATTTCTCCCCGGGCAGCCCAGCCCTCACGCCCAGGCTCTACTTGCAGATCGAGGTTGGGACTCTGGCTCCCCCCACCAAGGCCCAGGAAGGTCTCCCAAACCTGGGCACCACGGCCGAAACGCCCAAGCTGCAGCCTCCGTCCACCACCGCCGCCACCGCCGCCGGGTCCGGCCACTCGGACCTGCTGGAGCCCATCACGGCGGAGGGTGAGTGAGGCCCTGGGGAGAGGGGCAATTCGTTTCCAGGTGCCACCAAACGTCTCTGGGTGGCACGGAGGGGGCCCGAGCGCCCCGGAGAAGAGGGAGCGGAGCCGTTCCCGGGCGGCTGCTCTGCCGGGGCAGCAGCGGAGCTGGGGGCATGGGGCACCTCGCCAAGCGGCAGGCGGGGGGCTGGAGCAAGACGTTTCTGGGAAACAAGAGCGCCGGCAAACCCCAGCAAAGCAGCAACATTTTAATGAGCAGAGACATTGCGACAGTCGGACAGAGTAGCAATTAGATTAGTGACAATTAAAATCCTGTAGCGAGGGATAAATATCTTTATTCATTTTCTGTCACACTGGACTGGGACAAATTAAGTAGGAGGCAAAGGGAAATTGTTGCCTTTCTGCTTTGAACTCCCCCACTGATGGATGCGGAGCCTCGCGGGACTGGGGAGCGGCGCGGGAGCGGGGACACAGCTTCGTCCCCGTCAGCGGCATCGCGTCCCGCTGGTCCCGCTCCGGCTTGCTCCCCCCGAGTCAGATGTTTCGCTCGATGCAAAAGTGTTTTCTTTTGCTCCGTTTCCTTCTGCGGGGACAAATCCCAAGGGGGGTGAGCGAGCCCTGGGGGAGCACTGCTGCGCTTGGCAGCGCTGCCTCTCCCCCTCTCCCGCGGGAGAGATTTGGCCCTGAGCAGATTCATTTATTAGCAGCTCTTTTGGCTGGTAGTTCCTGGCCCGGCCCTTGGTGTGATGCTGCCGGGGTGTTTCACCGACGGAGCTGTGACAGCTCTGGGCTCTGAGGACCTCGTGTAGTGACAGGGCCGGTGCAGCAAGGGCTGAGGGTCCTGGTCCCGTCTCCCAGAGCATTTTGATGCTCCCCGAAGAAAGAGCCTCCCGGGACAGCACGGCCCGGGAGCGCAGCACCCAGGCTGGGGCCGGGCAGCTCTTACTGCTCCAAAAAGCTGTCCGGGAGCACAGGGATGTGCATGAGTTTGGGAGCGGTGGGGACATCGGTGGCCCTGGGGACGGAGCCGCAGGAGGCGGGTGGGCGCTGCCGGCACCGCGCTAGGACCTGCCTCTGCCGCTGCCCCCAGGGCCGCCGAGCTGCCTGCGCTGCCTCTGCCTCGGCACCTCCGTGTACTGCGACGACGCCGGCCTGGAGCGCGTCCCGCCCCTGCCGCCGCACACCGCCTACCTCTACGCCCGCTTCAACCGCATCGGCCACATCCGAGCCGGCGACTTCGCGGGGCTGAGTACGTCCGGGCAAGGGACGGGACGCCCTCCCGGGGCACGGGGCTTGGTTTGCGCCGTGCCCAGAGCCGACCTGCCCCTGCGGTCCCCCCAGGGCAGGTCCGAGGCACCTCTCCATGCCGTAACCCCCCCGTCCTCATTGCAACTGAGGGTTTCGCTCCCCTCCCAGGGCCAGGATGCTGCAGACGTGCGGAGCAAAGCTTGTGCTGGGCTCCTGCCTCTCCCCGTGTGCAGGGTTTCTCGGGGCTGCCGTCACTCGGCCGAGGCGTCTGGCTTCGTGCTGTGCAGGGGGGCAATGAGTGGTTATGGGGGGGCCATGCGTCCTGGTGACCCCCTCCCTCCTTCTTTCCCACCAGAGGAGCTGAAGCGCATAGACCTGACGAGCAACAACATCTCCCAGGTGGACGCGGATGCTTTCCGCCTCCTCCCGAGCCTGCAGGAGCTCATCCTGCCCGGGAACAGGCTGACGGCGCTGCCCGAGCTGCCCCGCAGCATCGTCAGGCTGGACGCCCGCCTCAACAGCATCCCCAGCGCCGGCATCAGACCCGAAGCCTTCCAGGTGGGTGCCGGCGGGCGCCAAGCCGTGCCGGGCACCCTCAGCCCCGGCTTAGCCTCCTGTTACAGGAAGGAGAGGCCGGTGCATGAATCTTGGCTGCTTTTAGCCCAAACCTGCCATACCAAGGGGTGACCGGGAGGGTGCAGAGGGGGAGCAGGTTAGGGTCTCCCTGAGATGGGACGTTTGTCTGTGTCCCTGCAGGACCTCACGCAGCTGCAGTTCCTCCATCTGTCTGACAACGAGCTGGACCATATCCCGGCGCCCCTGCCCCAGAGCCTGCGCTCCCTGCACCTCCAGGTGAGAGCGGCGCAGGGAGCATGGGGATGGAGGGCCTGTATTGGTGGCCCAGACATCCAGGGTCTGTATCTGAGTCTTGCAGAAAGCAGGGACGGGGGTCAGCGTGCAACTCCTCCTCCTCCTCCTCCTCCTCCTCCTTTTCCTCCTCCCCACCGGCCCTTTGAACCTGATTTTGCGCTTTGCCTCCTTGGCCAGAACAACAACATCCAGACCATGCAGGAGGACACGTTCTGCGACAGCCGAGACCACAGCCACATCCGCCGGGCCCTGGAGGACATCCGCCTGGATGGCAACCCCATCAACCTCAGCCTCTTCCCCGATGCCTACTTTTGCCTGCCGCGCCTGCCCACGGGCCGCTTCCACTGAGGGCTCCCGCGCCTCCATCCCCGGCTCCTCCGGCCCTGCCGACGCCACCGAGGATGCGGGGTTGGGCCTGCTGCCTTCACCCGGCGCAGGCAGGCGCGGGGAGCTGAGCCTCAGCGTGTGGGGCACCGCGGTGCTGGGGCAAACGGAGCCAGGATGAGGAATTCACAGGGTGAGGGCAGCTCTAATAAACCCAAGAATTTAAAAATTCATGCAGTCTCCTGGTCTAAACAGCAAGAGCCGCAGAAAGCCCTCGTCCAGCCGCAGCAGCTGCTCTGTAAATGGCCCTGGGTTAGCAAGGACAGGGACCTCCCCATGTTCCAGGGCTCAGTCCCCCCGGGAGCCTTGGTAAGACCCGTCCGTGCCTGCGTTTGGGCTTTCCTGGACCAGGACCTGGAGCTGCATTGCTCCAGCGAGGTGATGCTTTGGCCACATGAGGTTCGATCTGCATGAGCGGGCTGTCCCCTCTGCTGTCCCCAGCCACATTAGCGGGGTTTCTGTTGCTCCAGAAGAGTGCTTGACATCCAGACGTGAGCTGCAGCCACAACTGGGACATCTGCACGTACTGCCACAGTCCTCAGAAGAGGGTGTAAGAGGAGATCCCAACACTGGGGAGCGGGAGTCCCCCCATCGCCTGCTGCAGCCCCCCATCCCCTGCCCTGGGTTGAGACCTGATCCTAACTCGGAGCCCTGCGCTCCGCTCCGGGCTGGGACGGACAGCAGTCCCGACACGCCGCGATCGCAGCAGCCCGAGGTCTCAGCCGTTAGCTCTGCCCAGAGGGTGCCCGCTCCCCCGAGCTGCAGATCCCCTGCGGTTTGGGTCTCCTTCAACTGCAGGGAAAGTCTGCCAGCAGCACTGGGAGCTGTGAGCCAAACGTCCCTGGAGCCAGCAGAAAGAGCCGCTTTCCATACTGAGGCAGTTAAAATATCTCGCATCATCCCAGCTTTCAAGATCTGAAAAAGCTGCCCAGTGGTGGGATATTTTAAATATAATGTATTCATCCTCTATATTTTTGTACACATGCAATAAACATGCATACCGTGAGAGAGATGACACATCCCTGGAGAATCCAAAATACTGAACTGAAACCACTGAGCTCAGCCCACATCCTCCAGGCTCAGGGAGGCAAAGGCAGCTTGAGAAAACCTTGCAAGAAGATCCAGCTTTTCACATATGGGCATGCTGC
The DNA here is from genome assembly GCA_003342895.1 of Casuarius casuarius. NCBI lineage: Eukaryota > Metazoa > Chordata > Aves > Casuariiformes > Casuariidae > Casuarius > Casuarius casuarius. The sequence continues at coordinate 1,402,045 of PTFA01000104.1, read as the reverse complement.
AAACGCCGCTGGGCACTCGCTCCTGCAGGCCTGCCTGGTCCGCGCGGCCGGGCACGGGCACCAGGCGCGCCGCGAGCTGTGTGCACGCCAGGCGCTCTGCCGCGGGGGACCCCCCGGCTGGGACGTGCACCCTTTGGCTGAGCAGACCGAGGGGGAACTTTTTGTGCTTGAAATAACGTGCAAGGCTGGGATGGGGCTCGCTTCCCCTGCCTTTCTTTTTCATGCAAAGCCCGGAGCGGGGCTACTCAGACACCGGCTATGTTCACCCAAAAGTCAAGGTCCTGGGTAAACAGTAAAAGCAATTTAGCCCTGTTCCAGCCTTTCCTTTCAGGCTCTAAAATGCCAGGATTTATTAGCCTTGTTGTCTTACTAACCCTGAAACAGCTGTATCTACCTGTTCCCTGTCTGTCTATTCCCATATCTCTCCCTTTCTCTCTCCCTCTTCACCATCCATCCTCCTGACATCTGAGCACGGTCCTTTAGCCCCAGTGATCTCATCTGCTCCCATAGGATGAAATATAGCTGTCAGTCAGGCTCGCCTCCAGCGGCACGGAGTCGGCCAACTTTCCCGAACTGTGAGTCCCGGTCTTTCGCCTTCGCCCCACTAGATGGCAAGACGGAGTATTTGGAAACGCCTGACCCTGGCTCCGGACTGCAAACTCCGTCTCTGCTGTTTATCTCCCACCGTGGCTGGTTTATGCTTTGGGGAAGGCGCAGGAGAGGCTCGTGGGCATGCACACGTACCGCGGTGGTGGGAGCACCCAGCCCAGGTGCCGGGGAAGCCCTCGCACAGGTGCTCCCTGCTTGCCCAGAGGGTATTAAAAGGAGCTGCAGGAGGAGAAGGGTTTGGTTCATGGAGGAGAGTGAGGGTGGAGGAGAGGTGGCCCTGGGGGCAGGGGCTGCCAGCCTTGCAGAAACCGAGCTTCCCCAAGAGCAGTGGGGTGAATGTGGAGGAAGAGCTGCGATTCAGCAGTGTCATCGTGCCTCGCATTGCAGAGACTGGATCCTGCTCTCAGGTCCCTGTTGCGTCTGCGGGGAAGAGGGGCAGGACAGGGGACCCGGGCTGGGTAGGCACAGCTGAGCCTGGGCTCTCAGCTTCCCCAAGGTGCCAGGGGGGAGCCAGGCTGGGGCTTTCCTTGGGAGGGGGCTGCCTGGGGTGCCAGCAGAGGTGATGCATGGTCCCAACCGCACTGGGGTTTCTTCCATGGGCTGAGCTGTGCCTGTTCTCCTCTCCCCTGGGAATCCATGTGCTCCCTGGGGACAGTGCTGCTCCCCTGCAGCGTGTCTGAGCCCCGGCCGCCCTGTCTGGCTGCTGCCCCTGTCCTCCCGGCTGCAGCCGGGCAGCTGGCAGGTCCTGGCTCCTCTCCATCCCGCAATGTCCGGGCTCTGCCAGCTGGTGCCTCGGGGCAGGGTCACCGCCTGGCCCGAGTGCTGCCGTGGCAGAGGTCGCGTGGGGCCGTGCAGCCCGTCCCATGCACTTCTGCATGCAAGGAGCTGCGTATCTGTGCTGAGACACGTGGGCTGCTTCCACCAGCCTGGCGCAGGCACAGCCTGAGCCGTGAGCCAGGTTTGTGCAAAGGCAAAGCATCGCTCCGATCCCGGGAGCGTTTGCTGAGTAACAGCCGGAGCCCCGAGGCAGTTAAATTAAGCAGGACACCAGCGTGGGCACTGGGGACGGGTGAGGCAGGCAGGTGTTGCCAGACCGCTTTGCTTTTGCAGGGTGCTCGTGCTGGGAGCTGCAGCCTTGCTGGCACAGGGCACGCGGGGCGGATGCGGAGGAACGGGCAAACCCAAGGTACTTGGCTCCCTGTCCCCTCGCTGCCTCTGGCCGTGTTTGGGGACTGCCCTCTCCCCAGCGCACAGCAGGCTCTGCGGCGGCTGGGCTGAGGGCTGGCACCCTGCTCGTCCCTCTCCTTCCTTCCAGCCCTCCTCCCTCGCCCGTAAACCACCTCCCTGTGTAATTCATGCAGCTCTCCTCCTCTCTGTCTCTGCTGCTCAAGGTCACCTTCCCTGCCTGGGCTGGGCTTTCACATATTGATTGCTTGGCTCTAACAGCCGACGTCGCAGCGAGCTCCCAATCTCACGCCAGCTCAGCATCTTGCCACTCTCTGGGAGAAGCGTCTCCATATGGGCCGCCTCCTCCTCCTCCATCCCGCGCTCCTCCCAGCCCGGCCATGCATCGCTAACCGGCACCAAGGCAGGGACGGGAGCGTCCTCGAGCCATGGAGAAAAGTGGCTTTTCCCTTCTCCGGGGTGGCTGCTCCTCTCTGTTATCCAGGGGGTTGGGACCAGGAAGGGACGGGGCACCTGGGAGCCCCTCTGTCCCCTGGCTCGGTACAGGAGAGGGGATGGTGGCATCCTTGCAGGGACTCGGCTCCCTGCCTCTTTCCTCCTCTGGCTCGTGGTCCCCCAGAGGACCACGTCTCCAGTCTCCCTGCCACCGTGCCCATTCCCCTTCCCGCTGCCCCAGCGTTTTGCAGCCCACCTTCCTCGCCTGGTTTCCTCTCTGCTCCCCTGCCACCAACATGACTCAGCTGGGTCCAAATCATCTCCCCACTGACTTGCAGGGCACAGAGGGTCCTCCCAGCCTGGCCGAGAGGGGAGAGCCCTTGGCCACCCACCCTGTGGCCAGCACCTGGGGACATAGTTGTCCTTCTCCATCCTTTTCCTGCTCCTCTGCCACGGCCGCACAGCTCATTGCAGGGTTAACAGGGGCCAGGCCAGGTGCAAGGTCAGATATGAAATGGGGATCAGAGCTGTAGAGGGAGAGTTTTGGCTCTTCAGTGACCCAGCCCAGCTGGGACGAGGCCACAGAATGACCAGGGAACAGAGGTCTCCCTCATCTGGCAGTGTCTGTGCTGACCCAGCTCGTGGTGGCCCTGGCCCACGCCCAGGGGATTCACTGGCCAAATTCAAAATCAATGGCAGGATGGAAAAAGGCTGCTGGACTGTGGATGCTGACAAGCTCCTGGCCTGCTCTGGGCTAGAAATCACCCTTAAACACTGCTGGGGAGGAAGCGCCGTGGCCCGGCTTGCTCAGCGAGCGAGGCACGGATGATAACAGCTTTATTTATAGCACTTAACTGGCTGTTGGCTCAAGGCACCGATTTGTGCTTAGTGTGTGATCGTTCAGGGCGGCTGTTTGTGCAGCTAATGGCTGGAGTGCTCGCACAGCCCAAACGCGGCCCCTCCAAAGCTGTGAGCAAATGCCCATCACCCGGCATCAGGGCAGGACCTTGCCCTGGTTAGCGTGTCCCGCTGGCCGTCTGCAGCCACTGGAGCAGGTCACCGGGGCCCAGGCAGTCTCACGCTCATCCCAGCAACTTGTTTTCCACCTGTTTTTGCATCACATGGAGCAATCCTGATTGATCCTTTGGGCTCCTACAGGTTACATGGTCCTAATACTAATAAGGCTAATTAATACCGGCCACCTGGAGTGAGCTGTGTTGCTTCTCAGCACCTCGGTTTCCAGATCTGTCCTTGTTTTTTGAAGGATGCCAGGGCCGGAGTGCTGGGATTCATTAGGTCGGAGCTGCAAGGGCTCTGCGGATGAAAGCGCGGCTCATGAATTGTCGCGGGGGCACAGACAGCCGCCCGGGACGCCTCCGGAGGCTCGACAATGGGAGCGGAGGAAAAAATGCTTGGCCTTTTCCGCTCCCCATTTTCCACTTCACCACTGGAAAAGGAAGAGGAAAAACAGCAGAAAGAAGAAAACACAATTTTTGTTTCCTTCTTCATATCCCCCACCCCCAAGTCATGGCTGTTTAACAGATAAATAATCTGTGCAAAGCTGTCTCCCTCCTTGTAGCCGGCCGCAGCCTTGCTGGGGGCCCGGCAGCAAGCTGGGGCTTTCCCGGTGCTCCTCTTCCCGCCCCCTCCGGAGCGAGACAGCTCTTGGCTGTGTCGCGATGAGCGGCTTGAGGATGGGAGCTGCGACCAAGGCACAGCTATTCTTAGCAGCGTTGCTCTAGGTCTTGTCAACGGGAGCCCTGACGCTCGGGAAAGACTCCGCGATGGGAGGCACGTGGCCTCCAGCAGGGAGGCTGGCGCGGGTTGACCTGATTCCCGTGGAGAGCGAAGCGCTCGGAGGGGCCCGGTTTCGGGTAGGGGGCTGCGGGGAGCCTGGAGGACGATGGGGCAGGGAACGGTGCTGTACCGTACCGAGCACCTCGGCTGGGGGAGGCTGCAAGGTGAGGATGCTCAAGGATGCTGGAGCCTACAGCCTGTGAGCGGCCTCCCCATCGCGGCCAGCAGCGATAAAGTCCTTGCTCTTCCTTGCTGGGGGGATGAACACTGCTTGGTGCCCCCCGAAACAGGGCATTCCCACCCCTATGCTGCCCTGTGCCCCGGGGTCTTCTGCCCACACCCACCAGCCCCCCTCGCTAACCCTCCTGCCCTGCTGCTGCAGAGGGAAGATTTTCTCCAGCGTCGTGTCCAAGGTCGCGCCTTGTTCCCGCGCCGTTGCCCATCCGCCGGCCGAACGCGCCAAGCTGTCTGACCAGGGAGAAATGATGGAGTGGAGAAGAATGCCTGTGAGTATTGCTCTCCCGCTGCCGCGTGAGCCAGGCTTTTCCGCGGCTGCCGGCCGTCTGGGACGAGGCCCAGCTCCCAGTTCGGCATTCGCACAGCACCTTGCACGAGCGTCACGGTCTGTGGGGTCACCCAGCCCCAGGCGAGCCCCTCCAGCCCGGCACCGTGGCCTCGGGGCACCACAGGTCCCCTCTTGCAGAGGACTCGTTCCCTGCTCCCGGCTTTAGGTTTTCCAGGTGACCCCAAGCTCTTTCCTGAGTGAATCAGGTCCAAAAAGCAGCTGCCACATGTTGCCATCGGAGCGAAGCGGCCCTGGGGGAGAGCGCGGCGAGGCAGCAGCCGGAGCGTCGGCGTGCCGGCCACCCCGGCGGGGGCGGAGAGCCGCGCGCCCCCCGCTCGGCAGCCCTGATTGATCGCCGCCTTTTAAAATAACCAGCCGGAGCCTGGATCTTCCGTTTCTGTAGGATGTGGAAAACCTGGAGAGGGGGAAGAGAGAAAAAGCTTTGAGCGAGCGAGCGCAAGTATTGCTAATTTATGATCAGAGAAATATATGTTTGAGTTGGAAGATTGCAGGGAAGGACCGGGTGTTCAGCTGACGATAAATCTGTTTGATCGGGGAGTGGTGGGTTGCAAAAAGGCTTCCCCACCGGGCAAATTGCAGGAAGGCAGAACATAATTACCCCAAATTCCAATTTGAGTAATTACCTCTACCTACCTGTCACTCCCCTGGTGCTTGCAGTTGACGTGGAGGTTTTGCTTTCCCTTGCCTCTTGGTGCAAGAGGAGGCAATCGCCTTCGGAAAGGCATCGGGACCTGCTGCCGCCCCGCCAGCTCCAGAGCCGCCCTTTTGCTGCCTCTCCCCGGGCAGCTCCGGCTCACGGGGGCTGCCAGACCTGTACTGGGGTGGCTGCCGGGCTGGATTTGCACAGCGGAGGGGGCAGAAGGGCCAGGAGGCCGTGGGACTGGGGTGCTGGGTCCTGGCACCCCGAGGATGCAGGTGGGATGGGGCAGGGATTTGTTGCCTTCGCCTTGCTCCATCCCAGGATGCCTTGCCCCCCTCCTTTGGGAAGAGCCGGCTTTGCCAGTGAATGTGTCATGGAGGGAGCGTGGACCACAGGGATGAGGGCGGCGTGCCCGTCCCACGGGTGGGTGACACGAGGCTCCGCTGTCCCCCTATAAGAGCCGCCTGGACGTCCCTCACTGCCGCCCTCGCCGAGGCAGCCGAGGGCTCTGCTGCAGTGGGCTGTGGATGGCTTCCCTAAGCACCGTCTCCGAGCGCCTGCCGAGCCGGGCAGGCCGCTGGGTGCATTAGGAATCGATGCACATCGCAAATGGATTGCTTGTGCTCGCCGCCGCCGCTGCTCACACGCTTGCTGGTTGTCTTCATCCTTGCGCCGTCCTTCCCCAGCGCGGACAGGGCTCCTGGTGCAAAGCCCGTACGGTGACACACGTCCGCGCGGGCCAGCCAGGCGGAGAGAAAAATGACCCCGGCGAGGGAAGGGATGAGCTCAGCATCTCGAGTGCCTCCCTGGCAGCACTGGCTGGTCCCCGGGGCGAGGACGAGGGACCTGCCACCCCGGGACCTCCGCTGGGCGGGGGGAGCAGGACCCCCACGCGGGGACAGCAAGCTCAGCCGCAAAAGGCGTGTCTGTTAGATGAGCGAGTGGAGAAGGCTGGGCCGAGGGACCTGCCAGGTCGTTAGGTGACTTGGCTACGTGGCTAATTAGGCTTGGCCGGTCCCGGGGGTGGCAGAGCCCCGCGGGGCTGCATTTGCCCTTCCCCGGCAGGCTGCGGCGAACGGCCTGGCCCGGACCTGGCAGCAGCTCACGTGGCTCCGCTGCTGCAACGTGCATGAGGACATGCGCAAAACCCGGTGGTTGTGCTTATGAATTAATGATCGCTGCGCGGATCGATGCAGCCTGCCCCGTGCGGGCTATATTGCTGGTGAGCGCCAGCAGCGGGAGCGCGGGAAGGGCCGGGGACGTACCGCTGCAGCGCCTTCTCCATCTCTATTTACTTGTGTTTTAAATCTATTTATTTTGCGCTTGCTCGCAGCACTACTTTAAGCTGCGATCAGGTGGTTTCCATGAAAGAGCCGTGCCGGGAGGGGGTTGCTTTTCTCCGGAGAGAGAAAACATTGGAGAGGGCGGCCGGCGGGCTGCACACCTCGGTGCTGGGCAGGCTTGAATCAGAGGCACGCTCTATAAATATGCATGTGGGTAATTTCTAATCGAACGCCGCAGCTCGCGGTGCTGGCATGTGTCATTCCCGTGGCATTAGCTCTGCAATTAAAGCCTTTTCCCACCCTTGCATAAGAGCCTTGCGGTGACTCACCGGGTTTGGGGGGAGAGAGGCAAGCGGTGGCTTGAAGGCGGAGGGGCGCGCGCGTGCCAGCATCACTCTCGCCGGTGCTCCCTGGTTTTGGAGGCGCTCGCAAGCGGCCCTCGCTCCGAAGCGCCCCTTCGGCGGCCGCTCGCAGCCTCCCCATGCCGGCGCTCTCTCCCACTGGGATTTTATTCCCGTCCTTGCCATTGCTCCGTGCTCGCGCGGCGGCGACCCTTTGGCACTGATAATAGCACGTTTCAGATGCCTGATTGAAAACACTGCAGTGTCGGAATCAATGAGCATTGGCAGCGGGGACTGTAATAAGTATAATAATCCCCATTAGGGTAACAAATGGCAGAGAGAGCGCAAGGCTGCTAATATGGTAATGATATTAATCTGCTTCGATCAGCTTCGGCCGCGGCGTCCTCGCCTCCCTTCGCCATCCTTGGGCTCGGAGCCGGCGCAGCGCCCCGCTTCTGGCCGGGTAAAGCCTCGTGCGCCCTGGCCTGGAAATGTGGCTTTAAAATATTAGTTATTGGGTCCTTCGAAATGCATGCAATCCGTGTGCCCGTCCGGCAGCACGCTCCCTCCGCAGGGCTGGGGAGCTGCTCACCCTTCTCCGAAGCCAAAGCTTGGAGGGAATTTAAAGACTGAGACTATCAAGAAGGGGAAATTCCTGCCCCCATCCGTCCTGCCGAGCTGCCTTGGAGAGAGCGAGCGTTTCAAGGGCCGGCAGGGAAGGGAATGCCAAATATATTAAAATAGCTGCCCAGAAAAGAAAAAAAAAATCGATATTTAATTCTGGCCCCATTGATCTGCGGCTCAGCCGCTGCGGCTCTCCACTTTGTTTTGATCAGGTTTCACGGTTGCAGATGAGAGAGTCCCCTCCACGCTGGGGATATTAAGTGATGCCAAATGCTTTTCGAGTGCAAAACTACAGAATTTTTCCTTAAATAAACCCCCAGCGGAGCCGCAGCAGCGGGAGGGAGCAGGACGGGGCCGCGGTTCGCGGGAGGCGCGCTCTCGGCGGAGGTTTCCCGCGGCAGCCGACGCGATGCTCCCCTCCCACGGCTGCTGCTTCTCCCCTCCGACTGCAAATGCCGCTTGGCACCGTGCCGGCTGCCGGGAAGCTCCGCTCCAGCCTCGTCCCCGGAAAGCTCGCCCGAGCCCGGTGTCAGTACCTCCGTGGCTTCGCAAATACGTTGCATACATATATATACATGTGTGTGTGTATTTATATATATGCATATATATAAAATACACATAATACATTCAGCAGTGGCTGCAGCAAGCAAGAGCAGCAGGCACCACGTTGTGATGGGGCTGAAGCAGCCTGGAGGGAATCACTCGCCTCTGTTGCTCTTGCTTTTAACATTTGATTTTCTCTTTTCCTTAATTAAGAGCAAAATGGCATTTCGGCCCCTGGATGCCGGGCTGCTCCGCGGGGCCGTGGGCTCATCCGTGTCCACCGTCGAGCGAGCAGCGGCTCGGGGAAGCACCGCTGGGCGCACGGAGAGCAGCAGCGATGGTCGCGATTTGGAGGCAATGTCTAACCTCGTGCTGGGGGAATTCAGCCAGTCCCAGGCAAAATGGGTTGGTAATTTTTAGACTAAATGTTTTTGCTTGGAAACGGAGGTTTATTGAAACCCAGCATGTTTATAGGAAAGCATCAGTTTTGACAGATTTCTTATTTCAAGGTGGATTTGGGGGGGGAAAGATAGCTTTTCAAATCACCAAAAGACCCCATTTGAACACTTTCTCAGCAGGCCTAATCCATTTCTCAGCTCCAAATTACTTTTCATTTTGAAATGTAAGTAAATTTATTGCAGAATCTTCCTTTGAAAAGAGGCTGAAATCCTCCTGAAATGGTTGGGGAGGATCTCAGTGACATGCTGCGATTAACTCATTCCAGCTTGGGATTTGGATTTTCAACTGATGGTTTTTTCTTTTTCCTTAAGACGGCTTTTCATCCTGCTCCCGGGTGGTTAATATCAGCAGTTCCTCCCCAATACGAAAATCACTTCATCTGCAGTCACTACACATGAAGGGCTGGCAAGAGACGCTGCGTGGGGGCAGAACACCTCCTTTCGGTGCTGTTTCTTTCTTTCATGTATCCAACATCCTTGGCATCTTTTTCTGGCCTCCATCAGGGAGCGGATGCTGGCGGATGGGGCCGGTCTGGTGCAGCCGTTTCCCTGTCCGGCTGTGCAGTGTGTTGCGGACGGATCACAGGAATTTTCCTTTGGAGCCGGGCTGCAGCCGGGAGCAACGTCCTCCATTTGCTGGGGAAGTTGGGAAAGCTCATCAACATGCACCCTGGAACAAAATATGCAAACAGGAGATTGATTCTGTTTATTGAGCTGACATCTCCATGGACTTTGCACTCTCCTCTGCCCCCTAAATATTAATCAATTGAATAACTTTGTTCCAGACTTTAATTTTCCCAGGGAGATGGTGTTTGCTCCCAGGGCCGGGAGCCTCATGGCTGTTAAAGGAGTTTGTCACTTCCCGCAGGAGAAAGGCCACAGCCACTGTGTCTCGGTCACAACCCTTCTCCGAGTAATAACTCCCTGCCTAGCTGGATGCCTCCAGCAATTTTTGCAGGAGATTAAAGCATCCTTCACTTTCTGTCCAGAACAGCTCTGTGCTGCATCTCAGAGGAAAACGGCAAGTGAATCATGTCCGTCAGCGGTGCTTAAGCACTTCGCAACAGGGAGTTTGCTCCCAGACGGGATACGGCCCTGGGGAGCTCAGTTAGCAATGAAAAATGGCACTTTCTTCACCCCGATAATCGCCGCCGGCCCCTTCCCGATTGCGGCGGGACGTAGCGTCCCGCAGGGCACGGCTCGTCCACCCGTTTGCACGACGGTGCCAGGCGCGTTGCACCCAGCCGTTCGGCCGCCCGTGGACACGCCGGCTCCCTGCGAGGGTTTCCCGTGGGCGCCTTGCCGTAAGATCTGTTTCCATTGAAAAAAAAAACTGTTGCAGGTAAAAGCAAGCGTGTTGTGGACAGAAACTGGAGTTTCCTATTGCTTTTTCTCCCTTTGGGTGGAATGAGCTCAAATGTGATTTTTCTCACCACGTTAACAGCTCTAAAACGGGCTCTCCGAGGGTGGGGAGGAACATCGCGCTGCTTTGGAATAGCCTGAGCGCAAATACAGAGAAATAAGGTTTAGCCAGTGGAATAACTCCGGCACGGCAGACAGGGTGAAAAAGCAACACAGAAAACCTGTTCTTTCTCTAGTAGCCCCCAGGGCCCTGACGCTGGGTCGGCTCTCGCGGACCCCGCTTTCCTCCGCGCTTGTAGAGAGCCGGCGCAGCTATTGCAAAACGTTAGGCTGCCGGGACTGTGGGTTTTATTTTCTCGCCAAGCACCCTTGCGCTGCCTGGGAACATGCCCCTCTTCCCCCCTGCAAACCTGTGGCAGCCCAAGGAGCGTTTGGATTTGGAAATGCCAGGAGATGGGGATGGAGGATGATCTTTGATCCTCCGAAAAGCGTCGGATTCCCTCTGGAAGTCGCGCTAAGGACTACGCTCGACTTAATGAGACGGTGGCTGCATCAGTGAACGGCCAAAACCCGACCTGTTTTTCCCTTTATTGTATCTGCTTGCAAATCTCGGGTATTCAAGTGGCTCAATGCCTCTGTCGAGCTGGGAAGGATTTGGGGAATGTGGCTGGCTTGTTTGCAAACTTCTTGGGGCTCCCGGTGCTCCCGGTGCTTCTCAGCGCTTGCTGTCAGATGTGCTAAGTGCAGCCGGCCGGCTCGCTCCCTCTTCCCTGGAAAAGTCACCGCCGTGCTCTGTGCTGCGGTGCGCCCGGAGCCGGTGCTGGGCGGGGGCCGAGGGCTGCTGCGTTGCACCGCGGGGGCTCGGAGCAGTTTGATGTTGAAAGCCCAGAAATTCAGCATGATGCTAGTTTTGGAGGAAGCTGGGGGAGCAAAAATATCGTGGCCCTGTGCCTTTTCCAAACCACCCGCCTCATCCGCGGTCCTCCTCGGCTCCCAGCCCATTTGCTGCCGCGGGTTTCCCAAGAGACCGTGTCCCCGTGGGTCCCGGCAGCCTCCCGGCAAAAACACTTCCCTGAGAGCCCGGGAATAAAAAAAGCGAGCAGAAACACCCTCCTCGTTCTGCTGCCAGGAACTGGCGCTTCTTCCAGTCACAAGGGCGAGCTGAAGCAAAACTTTCCATACCAACAAGGAACAGAAAGAGAGAGAGAGGAAAAAAAAAAGCGCAGCAAAACTGAGCTCCGTCTTTGCCCCGTGTCCCTCCTTTCGGGAGCGAACCAGCCCGTTTGAGGAGCGCGTTTTAAGCAGGAGCAGATGCAGGCGGCCCCGGAGCGGGCCGGACCCGCAGGGGCGAGCAGCGCGGCGGCGAGGAGGGGCACGCGCAGAAAGCAGCTTTCTGCAGATACATGTGTATTTAATTGCTCCCCGGCAGTGCAGGGCGAGCATGCTCCGGCCATGCCGGCAGCAAATCCACAGGGATGCTGGGCCGGAATTGCTGCCGTGCGCAAGAGGCCCCCAAAAAATTAAGGTTTGCCCAGGGTAAGGGCTCTGGCTGCACCTGGGGAGTGACGGTCCCTGTACTGCGGCACGTGCGCTGCCTGTGAAAACATCAACCTGGCACCTGGAAATTCAGTAAATCTGAGCAAGGGAAAAGAAGTCAGAAGGAAAACTGTCCCACAGGAGCGGTGCCAGCACGCTGGCACACCGGGATGCTGCCGGAGAGCCTGGCACGGACCGGGGCGCCTGTACCTGCCTGTCTACCTCCGGTGTCAATCAGCTTTTGCAATCAGCGGGTTCTTCCCAAAATCGCTGCGCCAGGTCCCTCCCGTTGACAATGCCCTTGGTCCCGCTTCCGCTAAGTGATTCATCCCGAGCACTCTCCTTATTGCTCCCATTAGTCACACCGCCATAAATTCCTCTCTGACCAAACGTTATATGTTTCTCATCAACTCCGCACAGCCCTGCTGACTGGTGCTCTTAGAAACTGATCCAAACGATGCGACTTTTCCGCAGTCCCACGCCCCCCCGGTAATTCAAAAAAATGCTGCACCTGTTTTGGCTTTTTAGCCCAGGAAAGGGAAAAGAAATAGGACGGGGTAAGAGTGGCCTTTCCTCTCCTGAAGTGTCTGTGCAGGCTCCACCACCGGTGCAATTTTGCCTGCGGGGGGGGGCAGGGCTGGATCCTGCGCTCCCGGAGCTGAGCATCAGCATGGTGGCTAAGGAGAGGGGTGGGATGGGGAGACTCTTAAAAGCCCAGGACGAGAGTCGGGAGGTCGATTCCCAACATAAGCACTGACGGCGGGTGCTTGTCGGCAACAGCTTGTGCTTTGCATCATGTCTTCGTGGCAATGCAGGGCCAGGAGCTGCAGCCCTCCTGTACTGCTCTGCATTTGAGCAACGGGAAAATAAATAAATAAATAAATATATATATATATATATATATATAAAAAAAGAAAAAATATAGCATCAAGCAGCCTCATCAGCTAGCCAGAGTGGGGAGGATGCACCTGGCGCTGTTGCTGAGCGGTGCCGCGTGGGGCCGGGGCTCCCCCGCTCCAGCGTCCCGGCCATGGGACTCAGCCCAGCGAAACCGGGGGGCTGGGGATCGCGACGAGGCCGGGTACCCGCACGGCTGCCCCCACGCTCGCGGCAGCTCGCTGAGGCCGGGCAGGTGCTGCTTGCGGAGACGATGTGGGAGATGCAAAATCCCCTCTCCCCTTGCAGCCACCCTTCCCTGGGGAAGCGGACTTGCTGGGAGCAGACTCCATCATTTCTGGAAAGCAGTGTTTTGAGTAAACTATTTATAAACTGAGTTTTCTTTCTTTCTTTTTTTTTTAACTCCTGCAATTGAGCTGCAGCTTTAGACAAACAGAAGAAAATAAGATGCAGGCAAATAAACTCAGGTGAAAATGAATCTATGGGCAGCCTAAACGTGCAAAGCGACTAGTGATGCTGAGAAGGGTCCAGCTTCGGAGGACTGGGACTGTTGAAGGGCTCTGTCAGACGGCTTCGAGTGGCTGAGGGCGCTGGGGATATTTCTTCCTGCTGGTCCATAGGGTGCTGCGAGCGCGGTCCCCAAAACCGCTCACCTGTGGTGGGAAGTGCCGGCTGCCGGAGCCGGTGGGGGGGCGATCCCGGCTGAGGCTTCCCAGCGCGGCTCCCCCCGGCACCCCTCAACCCTCCATCCGCGTCTGCCACCAGCACGAGCGGCTTTGGGAAAGAGGTCCATAAATCACCCGCAGCGCTGGAAATAAAACTCATTATTGTGATGAATGGGGCTTTATTTCTCTTTTAAGAAGAGGGATCACGAAAGACGGCGGCAGGAGAGAGCAGGGAAAGGGTGGCATCACGCTTGCAATCCTTGACAAGTCAAGGGCGATAAAGCTAATTGCATGAGAGCCGTTTTGAGGAGAAAGGGGGAAAAAATGGGTGTTTGCTGCGCATGCCTTGCTGGGGACGGACGGACAGACGCGCCGGAGCGCCCGGGCGCGCCGGAGGCTTTGGTTAACAAGCGCACCTTGGCCTCCCACGGGGCTTGTGCCGAGGGGAAGCATTACACCAAATGACTTCAGGATTTGGCCCGGGGCTCGGGGATGGGAGCTTGTATTAATTAGGCAGCAATGATCCAAGTCGCGGGGCATTTCCTGCAGATTAATGACTGCCTGGGAGGAGTTAACGACTTGAGATGCATCCAGAAATCCCATTTACCCCAGCTGGTGCTGACTCCCAGCACACGCCCTGCGCCAAGGTCAGCACCACCGTTTTAAGGCAATTTTTTTTTTTTATTAATAAGAATAATAAAGGGTCGGAAGTGGATTTTTCTTCCCATCATAGCGATGCGGCGCAATTGCTGCGTGCAGGGCTCTCGGGGGAGGGCAAACGTCCCCTGCTAAGCCAGACCAATTGCTTAATTTCGTCCCTTTGGCTGGTGGCAGGAATCCTCCCGGCAGGTGCCGGGGCGAAGCGGCGGCGTTCCCACCTGCCGCAACCCGCCCGGCTCCCAGGTGCTGCCGAGCAGGGCGGGAGGCAGGGCTCAAAAAGGCTGTGTGCCCAGGTGAGGGGATTTCCTTCCTTCCTTCCTTTTTTCAGCAGAAGGGAAAACCCCCAGCTGGGGCAGGATGCTCGGGGCAGCTGCTTTTTCGGGTTCATGCTCCAGCACTGGCCTCTCCCAGGCGTTGCTCCTCTCGGGGCTCCCCGGCATTGCAGGCAGCCCCCCTCTGCCCTCCCTGGCCTGGGCTCGCCCCCTTCCCCTGCGAAGAGCCTCCCCCGCCCGCTCCCCCAGCCCTGGCGCCCCTGGAAACTGCAGTTGCTCCCGGTTTTGAGCAGGGCCAGCGCTGGCTGCTGCAGGGCCGGACCGCCCAGAAAATGCAGTTTTAAAGCCAGCAGGAGCAGGCGGGCAGCAGGCAGCCCAGAGCCGGGCAGGATCCGGCCACTCGGCTATTATCGCTGCAAAGTGTTTTAGGGTTGTCATGGCAATGGAAGAGCCCCGCTAATCCTCGGGTTTCCTTTCTTCAAAGGGAAGCAACTTTGCAGCGCACTCCGGCAGGTCCCTGGCTGCGGGTGCGAGCGGCGCGGCTGGCTGCTTTCATCTCCGCGCCGCGAGTCCTCCCACGCGTACACGCGCTCCGGGCCAGCGCAAAGCGGGGCTGCCGGAGGAGGGGGAGAGCTGGCGGCTCCTGCTCCCCATTTCTTCGAGGTAGTGGGCAATCCGGCCGCACTGGGGTGCAAAGGCGACCCGCTCCTGTGTAATTTATGGTATTTATTTGCACTGTCCTCCTGGCTGGTGGGAATGATCGAACATGGCACCAGGGTTAATTGCCAGATGCTCTCCGGGGCTCTGGGCAGACTGAAACAGGGATGCAGCTTTAGGGGAGCCGCCAAATGATGCTCAGGGAAGGGAGCACCCTAAATCCACCCTGCTGATATATTCTCCCCCCACCCCCCAACACCAGCTACCAGCGCACCCCTCTTGCCTTCTTTGCAGCCAGCAAGAGCAACCCAGACGCGGGCGTCTGCCCCCCAGGAAGGAGCAGATGGCAACGCCGCGGGTACCGCGGCCGAGGGCATCCAGCCCGGCGAGCATCCCCGCCTCCGGGCCAAAGGGCCGTTCTCCAGCCCCGTAATCGTCTGTCCGGAGCCAAAAGAGAGCCAGCTTGGTGCTTTGAGCACCCAGGGACCCCCCTGCCCTCGGTGGGGCCAGCGCTCGTCTCCCCAGGCACGGCTGGGAGTGCTCGCCAGCTCCCGGGCTGCAGATCCAAGCCTCGCTCCTATTACTGGAAAGTTTTATAGCCACTTGCTGTTTGTGATTAATCATTTTGTTTTAATTGCAGCTCCTCTGGCTGGCAGTGGCTCAGCGGGGATTTTATGCCTCTTGGCCACTTCCCCCAGGTATGTTCCAGGGCCGCCTGATTACGACGCGCCGAGCGTGACGAGCCCTGCCAAAGCGAGCGCGGGGGCCGGCGGGTGCGGGCTCGGGCGGCACCGGGTCCTCCGCGGCGCCCGGCAGTGCCGTACCGAGCTCTGCCCTCAGCCCCTCTCCTCCGAGGGTCCCGGCCACCCCAGCCCACATCTGCAGCAGCGGCAGCACTGGCTCTGTGCCGCTGCCTTCAGCGGGGGACGCGGGGCCTGAGGGATGCTCTGCACCCCGGGGTGCTCCCCATGGACATGGAAATCCCTTTGGAAAAGCTGGAAGCAGGCGGAGGAAGGGTGAGAGGCAGGAGCTGCTGAGCATCCTTCAGCGGCACTATCACATGCAATGGGAACGAAATGCAAGCGGCGGCTTATGTGGGCAAACAAGAAACCCCCAAGCTGGAGCATGCCCAGGCCACCGGGGCGAGGACGGCGCGGCGGCGGGGTGAGCCCGGGCCCGAGCCGCTCAGAGCACCGCGCTTCTCTTCTGTGGGAAACGGCGACATTGGAAAGTGCAGTTTTGGCCCAAGCAGCGCTCGGGGTCTGCTCATCGGCTGGGGAAACCAGCAGAGCTGCTGGTCACTTCCGACGGCGAGTTCTGCCGCGTCGCCGGCCAGTAGAGCCCCTCTGCCGGGAACAGCAGAAAACACGGGTGTAAAAACCAGGTGGCAAATCTAAGATTGCACGAAGGTGTCACAGTCCTGAGAGCAGCGTTTTCTGTCCCAGCAATGCAAAGCTGCTCCCCTTTGAAATGTCCTTCCTTCTCCCTGGGAGGATCTTCATGGAAATTGCAGTGATTTTGCCTGGGCTTTATCCCAGGAGGGTTGTGCTCCGGCCGGGATCCGTGGCTGCCCCAGAGCGGCCAGGCCGGGCGCGTGGCCAGTGCGTCCTTTGCCGCCTCGGGGAGACTGTGGCAGCCCAGGACGCTGCTCGGAGCCCGCCTACGCCTCGCCTGCGTTTTCACGCTGAATAATTGAAAGCACATGCAACAGCCACAAATATTTAATAGCCTGTTCATCAAAAATTTACTCATTAATGCTGTCATTTCAGATCTCTGAGAGCGCTGGAGGAAAGGCAGGGAGGAGGTCCGGGGCAGGGAGGAGGAGATGCTCTGGCCAACGGCAGCCCTAAAGGAGCACAAATTCAGTCGGCCCGTGGTCCCGCCGGCCAGCTGCTGCAGCCGGCAAGGGTGGGCAAGGGGCGCTGAGCACGGGGGGACCAAAAGGCATTTAAGTGCCTGCAGCCCCTTCCAGTGCCAGTGCCCGCTGCGGAGAGCAGCCGCCGGCCGGGCAGCGTGGCCGCACGCGCGCTGACCGCTTTTTCCCCTCCGCTGGCAAGCAGGCAGTCTGCACCGCTCGGAGACCTGGAGCCTCCGGAGCCACCCGGAGCGATGGCAGAAAGAGATATAAAAGGCCGTCCTACTTAGCAGGGTTTATGTAAGGAGACTGTCTCCATGGCAGGGTAGGAAAACAGACGGATATTGGAAGCGACGCGCTGCACGCACTCCTCGCGGGGCATCCGCGTTGACGGGGGGCGAAGCGGCACCTGGAGCGGCCGGCGAGGGGCTCCGGCGGCCGGGGAGGGCTGCAACGTCCCCGCGGGGCTGGAAGCGCGTGGGGCTGGAGCGGTGCCGGCTGCGGGATGAGGGGCCGGCAGGTTCGCTCCCCCTATGGAAATGTGATCGTGGATGTACGTAAGGATGCGCTCCGGCTGTGCCTGGCTATTCCCAAACCCGCTGCCGGGGAATGCTCGGAAGTGCTCGGTCTTATTAAAAGCTGCCTGCCGTGGCTGGCTGCATCCTCCTCTCCCTGACTCTTCCTCTCGCCCTGGGCCATTTCCCAACCATGGGAACGAGATGGCCATGGTGAAAGCAGCGGTGCCCTGGGCTTTTCTCCTTCCAGCCTGCTCGCTGCACGGATGGGGCTGGTCCCGACCGGCAGAGCGAGGTCCCCGTTTAGCACAGCCCCTTCCTGCCCTGGGCACGGCCGCGGCAGAGCCAGCAGCCGCAACTCCTCCTTCCCGCTCCCTCTGCGCCCGCCGCTGGGCAGGGGCAGCCGGAGGCTCCCCGCGGACATGTGGCCCCCGGTACGTGCCCTGATGTCCGTCTGTCCAGGAGCCGTGTGCCCGCAAGCTCCCTGTCCGTTTTCATTACGGGCCTCACTCTGGTACGTGCGCATCTGCCTTGCTGGCTGTGCAGCTGTCCGTCTGGCCGCACGCTCGTCCCTCTGTCCCTCTGCATCCATCACTCTGCCCGTTTCTATCCATCTTCTGCCCAGCTGTCTTCATTATTCATTGCTTTCAGCACCTTTTGGATGGATTTATCCATCTCACCCTCACCCATCCATCTCGGTAGACGTCTGCCCGGGGCTGCAGGGGGTGCGCGGAGAGCATCGCGGAGAGCATCGCCTCCCCGTCCGAGCGCTGCTCGCGGCTTTCCCCAGGGGCTCCTGCCCGCCGGCCCGGCTGACTCATCAGCTGCGAGGCCGAAGCAGAAAATAGCCCTTCCCCGAACCCCCGGGGTGGCGGGCTGGCTGGCTCGGGCACGGGGCGAGGGATGGCAGAGCCCCTTGGCCTCCAGGCCATCGCTGCAGCCCCGTGGTGGCCGGAAAGCAGGGGGGTGCTGAGGATCTGGGGTGGGGGGAAATAAAGGCGGTTTTGTGAAGCCGGCTGGCAAAGCTGGTTGGCTTTGCGGTGTGTTTGCTGCCGTCCTGGCTGGAGGTGCCTTGCCGAGGAGCAGTCTTGGGGCACCGGCCCCTGCCCCCTCCCAGCCCTGCAGGTCAGCTGGAGCCCAGCACCTCCGCGTGCGGTTCCTCACATCCAGATGGAGAAAACAAATACGGGAGAGACGGGAGCTGCTTGGAAATGATGATGGGAAGATAAAGAAGGAGCCTGGAGCCATAGAGACCCAGATAAGGAGACAAAAGAAAGCGAGTGGGTAAATCTCAGTGACTCACAGAGGTGGGACAGGATGCGGAGTCACTGCCAGCTCCCAGCCAGCTCACTGGGATGGGGCCTTGATGGCCCTCTTGCACTCAGCTTTGCGGCTTTGATTGCTACGGTTTGGGTTAAGAAATGCTGGTTTTGAGCACTGGTAAATACACCCCAGAGGGCAAAGCACAAGGTGGTTTCTGGGTTTTGTGATGCTGCAGTAAGAGCTGCAGCTTGGACTCCCCGCCACGCTCCTTCACCAAGCAGGTCTCTCCCCGCATCGCCAGCCCTAGGCAGCGCGGACGTGCAGGAGCCCTGCCACCCATCCGTGCCCATCCGCCTTGCCCGAGCGCAGATCACAGCAAAAGTCTGCGGAGAGCACTTCGGGGGGGCCAGGAGCCAAAGCCTCCCGCTCGAAGCTTTCGAGAAACCTGGCCCCACTGAGAGCAGGGCCAAGAGGCACGAGGTCCTTGTCACGCAGCCCGTCACAGGGTGACGGTCACGGCTTAACTCAGCCTGGACTTGCACCAGTCACCAGCAGAGCTGGAAAGTATTGGCTGTCACCAACCTGAGTCATCACAGCTTCCCCTATCAACAAGCAATAAACAGCTACTCCAGCTTAGAAGTTGTCCTAGTTTCTCTTGCTGTTTACAGTCGTCTTCTACCTTCAAGGGTTTGTTTTGTCCCATTTTTTAATGCAATTTTACCAGCCATTAGCCCAGAATGCAGCTTATCTCCTCTGTCACTTAACACGTTTTTTCCTAAACATCTTCACCCGGTGTGTTCAGAGAAACCCTAAAGCTGCTTCTGCGCCAAGGGCACCACGGGCTCTGTCCTGAGCAGCAGGAGCCGGCGCGGAGCTGGCACGTCACCGAAGCCACCTGAGATGTGGCCTGCAAGCACAGGCGGGCGATGGCCTCGGCGCACGTGGTATGGGGGATGCGGGGTTAGCTTGTCTTCACGCTGATTGAATTAGGAGGAAAAATCAAATGCTGAAGCACAGAAACGCTTTTACTTCCTTTAAAGCTAATAATAGCTGGCAAAGCTCTCAGGGCACCTTCGGCCGCGAGGCTGCACGTGCCGTACGAACCCGCCGGGCCGGGGAGGAGGGCGTGCAGAGAGCTGGGGAAACCGGGGCCGGGAAGAGCTGTCGCCTGGTTCTCGGGGGAGGCAGCAAGGCCCTGTGCTCTCCTTCGGCCCCGTCTGCACCTCTCGCTGTCTCGGGCAACGCCGCGCGGATGGGGATGCTGCCTGCCCTCGGGTAACGAGAACACACCGGAGCGATTCCCCCGTCTCGCCCGTCTCTCCTTTCCCCGGGAATCGACGGGCCGCTCTGCCACCTCCTCTCCTAAACAGATCATCTCTGATACCTAGTGACTAACGAGTGACTCCAGCAACTAATTGCAGGGGTAAGTCACCCCGATTAGGAACGGATTCAGGGGAGGAGCGCTAGGAGAGCTCTGCGGCTGTCGGTCGCCTCAAGCTGCGCGTGTCCTGGGGTGCTGGACTTTTTCCAGCCGGTTTATAGACTCCCCAAATACTCAAGTGCCTCTTTCTGCCGCGGCGCTGCTCCGTGCGCTGCTGCCTCCCGGGAAGGGCGCTCAGCCCGAGGTCCGGGGTCCTTGCACACGTGTTTAGCTCACGGGCAGCTGCAGCATCTTCCTCTTCTCTCCAGCTGCTCTTTTGCTTCTTCTCTGAAGTCTGTCCTCAGCGAAACCGCGCCCGATGATGCTCGCAGGCAATGGTGCAATGCTGGAGGCGACGCTCCTCCTGCAGGGGCGATCGGTTTGGGACAGACGACCCTGAGATGCAGCTGGAAAAAAAAAAAAGGACCAAGACGAGAGCAGATTGGGGCCTGGGCAAGTTTCCGTTAGTGCTGCAGAACGATCGGTCACTGGAAAATCTGAGTGGGGAGCAACAGGGAAGGAACCAGCTTCTGCTTTCTGGTCGCGGCTCGCGCCGCAGCGCTCCGGAGCCGGGCGTGCCGGGAGCGCGTTCGTCATCGCGGCGCAGGAGCCGCTCCGGCGCATCCCGGCCGCTGCCCTTTAAAGGCAGCGCCTGGACGGCGCTCGCAGCAGCGGCTGCGTCTCGCCGGGCTCCGCTGCGCTGTTTGTCGGCCGATAACGAGCTACGAAAGCGTTTGATTTCTTCGAAACTTGAACGAGGATCTCCCCCGCCGCTGGAGGAAATAACCCCGGCCCCACAGCCGCCGTGTCGCCTCCTGGTTTACTCTAGGATTCGGGTGTAAAACCGCGTTCCCAATCCCCGCTCTGGCCAGCTGAAGGGGGAAAATGCTGATCCGCTCGAGCTGGGGCAGATGGGAAGCGGGAGGATAGAAAAAACAAGAGGAAAGGGAGGAAGGAAATTAGTCAGAGAGGGAAGAGGACAAAGGGAAAGCGCGTTGCTGGCGGGCTCGTCGTGCCCTGGCCCCCCCCCCCCCCCCCCGCAGCGCCTCTGCCCCCCCCAGCCCCACCGCGGCGGCCCTCTCCCGGGTTCCCGGGTTGGCACCGCGGAGGCCGAGCCGTGCGGCTGCCCTTGTGCTCCGGGCGCCCGGCGGGTGCGAGGTTGGATGCTGCTGCCGGGGCTCCTCCGCCGCGCTGCCTCTCACCCGAGGGGCCCCGCCGGCCGCAGCGCGTTGCCTCCCGCGTTGCTGCCCGCGGCGGAGGCCAGAGCCTGCTCTGCAGCCAAACGCCGGGCTGGCGAGAGCTGCAGCCGGCTGCCGGCTCGGCAGAGCAGAGCAATCCCTGTTCAGCTCAGTAAAGAGCGCAGAAAACTGCTCCCCAAAGGCTGTGCTCCCCGCGCCGGCAATCGCAGGCACTTGGCTCTTGCCTTTCCCGGCGAGCTACGGGCTTAATGTATTTACAAATGCGTGTGCGCAGCCCGGCTGCTGCCAGACCACACAGCACCCAGCGCCGGCAACCGCTGCGCCGAGTCCGTCGTGTGCGCAGCCCTCCCGGCCCCGGCCACGGCATCGCGTCCCCGCACACCCGGAGCAGCCTCGCCTGGTGCCGCGCGCTCCCGCGCCAAGCCTGGGCACACGTGTCCTTAAACGCACACGTGCATGCAGCGTCGCCGGCCCCGGTCCTGCAGTCACACGCAGCTCCATCGGCTGTCACCCGCTGCAGCGTCCCCTCGGCCGGGGGCGGAGGCACGCTCGGGCTTGGGGAGGAATGCAAAATCGCCCTCCCTCCTGCATGCCCCGGCTGCAAAAGCGCCGTTTCCCTCCCCAGACGATGCAACGATGCAGGGCAGCAGCGGGGTGACGCGCGGGTGTGAGCACGGGGACGCAGCTCGCTGCAGCAAACAGGCTGGGAGAAAGGCGGGGAGGAAGAAGATGTATTTGGAGTCAGCAGGAATTAAGGGCGGGTGCGTACGTCACGGCTGAGAAGTGGCTGCTCAGTGGTCTCAGCAGTCGGGGGGAAATAAGTTGCTGGCGTCACCGCTGCTGCGAGACACATGCACATCTCGCAGCAGAGACGCAGCGGTGCCGTGTTCGCAGCACCAGCTCTCCCAGATCACGCATCGGCACGAAGCAGCGCAGCGCTAGGGTTGCCGGCATTAGGGATTGACCGAGACCGAGCACCGCCGGCGCCGTCAGGGCAGTGGCATTTATGACACGAGGTTGGGAGGCCTCGGTCGCCTTTGCAAAGGAGGCCGGGAGCCGTACTGCTGGCATGGGAGCTCGGCCGGGGGGTCCACGTGTGCACGGGCTGCAGGACAAATCCTGCTCTCAGCATGGCAGCGATGCACAAGGCAGAGGGCTGGGGAAGGTGCCCTGCATCGCGCCCCGCCAGGTCTCCCGTGCCCGGCCGCAGGCTCCTCACTTAATTTCCCTCCTTCTGCCCCGCGCATCGGCCGCGGCCCCGGCGCTGCCTCTCCTTTCCGCAGTGATTTGCAGACGCCGCGAGCTCCATGTCTCCCCGTCACGACTCATTTCTTTCTCGCCAAGGCTTTAATTTTTAAAGAGGCGCTTTCAGACACAGAGGTTTTAATACCTGCAGCGGCTCTCGGCAGGTGCCTTTGTGCTTCCCAAGCAGCGTCGCCGGGGACACGGGCCGCGCGGTGCGGGGCGCGGGGCGAGCGCGGGAGGAGCGGGCGGCTGTGGCGAGGCGGCGCGGGCCCCGCACCCGGCTCGGCTCGCCGCTGTTTGCATAGCGGAGCCGGTGTTTGCGCAGCGATGGGAGAGGCCGGTGTTTGCTCGGCGCGCCGGCTCCGCAGAGGTCAGGACGCGTGGAGCGGTGCTGCTGCAGCGCCGCGCTCCCGCCGCATCCCGAGCCTCCGAAAGCCGGGATCCCGGATGTGAAATATTTATAACCCCCTGCATCAGGGCTCCTCTTCTTTTTCCTCGCCTCTTTTCTCCCCTTTCTTTCCGCCTCCCGCGGGGCTCCCTGGCCCCGCCGAGCCCTGCCGCACCGGGAACCGTCGCGGTTTAATAGGACGCAGCGAGCGGAGACGCAGTGAGGAATAATTCAGCTTTTGCTCGGGGAACGTAACGCTTTTTCTAATTGCAGTCATCTGCAGCTTCTTAGCGATGTATTATTGATGGTTATTATTCAAATAAAACAGTTTCTCTCTGCTTTCCCGTGGACGCAGTTGGCAATACATATGGTTTGGGGTTTTTTTGCTGCCTCTCCCTCCGTTTCTGTCCTCGCCACCTTGGAGATGTCGCCCGGCCGTCGGCCTCTCCAGCCGTCCCCGCAACCCGGCGTCGGGCGCGAGGCAGCGACGGCAGAGAGACACCGGGGATGTCTCTTCGTCACGCTGCCCGGGATGGGGGCCAGGGGAATTTTGTCTCATAATTATATCTATAAAGTAAAATGGGGCCCAAATCCCTCCCTGCCCTTTGCACGGGTTATTTCCAGCCCCCCCGTAACGAAGTAGCTGCTTAATTCGAAATTCTCAGGGTCGTTGAAGTGCTTGGGAGCCGGAAGGGTCCAGGAGGGATTCATCTGGCAGCGGCACAGCAGGGAGGCTCCGGGATTTCTTTCCGGGGCTGCAAAGCGGTGGGAGCCTTTTTCCCGGGATGAGGCCGAAGGGCAGCAAAACCCGGGGCTGGGCCCGGGGAGAAAAGGGGAAAAGCAGGAAAAACTCCTTGGCAGCAGCAGCCGAGGCCACGGAGCGGGCAGCGCCCGGAGCACGGCGCCCCGCAGCATCCTCGCTGGGATGCTCGGAGCCGTGCTGCTCCCGGGGCCGCCTTTCCCCGGAACACGGAGCGGAGCTGCTCGCTCTCTCCCTCGCCCTATATTTAGCCCTGAATGGAGAGAGAGATGTTGCAGGCGCCCGGCTCGGTCTCATGCTCCGGCGGCAGTCAGTGTTTCCATCATAAACCCCGGGGGTCCGATCCTGCGCTCGGCTTGCCGGCACGGTGACAAAAGCTCCTCTGCCGACTCCAGCGGAGCGACTCTGGATTTGCACCGCGGAGATGAGATCAGGATCTGGCCCCGCGTTTTGATGGGTTTATAACTTGGCTGATACAACTTGGCTGATTCAATTCATTTTGGGCTAAAACTCCACCTACAAGTTCCCAGCCCAGGAGACGCTGAAGGCGAATTGTTAGGAAGTTTCGTGCTCTTTTTAAAGGGAAACCGTCGGTTAAGCCCTGCTCTTAGGGAAGAACCGGCTTGACTGATATTTTCTATTTTGGGGGTATTTTTGGGGGGGAAACGCTCAGCGCCCTGCAGCCACGTGCCCGGGCACAGAGTGAGCTTCCTGCACACGGCCGGAGCCGGAGCTCCTCCCGCGCCAGCACAGGGGACAAGCGAGTGTCCAGCCATGGTGCGAGGAGCGGGGAGGCCAAAGGCACAAGCACAGAGCGGCCAGCGGAGACCCCCCACCTGCAGCAGCCCAAAATGCTCCAAAAAGCAGCTTTTTGGAGGCGGCACGGCCGCCCCGCCTGCACGCCCCGCTCCAGCGCGGATTTCGCCTTTCCTCGGCGCGCTCTTCCTTAACTGTAAAACGCGAGGGGGTTTAGACCGCGTGTTTACGGTTGCTCTACATGTAATGGAAACACGCGGGCTGGTGAGTACCAGGACCGTGACTGCGGGCGGCTGCTGGGGGGGAAGCACGCTCTGAAACGGCGTTTGGCTGGTTCCTTCGATGACGAGCGCCGAGCACCCCGGCTGTAAGATCTGCCTTTCCCGGTTCCAGCCGAAGCCCAGGGAGGCTGCAAATTCTCGGCATTTCTGCAGACGTGAATCGCCCTCTGCTAACAACAGGTTCCCTCAGGCAGGAGGCCTGATTTCCTTTCAGGAGTCCAAATCCAGATGGTCAGAGATTCCTTCCAAGCTCCGAAAAGCTGTTTTAAGAGGCTATTATGCCTCAATAGCCTTTTGCATCCCAGACGGTTGGAAGTGCCGTCTGCCGTCTGCGCTCTCATGTATTTTCCAAGCCGTCCTTCAGTCACCTGGACGAACTGTGGTCGGTGCAAGCTGCCTTTTGTTTTGGGGGCGGGGGGGGGGCAAGACGCCGTCTAAAACCAGCACGTTCGTTCCCTCTTTTGGCTTTGCAGCGGGCAAGCATTGGAGCCGAGGCAGCGCTCCTGCACCCCGGCTGCACCCCGACTGCGGAGAGCAGGAGCAGGTCAACACCCTCCCTGCTGCAAACGACGGAGAGGAAGCAGAGGCTTTAGTTGGGAGTTACCTGGCAGCTCTGAAGACTTTTAGCCGACCTCGAATAACTCTCCCAGGTTTACTCCAGCTTCCAGGCTCTCCTGGGGCCTCTGTGCAAGGAGCTCGGCTGCTGCGGCGCCCGGGACCGCGCGGGAATGCAGACCTGCGGAGGTGCAGGCCCTCGAGGAAGGGAAAAAAACGTTACCGACGCTAATGAGGGCTTGTGCATGCACAGATGTTACACTGGTTTAACTTGAACCAGGTTGCAAGCCCAAACGTAGCGATATAAACAGGATTAACCCTGATTTGAGGTTGCCAACACCCAAACGTTGCACCAGTGCTGTTGCACCCATGCAGTATTGCAGCTCTCAGTGTGACCACAGCATTTCACATGCTTCAGACGCGTTTCAATGAGTGTTTTCCTCCTACTCGCTTCTGAAAAATGTGGGGGAGGTCAGCTTCGCCTGCATGAAGGAGTCGTTATTTATGCTCCAACCCTGTGCAGCTCAAAAAGCGCTCACACACCCCACCCCGCAAAACGACACCGTCACCCCGGGGCTCTGCCCGGGCTTTGCGGGGCCAAGGGCACCGTCCGGGCACACGCCAGCGCCGCGCGGGCAAACCCTGGTGCCCAGGAGCAGGCAGCCCGGCTTTGCCGTGCCTGGGGGGGCACGCACCGCACTGCCCTGGCGGGGCGCATACTGCTTGGGGGTGCACTGCACTGACCTGGGGGGGTCGATACTGCTTGGGAGTGCAATGCATGCACCGCATTGACCCGGGGGGTTGCAGCACTTGGGGGTGCATGCATGGCACTAACCCCGAGGGGTTAATACTGCTTGGGGGTGCATGCACCACACTGCCGGGGGGGGTCTGTAGCACTTGGGGGTGCATGCACCACACTGCCGGGGGGGGTCTGTAGCACTTGGGGGTGCATGCACCACATTGCCCGGGGGGGATCCACACTGCTGGGGCATGCATGCACCACACTATCTGAGGGGGGGTCCGTAGCACTTGGGGGTGCATGCACCACGCTACCCGGGGGGGCCCGAGGCATTTGGGGGTGCATGCACCGCGTTGCCCGGGGGGCCGCTGCGAGCCCCCCGTCCGCGCCGTGCCGTCCCCCTTAACGGGCGGCGGGGCGGGCCGCCACCTTAAGCGAGCCCCGCCCCCGGCGGCGGGAGCCCGCCCCGGCCCGGCCCGGCCCGGCTCGGCGCGGGTTGCCATGACAAGCAGTTTCTCTCGCTAGCGCCGGAGCCGCCGCCGCCCTCCTCCTCCTCCTCTTCTTCTTCCTCCTCCCATGGCCGCCCGCGGGGGCTCCGCCGCGGCGCCGCGCCGGTGAGTGCGCCGGGAGCGGG
>PTFA01000104.1:1305611-1374985 GCA_003342895.1 Casuarius casuarius | reverse complement strand
CCAAACCACCGGACCGGCGAAGCTCCGGCCCCCGCGGCCGGCGGGCAGGAGCCGCCTCCGGCTCTCGCCGCTGCCCGCAGCGCTCCCGCTGCGGCTGGTCCTGCGCACGCCGCAGGCTGGGGGCCATGGGCCGAGCCCCCCGCCCCGGGGGGCTGCTCCGGCCCCGGGACCCCCCTGCAGGGTGGGGTCCCCCCGGGGGGGGGCCCGCAGGGTGGTCCCCGCCTGCAGAGCCCGAGGCCAGCCGCGAGCTCGGGAGGGGAGAGGAGGGACAATAGGTTATTGTCCTCTTATCTCCGGAGACCTGAGCTTGGGTGGGGGTTTGGATTGCAAACCTCAAAGCAGCGCGGCCTGTTCCTGCCTGGCTGGGTGCAGCTCGGGGCCCCGAGGCCGCGGGCGCAGCGCGGGGGGCTGCAGCGGCGGTGCACGGGCTGCCTGCGCGCTGCCGGGCTCCAGACGGTGCCCTCGATCTTTCGCTTCCCTGAGCAAACCGAGATGCACCTGAATTATTTAGTCGCCCGCGAGAGGAGCTGACGCCCCCGCGCTCCTCCGAGCACCGGTGCGTGCAGCTCCTGGCGTGGCGGGCCCTGGGGAAGCCCACCTGCCCTCGCCGCCGCCGTTATCCATCCAGCCCGGATAACGGGAGCGCCGAGTGCTCTCGGGATGAACGGGAAGGGCTGGGTGGTCCTGGAGGCCTCCCGAAAGCCGCTGCCCTGTGATTCCCCAAAGCCTGCGCCAAGCAGTTGGCTCTGCACTTGGATTGTGGTTATTTTCCCCCCTGCCCAGCGCGTGGCCCACCGTGCCGGTGTTGCACCGGTGCACGACGGAGGAGGTGCCTGTGTCCGAGCGGAGCCAGGGAACGCCCCGGCCGGCTGCACCGCGCGCAGGTAGCGGAGCGCCCGCCGCAGAGCCGCCCCTCGCCGGCTCCTTCCCGGGAGCCGAGGAGCTGCCTGGCCCCGGGGGGGTGGCGCAAGCACCACCGGCTGCCGAGGGCAAAGGGTAGTTTTTCAGGCGTTTTTTCAGTTTGAGACGTCGGTTGAGCCAATTCCCCGCGCCGAGGCCGCCGCAGGGCTGCTGTCGGTGCACAGCGAGGCAGCGCGGTCCCACGCAGGTGTGCAGCGCCGGGGCCTGCAGCCGGCTGGCGTTCCCGCRCTGGGAGCGGCCGCGGGAGAAGCGCGGCGTGAGTAACTGCGGGGAGGGCGAGCGCAGCTTGAGCCGGGCGTCTCTCCGGGCTCTGCCGTTGTTTTGCAGCAGGGTGGAGCTGCGGATGGACGGAGTTCCCCGCGGGCGCTGCCTGCTCCGGGCTGCCGCGCTCCCTAGGCCGCGAGCGGAGTTTGCCGGCGGGGCAGCGCCTGCAGCGTTGGGAACCTCCCGTTGCAGCAGCAGCCGGGTGCTGCGGGGAGTTGCTGCCTCGCCGTTGCCCCTCTGCTGCCCCTCTCGCTGCCGGGCCCTGCTCCGGGTGCGCAGGGCCCCGGGAAGGGCCGGAGGCTCCGGCTTCCTCGCCCGGGGCCCCTCCCTGCGGGGGGAGGCCGCTCCGTGCTCCCGGCAAATCAGCGCCGCGCGCTCGGTGCCGGAGCAGAGCCGGGGCTGAACCCGGGGCGGGGGGACCCCTCTGCTCCCCTCGCTCCCGAGGGCCACGGCCGTGCCGGCTGCTGCGGGGACGAGGCTTTTGGAAGCGGGGACATGGCAATGCTCAGCGTGACCTTGGCGGTGGGATGCGGATGCTGAGATGGGGGGAGAGGTGCCGCCTCTGGCTTCGCTGCTCCTTGGCTGCCTGGAGACCCGCTGGCGCGGGCGGACGGAGGCGGCGTTACCCCAGCTGCCTTCCCTGCAAAGCCTCGGTGTAGGCAAAGCCCGCGGTGACGAGCAGGGACGCTCTGGAGGCGGAGGGATGTCGGCCCGGAGCTTCCCGGGGGGGCCGGGACGCGGGTCCCGCTCCCTGGTCCAGCGCTGGTGTCTGCCCGTCATTTCGGCTGGCCGTGGGAGCCCCATTCCCCTCCCGCCGGGGCTCCCTGAGGCTGCACTAATGAAACACCTGACTTTGATGTTTTAATTAGCTGCTTTGGGCTTTAATGCTGAGGGAGAACAGAGTTTCCAGAGACTTACAAAGCCTGCGCCCCTGTTTGTCCATCGCAATAAGGAGGGAGGGGGATAAAAGAGCCAGCGTGGATGAGGAAAGCAAGCGCTTGAGACACCAAGCACGTGGTGACCCGCTGGCGTGTCACTCGCCTGGACGGTGACTCCGTAAAGCGCTAATTAGGTAACGGGGATCCTCCGCGGGTGTGTTCAGAGGCTCCCTGCGCGTCGCGGAGGAGGCACCGTGCCGCTGCCCCGGCGGGCGGCCACGCTCGCGATCACCGGTGGGACGCGGCTCGGCGGCGGCCGGGTCCCTCGGGCCGGGGGGGGCAGCAGTAAAAGCTCCGCTTTGCAAAGCCGCCTTTGCCAGCGCTGAGCGCCGAGAGGGCCGCGCGCGGGCTCCTTCGTGCCCCAGGCTAAAAATAAGCGGCTGGCGCTCGAGGCGCTGCGCTGCGGATCTGTTACACCGGGGGGGGGGAGCGGGGCCGGTGCCCCCGCGGGTCGGCGCCGGCCGGAGGGGTCCTGCCAGAGAGCACGGCGCCCTCGCCGGCCCTCGGAGCGACCTTTGCTCTTTGAGCATCGGATCTAGCGATCGGATTTGCAGGTCCGGGCTCGGATTTCGGGCAGAAGGTGTCTGGTTTTGAGCCCGGGTTCCTAAGATGCTAATTAAGGACCCTGCGGCGGCAGCTAGAGCTTTACTGTCCCTTCTCCTCCCCCTCCTGCCCGGGAGGTGGGGAGCAGCCTCTGCAGCTCGCTGCCTGGACTGGGGCCTGCACATGTGCTTTTTATTATTACTATTATTATTATTATTATTCTGCTGTTTGTTGCTGCTAGTTGCAGACCTCGGGAATGCCGATGCTTCGTCTCGTCTCGCCCTCCCGGGGATGCAGCGCCGTGGCACCGCCGTGCTCGAGCTTTCCCATCTCTCTTCCCACCTTCCCGGCACCCGGCCCTCCAGCACGCGTCTTGGGCCACGCTGAGCAGATGCTTTTTAGCTGGTGGAGGCAAAGCTGCGCTCCTGCCCGTGCCGCGCGCGGGGCTGCGGGCAGCGAAGGGCCCCGAGGGTGGGCTGGGGCTTGGCTCCGTCCCCGGGCATCTTCCCACCTCGGGCCTCCGGGATCGGAGCTCCAGCGCTGGGGTGTGCGCTGCTGCAAGGAAAACGCAGGGAAAACCGCACTAACCCGTCTCTACACATTCCTTAGGGGAATTTATCTTGTGTGCTTGGCGAGGCTGGCAGAGGTCTGGTTTGCCTGGGGACAGAGGGAAGCAGAGGTAGGAGAACCGGGGCCACGAGCTTGGCTTCGCTGCGGGAGACCTGAAGGCAGGGCTGGTCCTTCCCGGGCGTCCGCATCCCGAACTTCCACCGGGAGGACGGGCCGTGGCCGAGCAGCTCCGTGCCGCTCCCGGGGCCGCGTGCCGCCCGGTGCCCGGGGACGCGCTGGAGGCAGCGCTGCCCGAAGCGGAAGCGCCCGTGTCCTGGGTCACGCTGAGAAAGTGTAAAACTCCGCCGGCTGCATTTTCCACTGTGACTAGTGCGGGTTATTTTTAGGTGCCCGAATTCAGCTCGTCTAAGTGATGTCTTTGAGGTTTTTATTTGGGGGAGGAGGGGCGAAGTGGTGCTGTTTCTCAAACGATGAATTGTTAGAGCTGACCCCAAACGGGCTGTGGAAAAACAAATGGGAGGACGGAGGCAGCTGACTGCAGTCGTGCAACGCTTCCTCCTTGGAGGCTGCAGAGCGTCTGGGCACGCGTCTCCCGCAGGCCGCCGCGCTCGCCAGGGAGGGGGGAGCCGGGACCCCGCGGGTGGGAAAGCTCGGGGCCGCGTTGCAGCGTGCCGCGCGACGCCGGATGGGGCGTCCGGAGCGGGAGGAAGAGGGGGAATCCCATCCACGCAAAACGCCACGTGCCGGGCGGGTTTCACCTATTTTTGGCTGGGCGGCGAGGCGGGCGAAGGCGGATAGCGTGTCCCCCGGGCGCCGAGCGGCTCGTCTGCCGGGTCGGAGGAGCTCGCCGGGCGGCCGCGGCGCTCGTCCCGCGCGGATCGCCTCCCTCCGGCTGCGCCGCCCCTAACGCCCGGATCGCTGCGGTAAGCTGCTGCCCGATCGCTTCCAAAGCCGCTCTTATCCCCCGATTAGCGCTGCTGCTTAGACCCCCGCCTGCGGCAGGCGGCAGCCGCTCGCCAGCCTCCCGCCGGCGCAAGCGCCCTTCCCGGGGCACGGGGCGCGGAGCCGCCGAGGTGGGTCGGGAACGGCCCTGCCGGGAGGGCTGCTTGCGGGATTGCATGCCTGGAGAGGGGCGATCCCAGTTCCTCTGGGCTGCTGGTGCAGCTGGGAGGCGCCGGGGCGGCTGCTCTGACAACGCAGCGGGTTGGGACGGTGCAGCCAGGGCGTGAGGTGTGTGCGAGTGCAGTTGCCCGGAGCACAGGGAAGCACCGGGAATACCGGGGCCGCACTCCCAGATCAGCTCAGCCGCGGGACCCGTCCCGCCGGGTGCACCCGTCCCTGCGTGCACCCAGCCTGGGTAGGGTGGCTCCGAAACGACCGGCACTTAATTAAGCGTGTTAACGGTTTTAAAACGCACGGCCGCCTCGCGTGGGCAGAGGCCCTGGGAGCCGGGGAAGGCGCTGGCTGCCGGTGCTCCCCTTGGGGCTGCGGCTGGCGCTTGGAAGCGCAGGGCTGGCGAGGAGCCTTTGAAGAACCGATCGCCTGTGGCCCTTTTTGCGTTTTTTTTTTTAATTATTTTTCTTGCTTTGTTTTTTTTTTCCCCCTGTTTGGCCACGCTCTCCTTGCACCCGTCCTGCCCCGTGTCCGGCGGATGCTCCGGCGGCAGCTGGCTCCGGCGCCCTGCCAGCGGCAACTCCCCTCGCCGGAGTTTCGCTTCCCCCGGCCCCCTTCCCGGGTGTGTGCGCATGTGGCTTTATTTATTTATTTTATTTATTTTTACCAGATTCCTGCTATTTACTTAAGTAACTCGTTCCCTGGCCGCGGGATGCGGGGAGCAGCTTGCCGGGGGGGCCGGGGGCGTCCGCGTGCCCCTGCCGCCTTTCCCATTATCCCCGACCGCTGGCCGGGATTCGCTCCCGGTCCCCCGCCCCCCCGTGCTCCCGTGGCCCATCTGGCTCCCTCCGCTCACTCCTTGGTACATATTTTCCAGGCTCTGATTTGCCTCTTCTGCAAAGCTGCCGCTCTGCCCAGATTTGCTCTCCCGATGATATCACAGGCGTTGCTCCGCGAGGGTCTAATTTGGAGCCTGGGATGCAGGCTTTCTTCCTTCGTATAAATATTGCCTTTCGCTCTTCTGCCTCTCTCCGCTCTCCCTCCCTCCCTTTAATTAGACTTCTTACTGCATGGAACAGTTTGCAGTTATATATGGAAAACAGCCTACACTTTCCCAGGAGCGGGGCATGTCGGGAAGGGAAGCGGCGAGCAGCCGGCTCGCTCTCCCTGGGAGCGCGTGTGTTTTTCCTATCGCCGACACGCTTTTGCCGTCTTTTATTTTTTAACCCTTTGGGGAAGGGGGGGCTCGCAGGCACCCCCAGGTCCTTGCTCTTCCCCTTCGCTCCCCCCAAAACTCTCCTTTTGGACTTTTCAATGGAAAAATCCAGACTTCTGCCTGGCTCGGTCCGCCGTGGCTGCCGCCCGTCTTGGCTCGGAGAAGCGGCACGGTGCTCGGAGCGCCGGTGGCCGGGGGCGTGAGCGGAGCCGGGAGCCCTCGGGGCGGCTGCGAGCCGGCGCCCCGCGCGTCACCCCCCAGGTTTGGGGGCAAGGCTGCGTCCCGCGCCGCGTCGCCTGCCTCAGTTTCCCTTGCTGTGAACCGAGAGGGAGGGGTTTTTTGTTTGCTTTCTTCTTTTGCACGTGCTTTTCCGTTCCTCCCAGCGAGGCCGGAGGAAGCGGCTGGTCTGGCGGAGCGGCGAGCGGAGCAGGTTAGTCGTGCGGTCGGGGCCGGGCGCTGCACCGCGGCGCTGGTGCACGCGCGGGTGAGCGGAGCCGCGGCCAGCGCGCGTGGCCTCGGGGCGCGACGGGGGCCCCGGCAGCGGCGCCGCGGATGCTTCTCGCGGCTCCCGTCGGGAGGAAGCGGCGGGGCCTATTTTAAGCCCCCAGGGATCTTCAGGGTAGGAATCCCCTGTCCCTGCGCGAGGCTGCTAAAAATAACGCGCTGAACCCGCGTGTCCTGGCTGCCGGCTCGCCGCGCCGCGCCTGCGAGGCTCCCTCCTGCTCCCTCGGCTGGTCCTTGCTCGCTGCTTTTTAAGCCGAGCCGTTGCCGCCTTCGGGCACGTCGCTGCCTCAGTTTCCCCCGTCCGCGTGCGTAACCCTGTCCCTGCAGCTCGTGGCGGCTCCGGGGAGCTGCCGGCTCCGGCCGCGGAGGAGCTGCAAAACCGAGTTGACTGGAGGGAGGAAAAAGAAAGGAAAAGCTCCGGTGAAGCCACCCGGCATGCAGGGTTGCTGGTGCCGTGCCGCCCGGCCCGTGCTGCGTGGGGCAGGAGGAACCTGCTTCGCAGTGCCCTGCCGCGTGGGAGGAAGATGAAGGTGCGGGAGAGGATGAAGCCGCCTGCCCAGCCGGTCTCGGCATCGCGGCTGGGGAGATGCTGCAGCGCCGGGCGCCGTCGCCCCGTCGAAGGCGCTCGGCACCCGCTCCAGGTACCGGCTCTCGCAGGAGCATCCGGGCCTGGGCGTCCGCGGGCTCCCGGCATCCTCCCCCCGCGGCTTCCCGACGTCTGCGCTACCTTGTAAAGCACCAAAGAATAATGAGAGGAGCCCGGGTGATTTAGTGCAGGCGCCGGGAGAGAAATACCAAGGCCTTAGATGGAAACATTCCCCTTGACAGCTCGCCTGGAGACTCCCTCCTTTCTTTTCTTTTTTTTTTTTTCCACCCCCCTGGAATTTTTGCACCGCCGGGCCGAGGCGGAGGGGAAGCCCGCGGGTGGGTCCCTGCGCGGCGGCGCAGCCTCCCCGGCCCTCCCGCCGCGCCGGGGCCCTTCGCCCGCGCACACGCCTTGCCAGGGCTTGGGCAGCCGTGAGTCACGGCGTGACCCGCCCGGCAGCCGGCTCGGCGGCGCGGGGTTCGGGGAGCCGGGTTGTGGGGAGCCGCTCGGCGAGCTGCCGCGCTCCGCTGTCAGCTGGCACGCGTTGCTGGCATGCAGAAAGAAAATAGCTTTCCTCCTTTAGGAGGAGGTAAAACGCTAGCAAAAATTAAGCAACGCCAGGTTTGGGCCCCTTGGAAGCGCTTCGCCCTTTGCAGCCCTCCTGCGTGTGCCGGGCCGGGCCGGGGAGCTCCCGGGAGCGGTGCCGGTGCTGGGGGTGAGCTGGCCGTCTCGTGCCTGCGGCAGCGGCGTTGCAGGGGGGGATTTCTGCGTTGGCGGGGGCTGCGCCGAGAGTGGAGGTTTGCAGCCGAGAGTGGAGGTTTGCGGCCGGTGGAGGATGCCCGTGGTGGAGGATGCGCGCGTGGTGCTCGTGTTTGCCCTCAGCCCCCGGATCCGCGTGGTTTTGTGGATGTGGTGGTGAAAAGCGGCCGGGTTGAGCCCGGCGGTGCAGCGGCCGCTGAGTCGCAGGGAGCCGCCGGCCACCCCGCTGGTCCCGGAGCAGCGAGCCCCTCGCGCCGTCGCTGCGTGCCAGCACCGCGTGCACATGTGTCACCCCGCTCCCATTGCCGGCGGGCGCGCAGCAGCGGAGCCGCGGGGGCGAAATACTACAGGCGCTGCCGTACGTGGGCTCCCGCGATTCCTGCTGCGGCGGCAGAGCCGGGAGGGGGCCGCGGATGGCGTCGGTGGCGTCGCGGCGGGTATCGCCCGGTTGCCTGCAGCACCGGGGCGCTCTCCCCCGTCCCCCCCCACGCACCCCGCTCGCCACCCCGGCGCGCGGACGTGGAGGTGCGTAGGAGCTGGCGCCGCGGGGGAGTCTGGGAATTTTAACTCCCTGCGTTTCCCGGCTGCTCCGGTGCCGCCTGGCCCGGTGTTTCCCTCGGGAAGCGCGTGCCGGCCCCGGGGAGGGAGCCCTGCTCCGGGGCCCGGCGGGGTTTGTCTCCTTGCAGCCGAGCTGCCAGTTCCCTGGCTGCAGCGCGGGCAGCGGACCAGGTTGCGCCTGTGCCGTGACTCGGTTTCCCCCGGCGCGAAGCATTGCAGCGCCCGGCCTTCGCCTGGGGCTGTGCGAGGCCCTGGGGCGCTTTGCTGGCTCCCTGCCCCGGGGGTGCCTGTGGCCCCCCCATCCCTGCAGGACGAAGGCTGGGAGCATCCTCACCCTCATGGCGTGGGGAGCGGGAGGGTCTCACCCCCGCCCTGCAGTCCGGCTCTTGCGCTTCCCCGGCGGAGCCAGCTGCACGCGCAGCGCTGTGCACGTGGGTGCCGCGGGGCGGTGGCGGCGCCCGGGGGCTTTCCCGCGGCGGAGGGGGGGGCACCACCGCTGTCCCCTCCCCCGGGGCCCTGCGCCGCCCGCCCCGAGGCCGCGCCGGCGAAGGAAGCGGATGCCGCGGCGGGAGGAGGCGCTGGCGGCGGCGAGGAGGTAACACCGCGGGGGCCGCGGCGGCCCGCAGCGGGTGTCCCTGGGCGGCAGCCGAGCCTGCAGCGGGCGCCGGGGCTCCCTGCCCTGCCGCGGCGCCCGGGGAGGAGCGCTGGGTTTTGGGGGTAGGGGGCAGGCGGCGGGTGCATGGGGTGCTGGGGGTGCACGGTGCCGGTGCACGGAGCTGCTTCCCAGGCGGATCCTGCTGCACGGATCGGTGCAGGGCTGCGCAGGCTTTCGGGACTGTTCCCGTCCCGCGGCACCGGGCTCCCTGGTGCGTCTCCTCCTCCTTTCCGCCGGCTCCGGAGGAAGCGCCGTGTCCCGAGGGTGAAAACCCTCCGTGGGACACGGGAAGGCTTTGCCCGTGCCCCTGGGGGGCCAAGCCCGGTCCTCCCGCGCCCCGGGGCCGGCGTCACCTCCAGGGCTGCTTGCAGCAGCCTCTTGCCCGGGGAGTTAAAAATAGCCGGGGGCTCTCCTGGCTTCCTCGCCGGGGCATCCCCGGGCGGGCGGCGCGGGAGGGGTTAACGCCCGGCTCGCCATGGGTGTTGCTGGGAAGCGGCGCGTGTGCTGCCATCTGCACATTGCGATTTGGTGAGTGTGCAGGGGAGGGGCCCCCGGCGGCCCCGCGCGCCCGGCTCCGGCCCTGCGACGGGGGGGCCCCTCCGCCAGGACGCCCGCGGCCGGTCGCGCCGTGCCGAGCTCGGAAAGCGGCTCCTTTGCTTTCCGGAGCCCCGGCGTCTGGGGGAGCATCTGCCATCCCCACGGGGCTGGCAGAGCCGCTCCGGCGGCCGGAGCCGGGCTGCTGCCTTGCACGGAGGGAAAACCTTAAACCTGAGCCAGGGAGGGTCACTCCTCCCCCCCCTTAAATTTGGCAGCGTAAACAGCGTCCCTGGCACTGCTTTGCATTGAGTTTGCCATGGCAACCTGCAGCACCCGGGTGCCGATGCCACCCCGTCGCCAAAGCTGCGGAGGAGAGGAACCCGGCTCGAGCCACCCAGGGTGGCGGAGGGCGCTGGGGGGGCCGCGACGCGGCCGGGGAAACGTCCGGGCAGGGCTTGAGTTTCGGCTTGTTTGTTTGTTTGCTTGTCCGGGCCTGATCCTGCGGGCTGGCCCCCTTTCCCTGCGGGCAGATGGGGCGGCGGGGGCTGCGTCGCTCCCGCTCCAACGCTCTCCCGCTCCTCCGATGGCAGTGCACGTCCCGCGTCCAGGCAATTTTGCTCTAGACTTGGCTGCTTCTTCCTCCGGGGTCCGCGGCGGGGGCAGCCGGGAGCGGGCCGGGACGCCCGTGCTGCTCCTGCATCCCGAGTCCTGCGGCTCTTCCCCGTCTGACCAGTCTCCTTTCCTCCCCCCAGGTTTGGGAGCTAACGGGCAGCGTCCCCGGTGCCCGGCGCGGCGCCGCGTCCCCGGCCCCGGCGGAGGTGTAATGCAGCCGCTTATTATTCCGGGCAGGTTTGTCTGCAGCACTGCATCGCCGTCGCCGCTCCTCACCGGCTGCTCCCCCCTTCCCGGCGCGCGTGCATGCTGCTGCCCGCCGCGCCGCAGCAAAATGCTGCCCGGCAAAACCCCGGCGGCCGCCGCCGCCCGACCCGGGGGCCAGTTTGCAGGGAGGGCCGGGCGCTCCCGCTCCCCGCTCGCAGCCGACTCTCGACCTCGCAGCGGTGGATGTGTCTGCGGGGGGGGTTCACACCTGGCTGCTGCGGGCGGCCGGGATACGCGGTGTCTCATCCGTCTCCCTTCCCGGCTCTCCTTTCGGCGGCGGAGACCCTCGGAAAGTGCTTCTTCCTCTGCAGCGCCCGAGGGCTCTGGGAGCTAATTACTGCTGGAGTAGCGGGTCTGCTGCACGCTGCCGGAGTCGTTAGGAGCTCGTTAGAGCATTAGCTGTTAGGGAAGCCCGAGCGTGGCTCTCCGCTTGCCGGGGTCGCATCCTTCCCGGCCCGGCGGCAGCACGGCGCTGTGCCGCTGTGGGTGTCCCAGCCCCCTGGGGGGGTCTGCTGCCCAGGACCCCCGGTCCATTCCGCGCTCCCTTCTTCCCCCCCGCCGCACCGAGCGAGTCCCGGTGCTCTCAGGGTGATGGGAACCTCGCTGGGGAGCGGGGCGATACCAATGGGTGCCCCGCGGGCTCCTTCAGGGGTAATTACGGACTTTGCCGGCACGATATTAATTAGCTGCCTTTCTCTTAAGCTCTTGGCTCTCTTTGGAAGATGCTGTTTGCTATGAAAGGGGAAAAAATTAGCGTGTTGAGGTGGGGGGGCTTATTTCTATTTTTTTTTCCTATCGATCAGCAGGAGGCTGCTTAATTGGAGCTGCTGTCTCCGACCTCCTGCTGGCAGCCGCTTTCATGCCTTTAAATGACAGATGAGCCTGGCTCCCCGGCGGGGCCACCGGGCAGGGCCGAGGACACTGGTGGCCCCGGCGTCGCAGCGGCATCGCCTGCCTCGGGGAGGTTCGGTTGGTGCCTGTCACCTCCTGATAGTGCTCAACACCCCTCCCCGGCGGCACCGGGCCGGGCCGGCACGCGGGCCCCCGCTGCCTGTCGGGGGGGTTGCAGTTGCGGGTGCTCAACGCTGTTGCAGTGGGGCTGGAAACGTGGGGCGC
Organism: Casuarius casuarius; assembly: GCA_003342895.1. Taxonomy (NCBI): domain Eukaryota; kingdom Metazoa; phylum Chordata; class Aves; order Casuariiformes; family Casuariidae; genus Casuarius; species Casuarius casuarius. The sequence goes on along the minus strand of PTFA01000104.1, from coordinate 1,363,826 downwards.
GCGGCGACAGGGCGGCTGCGGGGTCTGCGAGGGTGCAGGAGGTGCATCCCGGCGCCCGGGCGGCCGCGCTCGCTCCCCGCTGCCTCCTCCCTGGGGACGGAGCTCGTCAGTGCCGTACGAGTGGGCTTCCCGAGACGGAGCCCGAAAGGATGTGATTAATGCAAGAGCCTCTTTATTTCGGAGAAACGTGTGGGTTTTAGTAGCTCCTCCAGGTTCCTGACGAGCGTCTCCGGTTGAAAGCCTGCTCGGAGCTGGGCCCCGTCTGGCTGGCGCTGACGGCTCCATCAATGGGAGGCTTTCGCTTACCTGTTGCAGCCTCGTTAGCGGCTTCTCCCTCCCGGGACGGCCGAGCGCGCGGAGGAAGCAGCTGTTTTCCACTCCCAAGATGTATTTTTAAACCCAAATAAGAGGGAGTGTTTGCTGGGCCAGACAGCTGGGGCTGAGCGAAGAACCACCTGGCAGCGCTTCCTGCCGCCCCGGCCACCGGCTCCGTCGCCCCTCGGCAAGGGCGGACGGTGCGGCCGCGAGCCGCCCGGCTCCGAGCTCGGCGGAGGCGATCCGACGTCCGCCAGCGCGGGATCCTGTCCGTTCCCGGGACGGGGCGCTCCGGCCGCGCGCGAGCATCTCCGCGCCGCGTTGCCTCATGGTGCTTTTGGCGGGCCGGTGCTCTCGCTTCCCCGTCCCGCGGGGCATGCGTATTTATTAGCCGGCCTCTTGGGCCTCCTAATGACTGTATTTTTGTTTCGCATCTCTGTTTTTGCAGCTCCAGTTGCTGTGGTATCCAGGGAACCCTCCTCCTTCTCCAGGAGATGCACGCTGGTCGTTGCTAAGGTCGCCTCCACGGTAACATGCACATCCTGTTTACACCTTCATCCGGAGAAGTTGGGCTTGGCTAGAGGCACCCGCTTCACCTGGGAAGCTCCCGCGGGAAGCGCCCGCTCGTCACCCCCGCCGCGTCTCCTGCGGAGCGGGGCTGCGCCGAGGCTCGCCCGCCTCCCCCAGCGGGACCTCGCGGCGCGGCGGCGAGGAGCTAGGACCCCGTCCTCTCGTGGCGTCGCCGTCGCCAGCGCGGCTGCGTCGGCGCGATGACGAACAACGTGGCTGACCACCACCCCGGGAACTCGGTTGCCGAAGGCAACCATGAGGGGGACTTTGGTTGCTCCGTGGTGGAGCTGAGGAACCTCATGGAGCTGAGGAGCGCCGAGGCGGTCGCCAGGCTCAACGACTCGTACGGAGGCGTGCAGAACATCTGCAAGAGGTTGAAGACGTCGCCGGTGGAAGGTAAGGGGCTGCCGCGCTGCGCCGGCGTTGCGCGTGGCGAGGTAGGAACCGCTGCCTGGTTGTGGGCCTGGTTGATGTTCTCCAGGCAGGATCTAAGCTTGTGCCCAGAGAGTGCTGAGCAGCTGTCACAGGTGACCACTGGGCTGAAAGGACCAGGTTGGGGCCGAGCTTGTAACGGGATCCTGTTGCGCTGGGTGTTGATCACAAGCCCGGTGGGAGATGGTCCCTCTCCTAATGCTGCATCGTGCTGGAAGGATCATGCAAGGCAGCGAGGAAGCAAGAGGAGAAGCAGCTTTTGGTGCTGGAACCGGCTTCCCTCGAGGTGCAGCCCGGAGCCGTGCAGCAGCCGGGGCACGCGGGATCCCTCCGGCAGCCCGGGCGATGCCGCCCAGCCCCGCGGCAGCGTCTCTGCCGTTTAATAATTGACAGTGCTAACTGCGGGGCTGCGTGGGATGCAGGGGAAGGAGGGTGCAAAGGTTGGGAGCGCTGCCGCGGGATGCCTTCGCGGGGAGGCCGAGCGCGGAAACGCGCGTCCTGGCGTTGGAAGGGGCACGGGGGAGGGAGCCGCTGCTCCGCTGGCGCGGCCGGGCTCACCGCGGGCCGGGACCGGCACTGGCGGGCCGCGACGCTGCCGGGACGTGGATGCATCCGTGCTCTGAAAACTTGCCGGTTATTCTTAGCGCCGAAAGCATGGGATTAGCATATTGCACAGCTGCGGTTGGGACCGGGAAGGTGGGTGTAGGGAAGACAATATCGGGATGTAATTAGAGCAGGGGGGGTGTCCCGGTGGAAATACCGAATCCAGGCCACAAAACAATGCGTTTTCCCTTGCCAAATGGTGAGCAGGCTCTTTCAGGGGCAGGATGGGAGGGGACGGAGGGGGAAGTGAACCCGCAAGGCTCTACCTYGGCCTGCAAGCTGCCGCCGAGGAGGAACCAACGGGTCCCCCCCGGTTCCCAAATGCTGCTTTGAGGCCCGATCCCCCCCCCGGTCTGTGGTGGTCCCGCTGCTGCTCTGGCGTGTGCCGCTGTGCCCCGCATCTGCGGCGGATGCTGGGGCTGGGACGGCCGCGAGCACCTGGCAGGACCACACGTCGCATCCCTCTGCCTCGCTGAGCTCCCGGTGCTCCCGCTGTCCTCTGCCCTCTCGCTCTGGAGGTGACTTATGTCACCTGTCCCGAAAGCCGTTCCTGCTCTCCGGACCTGCCAGGGCAGGGTGTTTCCTACAAGCTGGGAATGCAGGAAAATGAGAGCCGAAGGCGTCGCAGCCCGCTCTGCCGGCTGCGGCCGGGGCTGGGCCGCGCGCGAGGGCTGCCGTGCCTCCGCGGGAGCTGCCGCGTGGCCTCGGCGAGGGGAACCCCGGCAGGGCAGGGCAGGGCAGGGGAGCTGCGAGCCGAGAGCAGGAAACCTGCCCCGACACGTCCGCGGGCGCCGCGCCGGCTCGGGCTGCCTTTGGTGCCGGGGTTTTTGGAGAGGGCTGTCGCCGTCTCTGCGCGCGGGGGGTGTGTTTCCCTCCTCTTCCTCCTGGAAGCCCTTTGCCGAGAGCCGGGGCGGACTCAGACTTGAGCCCGAGCCCGTTTGCCGACGGCCCGGGCCCCCTTTGGGGCGCTTGGTGGGGCGGGTGGCCCCTTCCCCCCCCGGCCTTGCTGCGGGGCAAGACTTTGCAGCCCCCCCAGCCCAGCCGAGGGGTGCCCCAGCTGCAGCCGGGCCGGGCGGTGGGGAGGGAGCCGCGTGACGGCTGCGGAGCAGAGGCTGCTGGGGTGAGTCACGGATGAGAGCGTCTCTCTCCCCTGCCTCCCCCGGGCGCCTTGGTGCACCCACCCTCGGTAGCAGCTCCTGCTGCAGCTCCCCGTCTCCCCCCGCGGAGCTGCGGCAAGGAGCCCGGCCCGGCTGGGGGCTCTTTGCACGAAGCCTGGCTTTGCTGCCGCAGAGCTGGCTTCTCCTCTGCTCCGCGAGGGTCTCCCTGCAGCCGGCTCTGCAGGGCAGAAGCCAAAGCTCCAGGTGCTAATGAGAAAGGAAACGCTGGTGGGATTGCAGGCGAGACCTCCGGAGCGGTGGACCGCTCCCCGCCGGGAGGTTATCCTCCGGCCCCGGGGATGATGCTCTAGCGGGAAGGAGCCGCCGTGGGGCGGAGGTGAGCCCCCCGGGCAGAGCGGAGGTGCAGCGGGACCGGGGGCTGCGCGAGGAGGGGGCATGCATGGGGAGAAACTCCCTCTCCAGCCTGGCCTCACACAAGGGCAGGGGACGGCTGCAGGGGGACGCGCAGAGGTGGGTTTTGGAGAAGGCCAGATGTTGGGAGTTGGGCTGCGTCACAGGGTGCAGGCAGCCTCCCCGGCCCCTGTGCCGGCATCTCCCGTCCTTCTGCGGGAACACGGCTGCCCCCCGCCACACCTCCCCGGTCCTGACGCCGGGGTGAGTCAAAGCCCGCTGTTAGCGATATTTTCCATGCGTCCCGCCGGAGACGTTGGGCGGGAAGCGTTCCCGCATGGGTTGGGCTCGGGGAGGCTGCCGGGGCCGGGAGATCCCAGGCTGCTGCCGGCCCTGTCACACCAGGGTGGGGACGCCTGGGCCCTCTCTGCCAGCGCATCGCCTCCCTGCCTCCGCGGGGTTTCGTCAGAGGGGAAAGGGGGGTGCGGAGCAGCGGGGTGGGGACGGGTTTCGTCCTGCCTCTTCCTCCCGGCCCGGATGCTGGGATGCAGCCGGGGTGGCGGGAAGGCGTCCCCCCCGGAGCAGGGCTCGCTTGCCCCGGGGGGGCTCGCGGCGCTGCCAGGCGGCTGCAGGCTCGGCGACGTGGCCCGCCGGGGGGCCCGGCCCGGCGCGGCAGCCGCCCTGCCCTGCCCTGCCCTGCCGGGTGCATCGCCCTGCCCTGCCTGGTGCATCTCGGGAGCTGGCGGCAGCCCGCGGGCGCTCTTAAGGTGGAGAGCGCGAGGGCTCGGCGCTCGCCGCGGTTAAGGTGGTGCCGGGCCGGGGAGGGCTGCGGGAGCAGGGCGGCTGCGGAGGTGGCAGGCTCAGTTCCCATCTCCCATAGCTTCGTTGCTGGGCTGTGGACGGGGGGCCGTGAAGCAGCCCAGCTTCAAGGGGGCTGCTGCGCTCTGCAGTCTCTTGCTGCCCCACGGGAAGGAGTTTGGGGGTCCCTTTCTGCACCTCTCTCCATGCCGCGGTGCAGGGTTGCAGCGTGCATGGCCATGGCACGCAGCGGCATGCACCGCTCCGTCTGCGCGGCGCCCCTCGGGCTGCCCTGCTCCCTTCTAGACCTTCACCACCTGTCTTCTGGTGGGGAAGCCCCGTGTGTCCCTCCACGAGCCCCCGTCGGGAGCTGCGCTGGTCTCGCTGCCCCGGCCCCTTGCAGCCGGCGCGGTCTCCGGGATGGTGCCGCGTCCGCGGGGGAGCTCGGCATCCCTCGGCGACGGTGCCCGGGGCAGCGCCTCCACGGCCGAGCTCGGAGACGGTCCTGCTGCGCCGGGTCGCTGGCGGCGGCTGCTTCTCCCTCTGAGCTGGCAGCGGAGAGCGGATCAGGTGGCTCTGACAGCCCCGAGCGCTGCGCTTGATGCCAGATTTACGGCTAATTTGATGCAGCATGTAAACAAGCCGGCCAGTGCCAACTGGCATTAACGGGCACGCGGTGCCTCGCTCGGCTGCAGCACCGGTGAGAGGCGGCGGTGATTCAGCTCACGCTCTCGCTGCTGCGGGTCCTCCCCAGCGCCGTCGCCCCGGGGGCTCATCGGAGCCGCGGCTGGCTCGGCAGCAAAGCCCTGCTAACGGTAACGGGGCTGGGGCAAGGACCCCGCGCCGTGCGGCCTGGGGGGCTCACGCGGCTGCAGCCGGTCCCCGACGGCAGCTCCATGGTGCCGGGGTGGGAGCCTCTCGCACGGCGGTGGAAGGCGCACAGGGATGCACGAGCCAGCCCTCATCTCCCTCTCTTTCTCCTCCGCAGGCCTATCCGGGAACCCGACCGATTTGGAGAAGAGGAGGCAGGTGTTCGGCCAGAACTTCATTCCTCCCAAAAAGGCCAAGACGTTCCTGCAGTTAGTGTGGGAGGCGCTTCAGGACGTCACGCTGATCATCTTGGAAATCGCAGCCATAATCTCCCTGGGCCTGTCGTTCTATCACCCCCCGGGGGGGGACAACGAACGTGAGTCCCCGGGGCCCCCCGCGTCGCTGTAGGCAGATACGGCCTCTGGGAGCCACCTCGGCCAGCCCCTTCTCTGGACGGTCGCCCCAAGGGGTATCTCCACTGCGGGTGCAGGCAGAGTTTGCAGCCCGGTGCGGGAAGATGGGTGCTGGTGGTGCGTTTTAGCTGAGCCACCTCTGCTCATCCTTTCAGTGGTGGCTTGTCCCTGTGGGGGCCGGTCCCTGGCGTGGTCCCATCCGTGTCAAGGGGCTCACGCTGATGCCCTCGCCTGGGCATAGCTGTCACTGCGGCGTTGCTCAGGGCCTCTCGCTGCCGTTCTCCAAAGGATGCACAAAAGCCAGGGGATCCGTTTGGTCTGGTGCCTTCCCAAGTCCCCCGTGGCTTCCCTCTTGGCTCGGGGCACGGAGGGACAAGGCTCTGTGCCTTGGTATCCCCCCAAACTGGGCAGTGCCCTTCGTAGCTGCGTGGTGTTGGGCAGGTTTTGTTCTCTTCCCTGGCCTGTGGATTTCCATGTCTTTGGAAGAGCTGGGCAGGGGCAGCAATCCGGAAAACGGAGATGCAGAGAGATGGTGACTCGTGCCAAGGTCACGCAGCGGAGGGAGGGGTGGAGGGTGCTAGAACTGGAAAAAGACCCCAGGCGCCCTGGCTCCCCAGCCCTGCACTGGAAGGTCAGCCTGCACCTAAAACCAAGAGAGCAAAACCCTCAAATGCCTTCAGGGTGGGGAAGAAAAAAAAAAAAAAAAAACCTTTCTTGAGAGCAGGGGCAGCTCTTGGACTGGTTCAGGGAGGAGAGGTCAGAGCAAGCATCCTCCAGGCTCTGGTCCGTGCGTGTTACTTGAGATACCGGGTGTCTCACGGCGCAGCTGACTTTCCCCCCTCCGACTGCAGTGTGCGGCCAGTCGTCGGGTGGCGTGGAGGACGAGGGGGAGTCGCAGGCCGGCTGGATCGAGGGGGCCGCTATCTTGTTTTCGGTGATCATCGTGGTGCTGGTGACCGCCTTCAATGACTGGAGCAAGGAGAAGCAGTTCCGGGGCCTCCAGAGCCGCATCGAGCAGGAGCAGAAATTCACGGTCATCCGCAAGGGGCAGGTGATTCAGATCCCGGTGGCCGAGATCGTGGTGGGAGACATCGCACAGATCAAGTACGGTGAGTGGAGATGACCGTGGCGCGCGGAGCTGAGCGGGTGCCACTAGCCGCTGGCTGGGGTCTCCTCCTCCATCTCAGAGCACGTCGGTTCCTTCTCTCCGCTTTGGCCAGCCGTTTTGCCTTGAGGAGAAACGTGGTTCCTGCTGTCTCCTCCAATTATTCATCTATGGCTGTGCCGTTTCGCAGCGTGCCTTGGCTGGGAGCTGTGGGAGATGCTCCGGTGCAGGCAACGAAGCTCAGCTCACCTTGCCGGCTGGAGCAGGGCTGGCAGCGCCAAGCCAGGCTCTGTGCATGGGCATTTGCTTTGGGTTGCTCTGGGAACCTGTTGGTCTCTTAATGATTCATTTTCATAACTGTGTCCTTGTTGGTGAGCATCCCTTTAGCAAGGTGTCCTTCAAAAGAGTTTGATTGGCAGCTAAAGGCAGCCTTTGGGCTAAAGTAGCTCCCTCTCCTTGCTTACCAGGGGGTATGCTTGTTCCGCACAAACTGCCAAAAGGAGCTAGGTTGTTCCAGCCTGGTGTTGATTTTAATGTAGGGTTTTTTCCACATCTCTGGATGGATGATGTGATCCTGTAACAGTCTGAATGTGTCAAGAGGCGTTGGGAAGGATGTTACAGATTCAGTAAAGCAGATATGGAAAAGCACTGGCTGATTTACTGAGCAAAGGGCCTCAAAACTAGTACTCTTATATATCAGTCAAGATTTTAGGAGTATTAAATGTCATCCTTTAATACCTGGCCTTTGTTTCCTCTCCATCTAGATTTAGTCGGAGATTGGCGAAAGGACTCAAAATTCACAGTGCAGGAAGCCTCTTAGGACGCTGCAGGGAGGGGTGAGCTGAGACTTGCCAGGTCTGGCCTGATCCTTAAGACTCTTTCCTCCTTTCTAGGTGACCTCTTGCCATCAGATGGCATCCTGATCCAGGGGAATGACTTGAAAATTGATGAGAGCTCACTGACTGGGGAATCAGACCAAGTCAAGAAATCCCTCGATAAAGACCCCATGCTGCTGTCAGGTGAGGCTCTCGGCCAGAAAACCAAACCCATATCTGCAGCACCTGCATGAAAAAACACAAGGTTTCAGGTTGATTTGAAGCCTTAAGCCAGGCAGCATGGCCTTTGTGTTGCTGAATCGGTCAGACCAGGATCCTGATCCTGAACAAGCCCACGTGGTGGATGGACGAGTGGCTCTAGGAAGTCTCCACCTGCCTGTGGCAGTGCAAGCCACGTTGCTCAGTTGTTGCTTCCTGACCTGAAGGAGTTTCTATACCATGGAAGACTTGGAAACTGCAGTAGCACAATTCCAAGGTCTCCATTTGTCCAAGCCTTGTGTCCCATGGGAAGCCCTGCTCCCTGGGCACGCGTTAGTGGGCCTGGCAGCTCTGAGCTTCCATGGAGGAGATGTTTGAGGAAGGAAACTTCCTTCAGCTCCCTCCTGCAAGGTGCTGAGCAGTCCCCCGTGGTCGTTGCAGGGCTGGTCCAGGTTTGTGCTGGTGATGGAGAGGTGGCTACTCCCATGTCCTCTTTCCTAGTCTGGGAGGCAGCCAGCGTGCTGTGTTTTTGGAAAGAGCTGAGAACTGTGTATTGATGTCCTGTCCCACCGCGGCCTTCCTGTTGTGCTAGGTACCCACGTGATGGAGGGGTCTGGACGGATGGTGGTGACTGCTGTGGGTATAAACTCGCAGACGGGAATCATCTTCACCCTCTTGGGTGCAGGAGAAGGAGATGAGGAAAAGAAGGTGAAGAAAGGTAAGGAGATCTGTTGAACCTGTTTTCTCCCTTCCTTTTGCTTTTCTCCCCACCCTGGGAAGCATCCACCAGTGTGCAACAAGCTATGGCCACGTCCATGGGACGCAGTTGTGTGTTAGTGCACGACCCAGGCAGGTACAGTGAGCTCCGAGACAACGCGGGGGAATCCCTCTCTGCTGCTCTTGGCCCGCAGCCTGGGGAAGGTGCTGCATGAGAAAACCCTCTTGTGCACCCAGACTGCGGCTCCTTCCTTGGCTCTTCAGCTCTTCCAGGACACGGCTTCATCTCTCTCCTCTAGCCAGCTGCAGCCTGGAGTTGCAGGGTGGGGGTCAAGGCCCAGAGGGAAAGTCACTGAGAGCGATGCCCAGCAGTGCCTTGGCATGGTGCTCATTGCCCACCCGTGGTGGGAAGGTGAGTCCTGGTCATCCAAAGCGTGTTAGTCCATCCACACCTTGAAGACTTTGCTGAACGTGTCCGCTGGTGTCCTCCGAGCTACGCGGGGAAGTGTAGAGGTCAAAGTGCAGAGGATGGGAAGAGGGAAAGGAGGGTTTTATGCATCTGCTGGGTGGAGGGTAGGAGAGCAGCCATTTGGGCTGAGGTTCCCAGTCGTGCTGGGACTTGACTAGCTTCCTGCCTTGGCTCTCATATCTTGCTGCTTATTTTTATTTCCTTGTTCTGCACCAGCCCTTTTTGATCAGGAAGGGTTCGGAGCCAGCACTGGTGGGAGCCAGGCTTGGGAACCTCCTGTGCTCCTCCGTCTCCCCACACCCCTCTCCTGCGGGTCTGGGCTCGCAAAGAGTTGGCAGTAATGAGGCGCGAAGAGTTGGCAGCAGCGAGCTGCAAGCTGGCATTGCCGCTGTGCTGGAGGCACAGACGTCCCCGGTGCCAGGGAGCCCGGCCCAGGAAGCGGTGCCAGATGGGACAGAGGCTTGCGGGGCCTCTCCTGGCAGCCGCTTCGGCTCCGGGGCGCGTGTGCTCGCTGCCTCCTGCCCTCCTCGCCCAGGACGGGTGATCGTGGCACCGCGGGCGGCTGGTGCTGGCAGCAGCGCTCACGTCGCATCTGCTTCCCAAACGGGTGCAGCGAGGTGGCCTCTGAGCAGGGGACAAGGGAGCACCGAGAGCCTCCCCCTACCCACCGCCCAGGGCCCAGGAAGCCAGCTGCAGCCGTGGGGGCAGTTTGGGGGTAGGGGTTGGCTCTGGAGCATCCAGCTGTGCTTTCCCACCAAACCCAAAGCTCTTTGGGTTTCCCACCGTCTTGGCGGCTAGGTAAAAGCAGGGATGGGGGGTGAGATGTGGGAACAGCTCTGCTGTTAGAGCTGACCAGCAGCTTAGGGCACGGGTGAGACTGGCTCCTGGTGGAAATCTCCCTCTGATGGTGCAGGAGAGCTCAGGAGGTGTAGGAAAGCGTCGCTGCAGACCTCGGGAGCTGCCCCCTTCTCCCCTCCCTCCTCTCCCCGTCAGAGGGAACGGAGTGGAGCTGGGGTGAGGACCCTTGTGAACGGAGCTTGGTGCTGCAGGGTGAAAGGACTCCCTTGATTGCAGCGAGTAAAAGCCACGGCCGAGCTCTCCAGCAGCTCTGGTGGGACATGGGATAGCAAAAGCAAGCAAACAAGGGGCTCTCCCCCAGCAGAAACGCTCTGGTGGTGGTGTGGTTTCTTCTGAGGATGGTGCTTGGCGTTTTCCCTGCCCTGGCCTGTGTCACAGCCCCACAGCCCACCTGGCTCCGTGCCCTGCGCTGGGGCCTTGGCAGCCCTCAATTTGGGAGCAAAGGCTGCGGAGGGAGGGATTTCACTGGCTCATCCCTCCCTGCAGTGCTGGGAGGTGCGATGGAGGGAAGGAGAAATCCGGTCTCTAGCACGTAAACTTGTCGCGCACGGCAGCGTTGCGGAGGCAAGCCGGGGTCTTGGTGCGCGGGGCCGTGCACGCAGGCAGGCAGACCGCAGCGACTCTGCCCCGCGCGGCCGGCGGCCCGTGCAGCACCGCGTGCTGATCGCGAGCGGAGGCCAGTCCACGTCTCTTGGACAGACCCGCTTGCACCCGATGGCAGCGGGCAGCCGCAAGCGCCGGCATTCCTCGGCTTATAGCAGGTCATAGCAGGTGCTTTGCAGGTGGGAAGCCCGAAGCACAGGGGGACTCAGCGTTCGGGAAAGTCAGGGAGCGCCCGGTGCTCCTGCACGTCCCCGTGCTGCAGCCGGCAGCAGCGGTGCTGGGGTGGAGGGTCCCTCTGGCTGGTGCCGGTGCCGAGGGCAGGAGGCACGTGCGGTGGCATCCGGGAGGCGACCGCAGCCGTGCCGAGGCCCTGGGACCTGCCGCCGGAGCAGAGCGCGGCCCCCCGGAGCAGGGTCCCTCCAGCCGGACGGGAATGTCGAGATCCGTGTGCTCAGCCCTCCACCCTTTCTCTCTTTGAACAGGTAAAAAACCCGGAGCCCCCGAAAATCGCAACAAAGGTAACCAGCCTCTCCATCCTTTGAACCAGCACCACACTAACTACCGAGCATTCCTCCCTCCTTCCTTCCTTCCTTCTTCTCATGAGTCTGTGCTCTTTGCTCCGGCGGCCTCTCGCCTCCTTGTCCGGGAGAGGGTGTAACGGCGCCCGCAGCCCGCCCTCGGGGGAGCCTCGTCCTGCTGACGTGGGTCGCCGCCCGGGCCTGGCGGCTCCGAGCCCTTCGGATGCCCGTCACCGCCTCCCCGCTGCGGGGGCTCGCTCGGGCACGGCTGGGGGAGACGCGGCCCCCGTCCGGGCGGTGGGGAGGGCCGGGCCGAGCGGCTCCCGCCGCGGGGCTGCTGGCGCCACTGTTGCACCCTCTCCCGCCGTGGCCACCTCGACTCCGTGAGCGTCTCCTCGCCCGTGTTTCTCACCCTGTTCTTTGCAGGCTGTGGAGGAAACCCATTTCCACACCTCTCTCTCCACCTCTCTCTCTCTCTCTCTCTCTCTCCTCTCAGCAGTTTCCCTCCTTCCCGTCAGACTGTGTCCGGGTGCGTGTTTTGTCCGTGTCGGGGTCTGTCGTAACGTTGGAGGTGTCAGATCCGAAGCAGCCGCCACCTCCCGGGTGCCTCTAACGCTCGAGCGGCGTTCACGGGGCGCCGCGGCTGCTCCCGGCCCCGAGCAGCGGCGGAGGAGCCTCGCGGGGGGGACGCCCTCTTCCCGTCCCTCTCCAAAATCTCCAGCCGACCTGGGTCTCCCTCGTGCAGGCCGTTAGCTGGGTTAGGACATGGGCTTGGGCCAAGTTATAGCAGCTGGAGGTCTGGCCGTCTCGGACGCTGGAGCAGAGGCGGCGGGTGGCTGCAGGGCCGGGGTCAAGGGGCTGGTTCGCCCCTCTCGCAGGCTCCGTGGGAATGCCTAACCCCCCCCGGCCCTCGGCAGAGGGGGATTCCTGCTGAGCTGCCAAAGGGGTATGGAAGAGGGCATCCAGCGCCGTGTGTGGAGCCGGACAGGGAGGTCCCGTAGCCTCCAGCGCCTGCCGTCACGGCGCTGCTTCGAGGCAGAGGCGCTTTGTTTGCTGGGGCAGGACCAAAGGGGACCAGGGTCCGTGGTGGGGGTCAGACCAAACTCCTCTGCACGTGTAAAGCAGCCTGCAGGAGAGGTTGGGAGAAAGCTGACTGCACCCCGAAAGCCTTACCGGGGGTTTCTCGCTCCACTGCTGTAGAGAGGCGTCACTAATGCCAGGGACAGTCCTAACTAGCCCATAGCAGTGTCCAGTGTCATCTCTGAGCATCCTTTATTCAAAGGACTTCGGAAGCACAAATCCACCTCCTGCACCCTCTCCCAGAGTGCAAGTATCCCTTGGGGGCTGCGGCCGTGGGATAGACGGTAGAAGAGTGCCCTTAGGGAGGCCCCGGGACTGCGAGGTTTCCATGTGTGTTGCAGGGAATGTTTTTTGCTCCGGGTTTTCTCTTTCCCACCACCATCTTTCTCAACGGTGTCCGAGAGGTTTTCCTGGTCTCTCTCCTATTCACACGTGGTGTCTGTTTTGCCTTGGGCTGTAGCTAAAACTCAGGATGGTGTGGCCTTAGAGATCCAACCCCTGAAGAGCCAGGAGGGAGTGGAAAATGAGGAGAAGGAGAAGAAGAAAGTGAAAGTCCCCAAGAAGGAGAAGTCTGTGCTGCAAGGGAAGCTCACGCGCCTGGCAGTCCAGATCGGGAAGGCAGGTGAGTCGCGGTGGCTGCGCAGCCCAGCACGAGCCGTGACCCCAGAGGTGCGGCACATGGTCTTCACCAGAGGTCTCGCTGGAAATGGCATGGTGAGACGGGGATATCCCTTCCCCCAGCTCTGCGGGGGCACTGGGATCTCCTTGGACCCTTCCAGCCTTGGATCTCTGCATATGCTGTTGTGTAGATGACGCGCTCAGGGCATTGGAGGGTGCTAGTGGCACCGAAGTGCTGCAGCAGCTTCATGTGGGTCCAGGGACCGGGCTCCACCGGCTTGCACGCCCTCACCTCTTCCTCTGCCTCTTCCCCCAGGGCTCATCATGTCAGCCATCACAGTCATCATCTTGGTGCTGTACTTCGTGATCGACACGTTCGGGGTGCAGGGCCGGCCCTGGCTGGCGGAGTGCACCCCCATTTACATCCAGTACTTTGTCAAGTTTTTCATCATCGGTGTCACTGTGTTAGTGGTGGCTGTGCCCGAAGGGCTCCCGCTGGCCGTCACCATCTCCCTGGCCTACTCTGTCAAGGTGAGGCCGTGATGCTGCAGGGTCCCGGGGGGTGTGAAGGAAATTTGGGCTTTTCTCTCTAACCTTTCTGATGCTGGTGTATTGCCTGCTGCAGAAAATGATGAAGGACAACAACCTTGTGAGGCACCTGGATGCCTGTGAGACCATGGGCAACGCCACCGCCATCTGCTCGGACAAGACGGGGACGCTCACCATGAACCGCATGACCGTGGTGCAGGCCTACGTGGGAGACACCCACTACCGCCAGATCCCCGACCCCGAAGCCATCCTGCCCAAGGTCCTGGACCTCATAGTCAACGGTGTTGCCGTCAACTCTGCCTACACGTCCAAGATCCTGGTGCGTCCCACCCTCCTCTCGGACAGCCTCCGGCCATTGGCCTGTCCCTGCAGCTCCTCTCCTGCTGTGCTGAGGTTTGGCATTGCTTTTCCTTTCTCCCCTCCAGCCACCAGAGAAGGAAGGGGGGCTACCCCGGCAAGTGGGGAACAAGACCGAGTGTGCCCTGCTGGGTTTTGTGCTGGACTTGAAGCAGGATTACCAGGCCGTGCGGAACGAGGTGCCGGAGGAGAAGCTGTACAAGGTCTACACCTTCAACTCGGTGCGCAAGTCTATGAGCACGGTGCTGAAGAACGTGAACGGCAGCTTCCGCATGTACAGCAAGGGAGCCTCCGAGATCATCCTCCGCAAGTAACTGCCCTCCCTTGCTATGCGGGTCTTCTCCCATGCTGCCGGGTCCCGCGGCCTTCATGTTGCCTTCTGGCACGAGCTCATCGGCTTTCGGGTCCCCGTGTGTTGTGGAGAAGTTCTGGGGAGCTGTGGGATGGAGCGTGCCAAGCCCTGTGGAGCGAGGAGGGAGCAGATGATCATGGGATGGTGCTGCCTTGCAAAGTGTCTTGTTCTTTTACTGCGGCTTTGCTAAAGCACTAGGGAGCTGTGGGTCAGAGGGATGCCCCCATTTTACAGGTGGGGAACTGAGCAGCAAAGGGAATGGATTGCTGGAATGAATGCTGGGTCTTTCCCGAGCACCTCGCTAAGCAGGCTGCATGCCATGGCTGCATCTCCTCTAACCTCCCCTCCTTGTCCTGGCGTTAGGTGCACCAGGATCTTGGACAAGAATGGTGATCCCCGGGTATTCAAGGTGAAGGACCGGGATGAGATGGTGAAGAAGGTGATTGAGCCCATGGCCTGCCACGGGTTACGGACCATCTGCCTGGCCTTCCGTGACTTCCCCGCTGGTGCCGAGCCGGACTGGGACAGTGAGAACGAGATCCTGTCTGACCTGACCTGCATCGCTGTGGTCGGGATAGAGGACCCCGTCCGGCCAGAGGTACCGAAGCCCCAGCACGGCCTCGGCTGTCCAGTGCCAGCGTTTCTCTCTCATACCTAGGCAGAAGGACCTGGTGGCAGGGTATTTCCACACTGAGCTTTCCCCCACTGGTGCCGGGGTCTCTGCACAAGCCAGGTCGTGGTTCCACGCTCAGTTGAAAGCTGTACGGAGACACCAGAGGCACTGTAGGGTGTTAGAGGAGGGCAGGACTGATCTCCACCCCTCTGCTAGCTGGTTCCTCCCTTGCAGCATGCTGCCCCCTCCTCTCCCGCAGGGTGATGGGCAGCTGGGCTAATGCAATTAGCCCTCCGATACCTGCCTTTTGATTACATCTTGAAGCTTGCCCCCTGCGCTCCTGCTTTGCTTACATCTTCTCTTAATTAGACGTTGAAGTATCTGGGCTCGGGAATTGCATTACAGATGCCCTGTCTGCACCGGCTCTGGAGGCCGTGATTCAATTTGCTAATTCCTCACTAACATCCTCTTCCCCCCGTGGCTCCGTAATAGATAAACCCATTAGCGCAGCAACGTGCTGCCGCAGCCGGAGCGGTGGCGGGGGCGAGCCCGCAGTGCGGGACGGACGAAGTGCCCCGTTTGATGGATTGCCTGGCCGTGCCTTGGCGCCCGGCCCTGCGGCGTGACAGGGAGGAGGCAATGAGGTTACCTTCCCCTTGGGGCGGGGGCTGGAGGATCTCGCGCTGTCTGCGCCGGAGGACCTGCTCCGGATAAGCACGCGAGTCCGTCTGGAGCCACGGAGAGGGCAGGAGGTGGCTGCGTGCCGGAGCAGCCAGCCAGCCCCACCGAGAGCCGGGCAGCGTCCGCAGGGGCAGGCAAAGCTCTCTGGTCCCCTCAGTCGCTGGGGGCTGCTCTGTAGCCTCGAGAAAGACGGGGGTGTTGAGCCGTTTCTGGGGAGGGGGTCCCGGTTCAGCGGTTCATCACCGGGTCTGAGCGCAGAGCTGCGCTGCTGGTGGATGGAGGCTGCACTGCTGGTTCGTGGCTCTGCCGGGGCCTTTTCCAGACCCATTTAAGGAAGGTGGGAAAGAAGCCCCTTGGCTTTCCCGTGAATCCTGAAATAGGGATGCTTGTACGTGCGTGTGGTCCCTCCTCCTGCGAGAGGGCTGCCCCGGTCACTGCTGCCCAGCAGCCTGGCTCCGTGCACCCGGCCTGGGACGTGCCCCTGCCCTGCGCTGGGCTGGGAGGGACCCCCGGCTCTTCCCCTCGGGTTATTCCCACCCTGCCGGGAAGCGCATCTGCGTGATCCCCTTAGCCTGGGCTGCCCCTGCGCTGCCCTGACTCCGTCTCTGCTCCCCCAGGTGCCAGATGCCATCCTGAAGTGCCAGCGTGCAGGCATCACCGTCCGGATGGTGACAGGGGACAACATCAACACCGCCCGCGCCATCGCCACCAAGTGCGGCATCCTGCTGCCGGGAGAGGACTTTCTGTGCCTGGAGGGGAAGGAGTTCAACCGGCTCATCCGCAACGAGAAGGGAGAGGTGGGACAGCGGCCCTGCACCCGGTGCAGCACCCAGGGCACAGCGAGTGCAGGGCTGTGATGGGCACCCGTGGGTCCAGCTCTGCGGGGGGTGTGGGTAGCGACGCTGTGACAGTCCCAGCAGAACAACCCACTGGATCTGGCTGGGTTTTCCTCCTCTCCTTGGATAAAGGCAGCTGGTTATTCTGCCTGCTGCGATCCTTTGCTGGAGCTGCTGCAGGGCTGTCTGGGTGGTTTGAGGTGAAGGTGCTGTCCTGTTTGGTGGGGCGGGTTTCTGGGGGTCCCTCCCCGTCCTCACATGTGCCTTGTCCCGCAGGTGGAACAAGAGCAGCTCGATAAGATCTGGCCCAAGCTGCGCGTGCTGGCCCGCTCCTCCCCGACGGATAAGCACACGCTCGTGAAAGGTGAGTGCAGGCAGCTTCCCACGGGGCCTTCTCCCTCTGCAGGCCTCTCCCCAGCAAACCCATGGCCTCTCCCCGCGTCGTGCCTCCCTTTGAAGAGGGAGAGCGTTACTGGCCTCCCTCCCCAGGGAGGCACGAGTCTCACCGCATCCTGCAGGGCTGGGAGATCCCCTGGCTGCCGAGAGCGGCTGCTCTTGGGCAGTTGTGGCTTCCTGCTGCACTGCCTCACCCTGCTTTGCCCGGCTGCTTTTGCAGTCTGGACTGGGCGCCTGGCCTGGGACTTACCTACTCTGAACTCCTCGTCCCCGTTTCAGGAATTATCGACAGCACCGTTGGCGAGCAGAGGCAGGTAGTGGCCGTGACGGGAGACGGGACCAATGATGGCCCAGCTCTGAAGAAAGCAGACGTTGGATTCGCGATGGTAGGAATGGCAACGGGGCTTCTGTGGGCTGTTTCCTTGCTTTGGGAACTAATGGCGCGCTTCAGTTATTCGGAACACTTAAAATATTTCTGGACCTGTGAAACCCTCTTCCAAATCTACAGGATGGCTTAAAAACAAAAAAGAAACCCTCTTTTGAGAGATGATATAGAGTCATTAGCAAAAGATTGCTGGAAAACAGTCCTCTGGTAGCCTGGCTTAGGGGTGGACTTCTCCGACCCACCTAGAGGGACCTTGACAAGCTGGAGGCGGTGCAGAGGGCTTGTGGAGCTGCCCAGAGTTCATGCCCTGCAGCCAGTGCATGCAGTTGAAAGCAGTGACCTGGCCTGGTTTCCTAGGCGTGAGGTCCGGGAGAGCGGTGGGAGCCCAGTAATTCAGTCTGACTTGGTTTATCTCTGCAGTTCTTCACCCAGGCTTGTAATGGGTTTATTTACAGTGAAGAACTCTGATCTCCAGTTTGCTGCTTTTCTTTGCCCTGTCTGGAAGAGGCAAGAAAATAAACCTGTCAGTTTTAACTGGTTTCCTGTGAATTGTTTAGGTTTTGGTACGTGAGCAGGAGCCGGCTGCTGGAGGGAGCTGTATGTGAGCCTTGAGTGAAGCTTATTGCAAATGACAATTTTTGGATGGGAAAGAGAATTTTTAGGAAGCTGTTACAGATCCGAGTGCAATTCTGGGAGCCTTGAGTTGGGATAGCAGAGGGATGTCTCCTTGCTGCGTAGCCGCACGTGAGGGCTCTGCCTGCCCCCCCCCCGTGCAACGCGCAGGATCCGCCCTGACCTTCTGCCGGGCTTCCCTGGGAGCTCGGCGCTGCGCAGGGCTGGGCTCGCCGCCCTTGCTGTGCCCCCAGAGAGCAGGGGTCAGCCGGCACGCGCGCTGCCTGCCACCGGTCCGGCTTCACCTTGCAGCTCATGCCCTGCAAGAGCCGGGGATTCCCGTCTGAGACAGGTCTTGCAAATCTCGAGAGCTTCCAGCGGGAAGGCACCAGGGAAAGCGGCTGGTTACAGGGCACCGGCTCCAGGCGCTGCACGGCGAAGGCAGGCTGCGTGCGCAACGGGCGCCTCTCAGCGCCCGCGGTGGGAAGCGCAGCGAGCCGAGCGGCCTCGTAGCTGTTGCCGTCTGGCGCTGCGAGGCCGCAGGTGACTTTGCAGAGGCCGCAGGTGGCCGTGGAGCAGCTCTGGTGGCTGGAGCTCGCTGCGGGGCTGCCGTTCCCTCCGGATGAGGGGAGCGGGCTGTGGTGGGGAGCCTGTGCCAGGCAGGCGCTGGGGTTCGGGCTGTTGCGCGCTCCTGCTCCTTCAGGATCCTGGCTCTCGCTCGCAGCAGAGATGCGCAGCCAGGGACCACGCTGTTTCCAGGCATAAGGAGGAAGCAGCTGCCTGTAAGCTGTTTTCCTGCTTTACTGCAGTGTGGGAGCGCTGACAGCTTTGGGCTGAAGAGCTGTGCTGATTCAGAGCCCCAGGCGGGAGGTGAGCTGGTGTCTGCAGCCGTAGCAGAACTCAGCACTGGCGTCGGGCTTCCCCGCTCCGAAAGTGGGTCTGGTTCCCACCTCCTCTGGCTCCAGCAGATCTTTGTCTCGGGGCCGTTTCTGGGAAGAAGCGGAGTCCCGGAGCCAGGATGGCAGCCCAGAGCTTGCCCCGCGACTCACCACTGCTGCTTGTTCTCTGGCCCTCAAGGGCATCGCAGGCACGGACGTCGCCAAGGAGGCTTCAGACATCATCTTGACGGACGACAACTTCACCAGCATCGTCAAGGCGGTGATGTGGGGCCGCAATGTCTATGACAGCATCTCCAAGTTCCTGCAGTTCCAGCTGACCGTTAACGTTGTGGCCGTCATCGTGGCGTTCACGGGTGCCTGTATCACGCAGGTACGGGCAGCTGGCTGGGCACCTGGCGCGGCGCCCGAGGTTGGGCTGGCTCTGCAGAAGGAAAATGGAGACCCCCGTGAAATGGGGAGTGCAAAGAGGGCTGTTCAGGTAGTGTAACGGGTTGTCCCTCCTCTCTCTGCAGGACTCTCCCCTGAAGGCGGTCCAGATGCTGTGGGTGAACCTGATCATGGACACCTTCGCCTCCTTAGCCCTGGCCACAGAGCCCCCGTCTGAGTCTCTGCTGCTCCGCAAGCCGTACGGCCGCAACAAGCCACTCATCTCCCGCACTATGATGAAGAACATCCTGGGGCATGCGGTGTACCAGCTAACTATCATTTTCACGCTGCTTTTTGCAGGTGAGGCTCCGAGGAATGGGGGGGGGGGCGGACTCCCAGGTCTGCCTTGCTGTCTGTCTTAGACCTCCGTGAGCTGCAGCGTGCAGCCAGCCCCGCAAGGGCAGCGCGGGTCTGCAGACTGTTTCCTTCTTCCAGAGCAGTGTTAGGGATCCTCGTCCTGAGCAATTGCCCGGTAACCCCAGGATAGAGTTTATTTATTGGATGGGGAGTGGTGTATGTTGCTGAAAATGAAAGGATCCTTGAGGGTGTGGGTCTGCTCTAGGTCTCGCTCAGTGCAGAGATGGTTTTAGCTGGCAAAACAACTTTTTAAGGTTTTTAAGGAAACAGGTTCAGTGGGGCCAGCATGGGGGACTCCGGCTGGGTCAAGGGTTCTTCAGTAATAGGCTGGGATCCTAATTCCACCTCCACCAGTGCAGAGCCAAAGTAAGGAACAGGATCTCATCTTCTCTTTTCTCCACCCTTCCTCATCCCTTCCCCAAAACCCCTTGTCTGCTTAGGGGAGAAGTTTTTTGATATCGACAGTGGCCGGAACGCCCCCCTGCACTCCCCACCCACCGAACACTACACTATCGTCTTCAACACTTTCGTCATGATGCAGTTGTTCAATGAGATCAACGCTCGCAAGATCCACGGGGAGAGGAACGTCTTCGAGTCCATCTATCGGAATCCCATCTTCTGCACGGTGGTGCTTGGGACCTTTGCAGCTCAGGTGAGGCCACGGGAGCAGCGTGGGGATGGATGGAGGGGCAGGAGGGGAACTTTGCAGGTAGGACCCGTGTCTGCCACCACCTCAGCCCGCGACTCTCAGTTCTTTCCCTTATTCTTCTCCGGCAGCTTGGTGACACAAAACCTGACGACTAGGGTCTAGAGTGTGTTGTGAGATCCCAGGGCCGGCCAGCCGCCGCTGTGGTGTCCTGTAAAGTTAGTAGCATAGATATTAGGTTCTTGTTCCTCTTGTGATCCCAGGGAGGGGGAAAAGATCTGTGGCTTGGGGGGACCCTTTCTTCCCTTGGCTGCTCCAGCGCAGCCCTCTGAGCTCCCTGGTGTGTGACTTGTTCTCTCCTGTGCTCTAGATCATCATTGTGGAGTTTGGTGGGAAGCCGTTCAGCTGCTCTGGACTCACCCTGAGCCAGTGGTTCTGGTGTATTTTTATTGGAGTGGGAGAGCTCCTTTGGGGTCAGGTAAGAGCCAGCCTAAAAAAAATACCATGTGCCTCCATGCCACGGCATCCTGGCAGCCCAGCCTGCCTTTCCCTTCCCGCTGTCTAGCTGCGCTTGTTCTCCCCAGCGTATGTTCAGGGCAGCTTTGGGAGGGGGGCGATGCTCCATGCCCATACCACGCCAACAGTAAGGAGACGTAGTGGCTAATATTCCTCATTTCCACCCTCTTTGCAGTGTCCTCCAGCAAGGTTTCTCATCTACTTCTGCTGTGTTTCTTTGAGCCAGTTCTTGCACTGTGGAGCCCTCGAGCTTTGTATTGAGACAGGGGAGCAGGGCTGTGTCTGCTGTGGCCTCATACAGAGACATGGGCTTGGATCCTCCCGTGCACGCAGGAGGCCACATTTGCGGTGGCCATGCAAGGCGGGCTGCTGCATGGGCAGGGGTGGTGCTGGAGGGGTCGTTGGGGACACCCTTCATGGCCGAAAGGGGCTGGCGTCTCAGCTGAGTCCTGGCAGCTCGCTGCAGGAATGCTCCCTCTTGGTCAAGGCTGCTGGCAGTGGGCTCGGTGCTGCCGGAGCCTGTAGGCTAAGGAGCCGTTCTCTCCCTGCCTCTCCACAGCTGATCTGCACTGTCCCAACCAGCCACCTGAAGTTCCTGAAGGAAGCTGGGCATGGCATCACCAAGGAGGAGATCCCAGAAGAGGAGCTACCTGAGGACGTGGATGAGATTGACCATGCTGAAATGGAGCTGCGGCGTGGGCAGATCCTGTGGTTCAGGGGCCTCAACAGGATACAGACTCAGGTACTGCGGGGCAGCGGGTCCCACGGGACTTTCTCTTCTCTCTTTCTCTCTTTCCAGGGGCTCTATCTGGAAAGAGGCGACTGTTGCTGCTCAGAGGATGCCATTGCCCTCTGGGCTAGACTTCCCCCACCATCTGTGCCTTTCTGGGTCTGCTCTGGTTGGAAAACCAGAACAGCCTGCCTTTTGGGGACAGCTTGGGGTAGGGGGGAGATCCTGGTCTGTTCTGATGCAGAACACGGCATCCTCCAGCCCCGGACAGGCCGGTCTGCAGGAGGCTGGATGCGCTGGTGATTGGCACCTCGCTCAGCAAAGCAGGGAGTTCAGAAGCTGTGTGGAGGGGCCTTGGGGCCCCCCTGGCTCTCTCGAGTTATGCAGTGGATTAGCGTTGAAGCTGCTCTCAGGGCCATTGCTGGGACACTGCTCCTAGACCTCAGGAGAGGTCCTGGCTGCCCCACGTAGGGCTCTGTCCTGGCAGTGCAGGAGACGTGGGGCGTCATGGCACATTCTGGGCGCATCGGAGCTTGGCTGCGTGCTCTCGCATCTGTGCCTGCTTTGGAGCCTTGGCCTGAGGCTGGCTTCGGCTCTGGGTTTGGAATAACCCCAAGACGAGGCTGTCCCGGGCTCTGCCGTCGGGGCGAGGGACCTGCAGCGCCAGCGGGAGATGGAGCACAGAGCAGCTGGGCATCGCTGCTGTCCAGTTCCTTGTCCTCTCTCGCTCCCCTCAGTGGGGAAGGTGCGCTGGGCTTGAAAGCCGAGTGCAAATCGGCCTTGGACAGTGTCCGAGCTGCCAGGGAAAGGCTTGCTTTTCTTGCTGGGAGGCTGCTGGTGCTGTGTGATGAGTGATGCTTTGGAGAGTAGCAGCTGCGATCCCTGATCCCAGCTCCTGAGTCCTCTGGGTTGAAGAAGGAGCTTCGGAGCCTGCCTGGCACCTTTGGTTCTCCCAGCTGTTGCGGGCGCTGGCGTGTTCCCACCAGTCCCCTCCGAAGCAGCGGTTACAACTGAGCATCGCTTCTGTCTGCCCTGGTTTTCCCTGTAGCGTTTGGCCTTTCTTGCTGGGCCCTCTCCAGTCTCGCTCCTCTGCTGCTCCCTGGCCTTGCTGAAGGCCCTTCTGCCCAAAGGCTCTTGCCGTTTCTCCCTGCCAGCTCTCCTGGCTCCTTGCCTGGTGCTTTTGGCCCTGTAGCAGAGAATGGGTGAAGAATTGGTTAATAGTGTTTTTATGTCAGGTGCTTCACCTGATACAATTTTTCGTGAAAGTGTTTGGGGGAGATTTTTGCTGCCCCTGCCAGCAGTTGGCTAGTCAAGCCAGGGAGAGCTCCCTGCAGCAAGGTCGCTACCCCTCTTCTTTCCTCGAGGTCTGGGGCAGAGCTGCCCCTTGGAGGAAAGCTGCAGGTCCCCAGCAGCCACTGGCGTGCAGGGCTGCTGCATTACCCTGCGTTAGTTACCCTTGTATCCTTCTCTTATGGCCCTCCATCAAATCATCAAAGCTATCAAAATGGGAGATGGCCCCAAACTGTTGAGTCTTGATGTTGATGAAAGCTGTTGATGTCCTGAGCGATCGCTGCTCAGTGTCGCAGAAGTGTCTGTAACCCACATCTGCAGCTCTATCTTCTTGCCTTGTTCAGGGTTCACTAAAGCAGAAATCCCTTTTCTTCCTTGCCTGTTGTCCTGGGGGTGGCAACTCCATTTGCTCCCTTTGTTCATCCCTTGCTGTAACCCTGCCAGCGCTCCCAGCAGGTCATTCAGCCTGCCCGGCACAGAGCAGCCGTCTCGGTGCTTCTGCAGAAGTGCAAGATACGTGGCTGGGGCAGGGGGACCATCCCTGTGTCTCCGGTTTGGAGAGGTGATGGGGAGGGGAGACTGTGTTGGACAGGCCCACGTCACAGTCTGTGGGTGCATGTGAGACATGCAGCATTTACGGGCTGGGCTGAGTTCCCCCAAGTGCTGGTACTGGCTCATCCTGCCAGGCTGGTGCATTTTTCCCTGCCCATTGCAACGGGGGCAGGTAGTGAGAGCGAGGTGGAAACCAGGCTCTTCCTGGGGGACCGGGGCCCTGCTGCTCACGGGCGCCGCAGAGATGCGAGCTACCTTCACAATCTGGCTCGCTCACGTGAAACACCTGCCGGAAGCACCAGGCTGTTTCAGAAGCAATCCAGATGTGTTGGAGGTATGGTAGGTATGAACATCTGCAATACCAGAGGCTGGACATGCCTTTGGTTCTGGGTCTGCCCTCTGAACCAGGACACTCTGAGGTGTCTCTCCTGGTAGCCATGGTGGACCTGTACTGAAACAAGCTCTTACTGTTGCAATATGAAAAATGCTTCCGGACATTGCAACTGTTGGCAAATCCTGGAGTCTCTTTAGCTGCTCCCTTTCTGGCTATGTAGCCCTGCAAGTTGATCAGAGCAGCCTGCAGGTCAAACCCGAGCATCTAACAGGCCTCTGATAGGGTGTCCTGAATCGGCATGCCTGAAATGAGAAGCGTAGGGTTCCTTCCTCACGGACCAACCTGGTGCGCTGGGGAAAAGAGGGTCTTTCTGTGGAAGGAGATCAGACTGGGCAAGGAGCAAAGCAGCATGTAAAATATCTACAGGGCGCATTAGAGCTGCAAGCAGCAGCTTGGGGCAGGTGCCCCTTTCCTGAGCTTTGCAGCAGGGAGCCGTGCGGCCAAGGCAGGACGGGAGGCGCAGGGGTGTGCAGTCTCCCAGTCGGTTGTCTGGCACGTGGCAGATGGGGAAAAGTCCAGGTGTGAAGTGTCTGGGAATCCTGGGCATCCGGCTGCTGCTCAGTCCCTCCTGCCTTGGAGCACGTCCACAGACCAACGTGGGTGCTTCCTTGCTGCCTCCCCTGCCCAACCCTACCAGCTCCGCTTCGTACGCGAGCCCTTTGCAGAGCTGCGACCCTGGGGAGAGGCTGAACGTCTTCAGGCAGGGCTGGCTGCCGTGGGAGCTGTGGGCATGTTGGTGCAGCTCAGGATTTGGCCCCCCTGGCTAAACATCCCATGGGATTGAGGGACCAGAAACGCTCCCAGTGCAGTCTTCTGGACCACAGGCTGCTAGCTCACACCTCTGCCCACCCTCTCTCTCTGCTCCTCCTGCGGACTGTGGGAATATCCCGAGGTGTCTCCTGTCACGCTCCCTCCCACCACGGTCTCTTGGTGGTGGTAGAAGCCGTGCTCCCCACGCAACTGAGAGCGAGGCAGAGGCTGGGAGCCGACCTCTTCTCTGCTCCTAGAAACAGCAGCCAAAGCCGGCGCGGGTGAACGGGAACGCGGGCTGGGGGGCTCTCTCATCCCTCCTCCCCACCTCTCCGTCCGTCCTTCTTCCTTCCTGTCCGTGTGTGTGTGTCTGCCCGGCCTCCCTGCTCCCCTCCGCTCCGTCCCCGACCCCTCTCCCTGTCTCTGACCGGGGCGACACTATCTCACTCTCTGATTCTTTACAGATGGACGTAGTTTACACATTCCAGACCGGCGCCTCCTCTTTGCAGGGAGCCCTCAGGAGACAGCCTTCCATCGTGAGCCAGCACCACGATGTAAAAAATGTTTCTAGCCCAACCCATGTAGCTCTTTCCTCCGTCAATTCCACTCCCACCACTTCTGCTGTTGCTGCTGCTGCTGCATCTCCTCCTGCGGGCAGTGAGTGATAGTCTATTACAATGCATGACTTCTAATAACCACAGAGAGCACTGCACCAACCTAACCCAGCCTGTTCTCTCTCCCTCTAACCTCTGACCGACACACTGATTTCTAAAATGAAGGATGGGGCGGGAGATCATTTTTAATTAATTTTTTATGCTGTTGCATCTTTAACAAGGTTATGATACTTTCTGGTCCTTCCCTCCCCTCCCTCCCCATTCCTTGTTGCTTCCTCTTTTTTACCTCTTCTCCTCCTTTGCAGGACTGACGTATGAGTCCACCCTCCTGAGGGGTGCAAAATTGGCAGTTCTTGTTAAAAGAACCATGCGTTTCTGAGCAACTAAAAGCACTGCTGCGAAAAGGGAGTGCTGCGTCCAAACGCTGCAATTCCTTTCTAATGCGGCTCTGCCCAGCCGGGAGGCTGTGCTGAGGAGAGGGGCGGCTTTTCCAGAGCTGCACATCCCTCCGGGGGCAGAGCCGCTGCTGGGGCCTGCCCGCAGCAGTTAGCGTGCTGTTGCGGCCGGCTGAGCCGCGGGAACGGGCTGCCTGCACGCTCCCCGCCTCTTGCACACGGGTGAGAAAAGGCAGCGGCTCCTGCCTTGGTGGAAGGACTTGACCATGTGCAAGAGCAGCCGGTTGCCGTGGCTCAGCTGGAAGGCGGTGAAGCACCGGAGCCGCTCTTAAGTCGCTCACCCGCAGCTGAGCCCGCTGTTTCCGAGCTGGCTTGTAAGCAAGCAGCCTCCCGCGGCCTGCGTGTTAGCTTGCATGCTGTGCGAGAGAGCCGAGACCTCCCGGCCGCCTCTGCGCCGAGGCCAGCGGCGAGCTCCCGCGTGCCGAGCTCCCCGCCTCGAGGCCGGACGCCCTGGGCAGGACAGCACTTAAGCGCACGTGCTGCAGTTGAGCACACGCTGTCGTGAGGAGGAACCCACGTAAACGTGTCCCTGGCCCTGTGCTGCCCTGGGGCTCTCCAGGGGCCTGCGCTGACTCCCCTGTGGTACCCAGAGCATCGCTGTCCTGGTACAGCAGGCAGTCGGTGCCCAGCTGGCCGCTGTTTCGTGCACGTTGTTTTTCAGTGGACACGGAAGCGTGACTTTCTGCACGCAAACTGAGAAACCGTGCTCGGAAAAACACGGCCCTCCTGACCATCGGTCACCAGGCTCGCCCTGGGTCTAGCCGTGGCTTTCCACGCCGAGGAGAACCCTCTCTCGTGCAATGCCCCCTCCATGTTCATGATGAGCTGTATATGTGGGCCTGTGAGCATGTGAGTGCAAATTCTCTCCGCAGGGCTTTGCCAGACTGTGAGTAGGTAGTGCATCTTTCTTGGATAATTGGCTTTTTTATTGCACAGTCATTTTCCTTGTTCTCCTCTTATTAAAGAAACACCCTTGGCGACTTTTTGAATAGCTTTCAGTCTCCACTGTTTATGCATTGTGGGAGAGGAGAGAGAATTTCCAATAATTTTTGTTTTCTCTCTATTTAGCCAACACTGATGCCTGAATTTTGTTTTTGTTTAACCCCAGTGTTTCTGAAGCAGCGCAGCTGCCTTCTGTTCCCGTCTGCATCTGTGCACCACCACGACTTTCTAATTGGAAGAAAACCTGCTTAGCGGGCTATCAGGGCAGTGGGCTTGAGTGGATAAGACCAAAATGCAGATTTTCTTGCAGTCTGTTCATTAATGTTCTCCCTGATTTGCCGCAGGGGAATAGGTAACTTGGATAGCATGTGCCCTTCCATACAGCAACTTTACCGAAAGCTAACCCAGGTTGCTAAGTCTTCCCTCTGTTTTCTATCTATACTGTGCTCTGTTTCCCTCTCTGCTGCTTTCCTTCCCTCTCTCTAAGCTCCACTTCCCCGAATACAGATTAACGGAGTCCCTCTGCCCTCCACTGTATTTCCGTGAGAAGCGTTCTCCTGGGCTGGACCTCGGCAGCCCCGAGCACCGCGTTCCTGTTGGGGGGCAATGGAAGAGAGGGAGGTGTCAAGAGTGAACCAAGGGATGGTTCGCAGAGCTAAGCGCTGTCTCAGTTCGGAGTTTTGCCCCGGTTCGAGGCAGCTGGGCCCTGCAAGCCACCGTTCAGTGGTGGAGCTGATGCTGGCTTCCCTCGGAAGATGTAATTTCTGCCTCCGTGTGAGCAGTGGCTTTTACCCAGCCCAGCACTTTGCAGTGCTGCAGCTGCTCTGTGGTCTGAAATGGGAATAGAGTCCAGGCTCGGAGGTTACGCTGGCTGCGAAGGCTTCAGACAGAAGAAGAGTAACTCTGACGGTGGGCAGGGAGGTGGGCCTTCATCTTAGGTTTGTCAGAGCAAGTCCAGCGTGCAAGCGCACTGTTTGCGTCCTGCTGTGCAGATTTCAGTTCTGCTTTGAGCGGAGAAGTTTCCCAAAGGCCGTTTGGCCACAGGCCGTGTCAAGCAGTCGGACTTGCTGTCAGGCGGCCGCTGTTTGTGCAGGGTTTCCAGAGCGTGCTGGTGCCGGGCTGAGTACTTGTGGTTAGGGATGAAGTGTGGGTGAGAGGCATTACTTAGGCACATCTGAGGGCTCAGAGAAAATCAGAGGCTCTGAAGAGCTGGGAAGTGTTTCCTCGAGAGGTTTCTGGTGAGAGATGCTGCCCCTTGCCTTATTGCCAGCCCAGGCAAATCGTTCTGTGTCCCCCCTCTAAAACACAGGGTTGGTCAGCAGCGTAAGAAAAAACTCTGCAAGAAAGCCAATCTGTTCTGAGCCTCGGTGCTTTGGCTTGTTTGGGAAGAGGATTTGAGGAGGGGGTTATTTTTGTTTGCCTTGCCTGGCTTATTCAAGACACATTTCCTTGCTGTCGAGTGTCTTTGACAAGGGAGCAGTTATTCCTTGTACATCAGAAATTAGTTGTTGACAGGGATGGTTGAGTCAAAATAAGGATATCTGAGGAAAGGTGTAGCAGAAGTTATTGGTAGAGCAGAAAATAGAGCTGAAGGCAGGGGTGTGTTAGGCTCTTGGCTTGCCAGTGCTTGGAGGTGGTGGTCCAGGGAGGGCTCTTGTGAAGTTACCCCTGCTCTGTCAGAGCTTGTACTAGACTAACCCCCTAGTTGCTCTAAAAGTCACCTAGGCACCCATTAACTTGTTCAAGCTGGTTATTCTTGGTTTAGCTGGTTTTGCATACCGCTTTTTAGGAGTCAGTGCTTTTATTTGTCAGTGCTTGCAGTTGCTGTTCTTGGGATGTCGATGAAAGGACTTGTGGTCAGTCTTGGTGGAAGCTGGCCTGCTCAGCTGCCTCCCTGGTCCTGTGCCTTGACACTAAACACCGAGTTTCTCTAGGATCTTGCTGTGGTCGTTAGCGCAGCAAAACACGGCTCTGAATTCCTGTTTCCAGCCACACAAACTTTCCATTTTCACAGGCCACCTGGTGCTCCAGTGTCACGGGGGTGCCTGGCCGACGCTCATCTCTTGTGGGTATCTGTCATCCAGCTCGTGTATGTGTGCGCCTGTCCCTGTGTGTGTGCCTGTCCGTGTGCGCGAGAGCTGACTTGTTTCTAGCTGGGGTGAGCTGAGCCTGTGCCGGTGGGATGCCACATCGCTGCCCGCTGTGGTGTGGCACCGTCTTTGAGCCGGATGGAGAGCGGACTCAGGTGGGCATCCCTCGTGAAAGGGGACCCCTGGAATATCTTGCAGGTAAAATCTCCAAGGTTTCAGGCGCAAGGCTCTCCTCTGAGTAACGCCTCAGGTCTGGTTTTGTGAGTGCTGTTTTGTCGTGCTGAGACCAAAGATCCCTAGGAGGTTCTCGTGGGCTGTGTTGGTTGGCGGTTTCACTCCTAGCCTGTCCGCGGTACCAGACCGAGGTGGATTGTTTAACCTGGCTCGTCCCCTCACCCAGAAGGGGAGTGTTATCTCTGTTCAGGCACAGATCTGCAGCCCGTTCTCGAAGGATTGGTAAAATACATATGTATTTTTTTTATTTGTCTCATCAGCTTGCAGGGGGATGCTTGCATCGTTCTCCCTCTGGCAGCTCCGCGTGCTCTTTGCTCACTTGGGTGCAGGCTGAGTGATGGGGAGGCTCTAGACGGTATAACAAGGCTGCTGTGGAGGACCATCCTTTTGTTGGATTTGCAGCTCTCCTCCTCCTTGTGCCCCAGTTCAAGTCCACTGTGAGAGCAGGCAGGGGACATGGGTGGGGACTCGGTGGTGTCTCGCGTGTGGGAGCAGGTGGAGGTGACTCATGACCTGCAGCACTTCACCCTGCCAGGAGGCAGGAGATGGAGCAGGACAACTGGTGTGGGTGAAGGGAGGCTTGCAGACTTCCCCGTTGCACCCAGGGCTGCTGAGTGAAGTCTCGTGGTCGTTCGAGGGCAGCTCCTTCAGAGAGGAGGAATCTGAAGCAGATCTCCTGGCCCCAAGCAAACTCTGGTTAACAGAACAAAGACTTTTATTGCTTCCATAAGACATGTGAGAGCTTATGCAAGATGTTTGGCCCTTGCTGACAACTTCTGCCAATAGCTTCCTCCTTCGGAAAGAGAGGGGAGAATCCAGTTTCCAGGTGACTGGCAGGGTGACATAAGGCAGAAGAGTGCTGATGTGACCCTCCATGGCAGGATGGGGTCCTCTCTGCAGAGAGGCTGCTTGCTGGTTTTGGACTGACAGCGAGTCAGTGGGGAGAGCATCAGCGTAAGGTGCAGTGGAGTAACTCAAGGGATGCTTTGGAGGGCACTGCATGGTCAGTAGCTCTTGCCTTTCCCTTTTACTGCAAAGCCATATGTGTGATTTCATCAGGTTCTCTGTGGCTTGGGAGGCCTTGAGCTGCCTGGTTTGTAGGCTCTGCATAGAAAGCCCACATGTTGCAGAGCTCGCATTCAGTCTTTTGGGCTTTTTGACATGTTGTGGTTGTAGCCGCAAGTCATCCACGAGAGCTGGAGCGCTCTGGTGCACCCGAGGTGCACGTCTTGGTTGTCTCACGCATGCCAGCGTGCGCACGTCTCTGCGATTTGGGTGCTGGGGCGAGTGTGGCTGCAGTGCTGAGGTGGAGAGGGCTGCTGCAGCTGTGCAGCGTTGCCTCTTTCCCTGCCTCTTCCTTTGCTGGATCTGATGCTTGTCACCCATCTGACCGCAGACTTGACTGCAAGGGAGGGCGAGAGCTCGAAAAGTTCAAGGCTGAACTTCCAGAGGAACAGGAGGAAGAGCAGTGAGTCTGGTGTACGCTGCTGTCCTGGCTTGTTTCCAGACCTCTCCCTTCCAGTGCAACGGAGGTGGCCGTGCAGTACCTTAGCTGTCCAGACTGGGCTCTGGATCTCCTGCTTGTAACGCGTTGAGCCTGGCTTTTGGCAGTGCTGACAGCCTGTGGGTTTCGCAGGAGCGGCAAGTGGCTAGGCTTTCCAGCAAGGTTTGGGGTTGTTTTCCATGCAGAGCCTCCAAAAGAACTGCTGCCTTTGGAAAGCTTTGGGTTTTCTTCAGCATGTTGGTGTAGGGAGGGATCCAGAGCTCCAGCCTGGGATCTAGGTGGCAGCAATGCGGGGAAACTCGCACAGATCTAGCTTCCTCCTTGCATGTTTAGCTGGGTCCTGTTTTGCTGTTCATGGCATCCACTTGGACCCTCTGCTTCACGTGGGCTTGAACAAGTTTGTGACACCTTTAAGCCCATTGCTTTCTATAGGTCTAAAAATGAAGTAGAATAAACAAATGCATCACTGCCACAGTAGAGTYGTTGCCTTGAAGTGAACCCACTGTGTTTGTCTAACCCACCTTTTTTGAGTTGTAGTTCCACTTTTTTGTCCTTGTTTATACACACAGATGCGCGTGCACACACGTAATGACAACTAATGCGTTTTGGCTTCCATTCATTCAAAGTGACCTGTCTGAGTTTTTTGTGTCTTTTCTTGCAGCTTCTGAAGTCGCTCCATAGTCGGTTGATTCCCCATCACACACCTAGTGCCTGAGTCTGATCCATGTTGGCCCTCCTAGTTCACCATAGATCTCTCATTTTGACTTAGCTGTCTGTTCAGTGGTGGTGATTGTTGTTGTCCTTTTTGTTTTATTGTGTCTTTTTAAATTTTGTTTTATTTCTCCTGGAAGCTCTGGCCTCTTGTAGCCACTACTAACCTCTCTTCTGTTTATTCCCCACGCCCCGTGCCTTCGCCTCCCGGCAGATCAAAGTGGTGAACGCGTTCCGTAGCTCCTTGTACGAAGGCCTCGAGAAACCCGAATCCAGAAGCTCCATTCATAACTTCATGACTCACCCAGAGTTCATCCTGGAGGAAGACGAGCCTCGAACACCATTCCTTGACGGCGCTGAAGACGACCCCGAGACTGATGGACTCAAAAAGCGAGGTGGGGGTAGCCCGGGTGGATCTACATCCCTCAACAAAAATAACAATGCAGTGGACAGCGATCAAGTCGAGGTCACCATCCCGGAGCCCGAAAGCCCCTTACACAGCTTGGAGACATCGGTTTGACCTTAGAACTTCGAACCCCCCTCCTCCTCCACCCTCGCCCGGTGTGATATCGGCACCAGTAACTGATCACACACTGCGGTCACTTCATGTCAAACTGCTCATACGTATATCATTTGGGGTTTTTTTTTTCTTTTTTTTTTACAATTATTTAGCAGTGGGAACCAGAGTACCACAATGCTGGGTGTTGGGAGGGGCTAAGCCAAAATTGTGCATCTTCATCCCTAATTTTCGGTGGTACTCGCCCAAGCAAAACAGCCAGGTTATTTCCTCTCTGAGAGTTGGGCTCCATGCATCTGTAGGGGGGTTTCACTTTGAGAAATGCATGTTCAAAGAAAGTTCAAATCGTCATAGTCTTACATGCACGCTCTCTGTCTGAGGGCAGGAGGGTGCACTTGTGACTTTATTTTTCCACTTGTGGTTTTTAGGTTTTTTTTTTTTTTTTTCTCCTAATGTTGGGGTTTGTTCCTTTGCTTGTGAAATTTGCCCCCGGTAACTTCACGGTGGGAAGTGGGGGAGCTAGCACTGTGGTGCGAAAATTAAACAAACAGCCAGGGGGAAGGTGTTTACCCACAGGTTGATAGATACAGGGATGTACACCAGTCTTCCACCTTTAAAAATGGTACCTAGCCTTTACAGTTCCTCCTTTGTGTGTGCATGCACACTTTTCTCTCTGTTTCCAAAGCAGTAGTTGTTAGACAAGGGATGAAGGGGACTTTGCTGTAACCTTGCTGGATTTGAAAGATTCTGTTTTTTTTCTACAAAACAAAGTGGAGGTGAACTGGCAGTGTGAGAGTGGTGAAGAAAAACCCCAGGATCATGAGATATGGGGCTCCTCCCTGGGGAATCTTAAATGCCTCTGTCCTGCTCTTGAACAGCTGTGAAAGTCTTGGCAAGAGCCACGCAAAACTTTTAACAGCTCCTGCCATCAGGAGCGGAGGGGCTTTTGGCGCTCGCATGTTCTGGCTTGTGTATTTAGGCTAAATAATCCTTGAGCATTGAGGTACAAGCTGTGGTTCGCTCCTGGGGAGTCCCCGAGGACGACGCAGCTGTGCCCACTGGCTCTGCACATCGCTTCCAAAGCGGTAGCAGGCTGAAAGGAGAATGAGTGTCTGGTTATTGACAGTACAGCTGGGTCAAGTCCTGGATCACAGAAGAGACAAGGCAGGTAGGCTCTTTGGCTGGTGGAAGGGAGAGAGGCTCCTTGGCTGATGGGAGGAACCTTGACACCCATAGCGGATTTGCCAAGGGAGGCACTTCCTTGCAGAGCTGGTGGGTTGGTTGGCTAGGTCTTCCAGAGAAGGTGCTGCATTGAGGCTTGCCTCACTTGCTGCTTTTTTGAAGGCCATCTCTTCACCCTGCTTCCTGCCTTACCTTGGCCTCCCCTAACCATTTCTCTCCAGGTGAGAATCTTGAGCAGAGGCCCTGGGTGTCCTGGGCAAGTTTGCTCTGAACCAAGCCTCTTGTGAAGCCAAGAATGGGCCAGACCAGGAGGCAGGAGATTGGTTTGCTTGGGCCTAGTTTCTTCACTGTGGGCTCTTGTTGGTTCATCCCCAGCTGGGAAGGGCTGGAAAAAGCTCTGCCGCCTTCTCTCCCTTGTCCCATTTGGTTTGGTTGGAAGCAGTGAGAACCTGGTTGTAATTGGCTGTACAATGTCGTCGTCTTTGCCCGGCCTCTGTCCCTGTAAGTGGAGAGGTTTCAGTGACAGGGTGGGTTGGCTGGTTTCTTTCTTTTCTTTTTCTTAAGAACGCACAGCAGAATCTCCCGTGCCTTTTCCGAGCACTGCCTGCAGCACCGCCTGCCACTCGAGAGCCCAGTACTTTGCCAAGAAATAAGTGTTCCTTAAATGACAACAACCAAAACCCAGTGTCTTGGTTTCCTTTCCAGTCCAGCACTGACTTGTCCCTTCCTCGGGGTGGGAGGAGGGAAGGACGAGGTCTCGCCGTGCCGTTCCAACAAAAGGCCCTTCTCCCACGGGTCTCCTGCCTCGGTGCTGGCGAAGGCAGGTGGGCGCTGGGCTCCGTACACTGCCAACAGCGAGAAGAAGTTGCCACCACTGCCCATCTCAGTTGCAAATCCAGTGTCGAGACACCTGCCCGTGCAGACAACCCCATCGCTGTCCTCCCCTTCCGTTCTTCACACGAGCTGAGAAAACGCCTTGGGCAGAAGGGGGGGCGGGAGGGGGCTGGCGGTTCCTTAGCCGCACACGGGTGACGCGAGAGGAGAGGCCAAAGGGTGGCGGGGTTTGTTCTGGTCTAAAGGTGACATTGCTTAAAAGATCACTTTTTTCTATTTTAAATACTTGCAAAAAAAGGATGAAAATACGGTGTTCTTACAAGCTTACATAAATATTTATTGAATACTTTATGGGGGGGGCACTGATTTTTGTTTCTTTTGATATTTTTTTATTACCTCAGACCTGTTGTAAGAAAAGACTTAAAAAACCAACGAAAAACAACAAAAAGCTGACTTTGGAGGCTCTTAAAGTCACTCCCAGAAATCTGTGACTGGCAGGTTGCCACAAGGGTCTGGTTGTTCTTTAGTTGATATATTTTTGTTGTTCTAGTTTCCATATTAGGAGGGGGAGAAATAATTATATATAAATATTATGCAAAAAATATAGTTTTCTTTAGATCAGAAACTGATATTTTTATGTCAGCCATATGTATTTTGTTTAAAGGAAAAAAAAATCTTGAGTCATGTGTCTGCAACGGCATGTGACCGTGTGACAGCAGTTCAAAGTGACAGGTAATTTAGTATATCAGCGATTGGATGCCAGTCAGCTTCCTTTTCTCTGAGCAGCCATCTTTATACTAGATGTTAGTTGGATGACACAAATGTTTTTTTATATAAATTATGTTGGTATGGCTGGTTGCTTAAAGCATAAACGTTTATTGTGCATACATCTTATGTAAAGTATTTTTTCTATTTAGTTTCCGTGATATACTGGCAGCAGATGACTATTGGGTTAAGTTATTGAGGACATTATGAAACCGTTGGGGGAGATTGGTGCTCTACACTAAAAGGCATGGTCGGCGGCATGAACTTCTGGGGACTTCTCTGCAACATGCCGTGAAGGAGGGGGAGATTTGTGCTTTGTTTGAACTGCCACGAGTGTGCACGGGGAGAGTGCCATGCCAGACAGGAACTGAAGTAATACCCTGTGATACGTGTTAACTTGCCTTGGAATGCTTTGTTATTAAAACACTCTGAACATAATTTTGCATCCAGTTCTTGATAATCATAGGGTCTCTGGTGGTGGTTTTCTGTTAAATAAATTGGCGGATTGGTACCAAAGACATTACATCACTTCCTGTGTGCATTGCTGAACAGTCCTTTTTAGGCATTTGCATTATGTGATTAGGTTTTCTTTTATTTGCACAGGAGTTATACTTAATTTTCAAAGGTTTTGTGCAATAAGCTTTGAGGAAAACATTGAAACAATCTCAAGAAGGAAAAAAACTAAACCACATTTTAGCATGGGCGGCCTTTGGCTTTCCCCAGCGGAGCAGCACGTGTCCTCTAATGCTCAGCCACCGCTTTGCGTGGTGATGTGATGGTGGGGCTCATGGGGGACCCACTCCCAGCTGCGGCGGGGGCCTGTCCAGGAGCCGGTGGCCACCTCCCCTCGCCAGCCACGGTCCTTGCACGACCGCAGCGCCCAAGCAGCCTCGAGGCGGACGTCTATCTCCCCGGAGCCCTCCGGGAAAGGGGCGCTCAGACCTGCCGCGGTCGCTCCTCGCCGCTGCGCCCAGCTCCTGTGCGTTGGTCAACCCGTTGGTCAACGCGCTTCTCTTCCACCCCTACCAGCAAGACTTGGCACGTGGCCGTTCCTCTCCAGCATCTCCTTGCCAAGGCCGTCCCCTGCCCGCCGGCTGTCCTGCCTCTGCTATCCTCCTGCTCAAACCCACAGCAACAAAAAAAGCTGTTTTCCTTCAGCAAAGCCCATGGCTAAAACTGCCTTTAGTTTATTTCCTCCCCTTAAATAAATAAATATATATATATACAGTATTAAACTGACATTTGTGTGTGTATATATATTTATCCAGCGCTCTTAAAACAAAACTTTCTTTCAAAGAGAGCACGCAGATCTGAGTTTTTCTTTTCCGGTAACTCGTATAATAAGCACTGGTATTTTTGTATAAAAACAGAAAACTACAAAACAAAAGGCTGAATATTATGTGGTATGCATGACATTAAAAAAATGGTGGTTTCAAAGCAATATGTACCCTGGTGTGTTTGCCATATCCTAGAGTCCAGCTTAAAGTGCACCTGATCTGTATTGCATTTTGATATTAATCTCTATGTACAATGTTTTGCATGTAATTTATATGGTTCTTGGGAGAAAAAGCTTTGAATGAATTGTCAGTTAGCTGCTTCTGAGAAAACAGACTCCGAGCAGAGGTAATACTCAAATTGGAAGCGGAAGAGCGGTTGTGGAGTGGGAAAGGGGGTACATATAAAAAATAATAAAAAAAAAAAGTGTGCTGGGGGTGGGGGAGAAGGGTGATGGTTTTCACTCAATAAAGCTTTGGCTGTTGAGCAGAAACAGTGCGCGAGTGCGTCCAGAGAATAAAACGTGCCCACGTGTAACTGTGCCGTCCTCCGTGTGTCCACCGGCTTGCAAGCGCCAGGCCCCGTCTTCTCCTGGCGCCGGACAAGGGGCTGCGCTTGGCCTGGCAGCGAGCTGTGGGGTGAACCGGGGCTCTCTGTGGGGTGGGAAGAGGGATGGGGCCCGGCGTGGGTCTTCTGCTCTCTGGAGGCCGGGGCTGGCCGGTTTGTCCAACTCGTGGCTGCTTCCATCTCCGAGCACGCTCCAGGATGGAGCATCCAAAGCCAACGGCTCCTGGTGCTGCCCCACAGCGGAGACCCCCTCCCCTGCGAGGGGCCTCCTCGAGGTGGTCGTCTCCATCTCCTGGGGCCCAGGTCCAAGCCGTGGCCTCCTGCCAGAGGGCCGAGGCCGCGCCGCCTCCGTGGAGGACCTCTGCCCGGACAAGGACGAGGGGAAGCGAAGGCCGCTCAGGAACGCCCTCCTTCCCCGTGGCCATGTAGCTCCCGGCGGCAGGGCGAAGGCCGCGGCGCTCCTCCGGGGCGAGGCCGAGCGGGGCGAGCCGGGCCCAGCCCGTCGCCCTGGGAGCTGGTGCCGGCTGGGCAGGAGGGGGGCGAAAGCTCCGGCTACCGCGGCGTCGCCCAGAGCGGCGGTTTTGGTGCCAGAGCCTCGGGTTGGAGGAAAAAGGCTCCGTTCGGCAGCCTCCAGTGTGGCGTGGGGCCGGGCAAGGCCCACACCGGCAGCCCTGGAGAACCCTGACGAGAAACAGGTGACTTCCAGCTTGGAAAAAACTGGGAAGAGCTCGAGAAAAGCTGCCCCCGGCCGGACTCAGGCCTGGTCGCGTCGCCCCGGATGGAGGTTTGACCCCAGCACAGGGGCTCCCTGACATGGCCACGAGGGTGGGAGCTAGGCACCCGCAGGCCCAGCGTCCGCAGCAGCGGCTGAGGGCGTGGCGAGCGGGAAGGGGGGGGGGTTCCCTGCGGTTTTTCCCCTCAGTGAAGGGTTTTTTCAGGGTTAGAGAGACGCAGGGCGGTCCTTGGCAGCAGGAGGAGGAAGACGGAGCCGCCCGCGCCGTTTTGTTTGCGGCTCCCGCCCGCGCCGCAGTTATCGCTCTGTTGGGCGGCGCCGCCCGCGCGCCGCTCTGTGCCGCGGCGGGAGGGGCGCGGAGCCCCGCCCTCACCGCGTCAAGCGGGCGGAAGGAAGCGCGGCTGAAGCCGCGCTGGCCGCCATCTTAGCGGTGGGCGCGCGGGGGGTGCCCGTATGTTGGGCGCCATCTTTGAGGCTGGCAGTGGTGAAGGCGACGGCCTGAGCGGTGGCCCCGGCGGAGCGAGGGGACAAGGCGACGGCGGCAGTTCCCCAGGGGTTCGGTAAAGTGCCTGCTCGCCGGTAACTAGAGCCGTTCGTAGACCGCCGGGGGCGGGGGAAGGGCCTGGGGTCCCCCCCGCCAGGCCCCGGGGCCCCTCCGCTCTCCTCAAGGGGAGCAGGCCGCAGCCCCCGCGCCCGGCGGCCCAGGCCGCGGCACCGTCCCCTCCCGGCGGGGTCTCCTCGGCCGCCGCGGGGCAGGCGGCGGCGGTTCCCCCGCTTCTGCGGGGCAGCCCGGGCTCTGCCGGGGAGGGAGCGGGGCCGGGGGCCCCCCCGGACCCTCGCGAGGGTGGCCACTCCCGGCGGCCCGAGCTAGGCCCCGAGGGCCCTCTCCCCCTCGCCACAGGCCGCTGCTCTCCCCTCCTCCCCCTGCCCTTCCCGCGGTCCTTCGCCCTTCCTCCAGGCCCCGGCTGAGGGCTGCGCTCCCCTGCTCTTCCCTGCGGTCTCCCGGGGGAAGAGAGACCTTGGGGTGACTCCAAACGTATTCATTCGAGCGAATTTCAGACCCCAAAACAAGTGCTGTAGGAGATAAGTTGTTCCGAGTTAAAAGCTTGTGCCTTCCTTTTGTAGCAGCGCACATAAGGGGTGTACTGTGAGCTAGTCATCTGACAAATTGCTCCTCTGTTCCCCAAAGGAACTGCCTTCAGGATCTGACTAACTCTGGATGCACCCGGTTATCATAATTTCTCCTTTAGTTTTTTTTTTTTTTTTTAATGGGTGATGTTTGTTTTTGTTTCTTAAGAATTTGATCCTGGAACTTTCTGTTTTCTTATCCTGAAGGATAAGAAAAGGAAGGACAAAAGTTATTTTTTTGCTGCTGTAATGATCAGTTTGTGGAGTTTACAAATTGATCCCAGAACTGGTTATTTGGGGTTCTTGCTGCACTCAGAAATTGAGCTCTGGGCCCTACTTTCAAAATACAAAGTTCTGTTATTTGACTGTTTAAAAAAAAAAGAGAGAGAGAGAGCTATGCTGAGGATAGGTGATTTTGAAGCAAAATTGGAACCACCACTGTGGCATGAAGTTGAATTGGACACCCATTAAACTGATCAGGCTGAACAGCTAGGCAATTTTTTTTTTTTTTTGCTGGATGGCCCAGTATTTCAGGAAGAAAGTTAGCCTAGAAAAAACTTCCTCTTGCTGTCCCTTCTCATCTAAAATGGCACCCTTCCAAATGACTGCTTCCAGAGGAAATTGACTCTTTTTGAGATTTAATAAAACATTTCAGTGAGGAAGACAAATTGTCATTACTCCCGTAGTAGGTTGCTGCCAGGGCCTGGCATTGATTTTGGACATAGAAAAAGAGTGAGTGTATGTTCTTTCAGTATGCCATTCTCCCCTGAGAGCAACTGCAGCAGCTTCATCAGTGCCCTCAGTTTGGAATTTATTTCCCATGCCTGCTCTGACAGCAAGGAGGAAAAGTTGATGGTGGATGGAGGGAAACGTAGAGGAGAGCCGCCTGTTAATATAGGAAAGAAGGGGTTATGGACTAAGGGAAAGCCACTACATTTAAAAAAAAATGGTACTGTTTAAAAATTTGTTAAGGATTTGGACCTGCAGGTACTGCTACAGCTGCATGTGCTGCAGCTGCAGAAGTCATGCCTGTTGCTGCTGAGCAAGATGGAGAGAGCTTCTTTATTAAGTGCAGTACGTTGAAGCATGTACCATTGCCTAGAAGAAGAGCAAAGATTTCCATTTTGTGGGACTTCCTCCGTATTGATCCTTGGTTTACCTGGTATGCCATCTCCAGCATATGTTTGAGGAGAAAAAAAACAAAACAAAACAAAAAAAACAACAACAAAAACCAACATTGGCCATGACAAGCCAGGTACTCACCTGAGGACATTGACTCTTCAGTGACATCTCCAAGTCAAGCATTTTGCACGTCAGACCATGGCTAACAAAATAAGCGTCACAGCTGGAAGAACTGTAAGGGAGGATAAATGCGCCTTTAGCGTGTCTGTGTCAGCCATCTCCCCAGACAGCAGTTATAGCAGTAGGAGTTTGATGCATGTTCCCAACTCTTTTGCAGTGATGATGTGGAAAAGCTGTTTTTTCAATTCAGAGAAGCAGGAAAGAACTGTAACTACACCCAGGTAAATCAGAGCTGTCAAAAAGATTTGCCAAAGATGTGGGTCGTACCAGTGCAATTACAGCAGCCATTGCAGCTGCAGCAATAGCAGTTTCTGGAGAAAACAGACGGAGTTTTCTTCGTGAAAGCAGTACCGTCAAAAGCATTTTGATGCCAGAAATCGTGATGAAGACATCTGCTGCCTGGATCTTCTCTGCTGACGCTCAGTATACCTGACAGGTTCTTTGTGATGTCTGTGATGTACGTAAAAATTGTGTCTGTCAAGGCAAGCCAGGAACTCACCTTGGCACTTCCATGCTGCAGCGACACTTGCAGGTCGCATACCCTGTACGCTGGGCCGGGATCTAAATCTAATGGGGAAGTTGGTAACAGTGAAGATTGAGAAGCACTTGTGGATTCCTGTACCATTCCACATGAATTCTTGAGGTGACATATTGAGCTATTTCTTTTCAAGGGATCAGCTTACAGCGAGTTGCATTTAACGTCTCCAGGTTTGGGTGTTCCTACCGCAGCTCCATCTACTGAGCTAAGGTTTGGTAGAGGAAAGACCGTAAGTGTTAACTGTGGGACTCAAAGAGACTCTCAGCTACATATTGCTGTGAAGAAACTCAGATCAGAGAATGCAGTTATGTGACAGGCAAATGGAGGTATTACAAAATTGATTATTGAAGATGCTTTTCTTTTTTTTTCCAACAGCAGCTTTTCAGAAGTTCATACAGACTGTGGCACTAAGTGATCAGTTGCCATCTAGAACATACTTTTCCACAAAAGTGGTTGTGGAAGGTTTTGGAGAAAGCAGAATGCAGAAAAACGCATTTAGCAATTGATATGTGGAC
This sequence comes from Casuarius casuarius, assembly GCA_003342895.1. Classification (NCBI taxonomy): domain Eukaryota; kingdom Metazoa; phylum Chordata; class Aves; order Casuariiformes; family Casuariidae; genus Casuarius; species Casuarius casuarius. The sequence continues at coordinate 1,324,128 of PTFA01000104.1, read as the reverse complement.
CTATGAACCTACCACAGACTACCTGACAGCGATGGCCTATTGGGTATCTTTTGATAAGCTGCCTTCCTCTGACCGCCGCAGCAGAAATTCCCTTTTAGAAAACAAGCAGCTTGCTCTGACTGGCTTTGCTAAAAATTCTACAGCAGCAAGTGTCCTACAAGAACCTAGTTACCAAATTGGCGTGTGGCTTTTCCCTTATTCCCTCACCCCGGCTTTGTAGCTTTTGACAACACTGCGACAATACCTGGCACTGTTGTCAGTGCCATGTTTTACATATATTTTAGGTTTAGTGATTTTAGGACTTCCTCTTGAGAGCACAAGAGCAATGAGAACATCTTATCAGTTGTTTAAGAGATTTGCTGTCACACTGCTCATTCTGCTAAGGCCCATCAAATTTTTCAGGAATTCCAGGATGCAAACCATCTTCCGCAGAATCTCTTGGAGCAGGAAATAGCCACTCAATGGACATCTACCTTTTATGTGTTAAAGCAATTTTAGAGCAGCAGAAGGTGGAGCACAACTACTGTGTGCAGCTTCCTCCTGGGAGGGTGGATGGGGCTATTCTCAACTCATTCCAGAGGTCCCTGGTGTCACATGCGTGTGACATTCTTAAGCCATTTGTTTGTGGAGACCGCTCCGGAACTGCGTGCGTGCACTGCAGGTCTTGCTCAAGTGCTGCTGTCCTCGGTTCGCCTCCTCCTCCTGACTTTGCAGGGCATGTGGAAAGACTCAACTCAAAGGTGCTTCTGTAGTTCTTGGACTGGGGGATGATTTGTCTTAGTCTTGAAATCAGTTCTCTGCTGAGTTGTGCACTCAGATCTGAACACTTCACCTTGGCCACCTTATTAGATCTTTGCTTTAAAGGTAGTTTTGAAGAATTTCTTCTTCTAGGTTTTGAAGTGTTAAGCTATAGACAAATCTGTATGGAAGGATTGTCTGATCAGATGTCTGCTTCAGTACAGGGTTGCGCTTTGAAAGTTACGGAAGGAAGCGTTAGGCCGGTCAGCCTTTCAGGAACAGACTGATTTGCCTCTAATCTTAAGGGAGGTTGTCTTAATTCAGGTACCTTAAAGTGGCTCAGCTTCAACCAGAGTCGCTGCAGCCAGCGAGAGGCTGTTGTGCCCCTTGGTTGTGGCAACAGTAGAATTCTCAGAGGTCACAATAAAAGGTGGGTTCCGACTTGCTGGCGAAGGAGGCAGAGACGGTGGCCTGCGTTCGCTCGAGCTGCTGTTCTCGGCCAGCAACCTTGCAGTCTTTGCTCTGGGTGGGTCGTGAGTGACGTGTTGTCCCCTGTCCCTCCCCACCCTCCCCAGTTTCTGAACCTAGTGCACCTAGTCTAGGTTTAGATACTACTGAACAGCTAGAATTCATTAAAACAAATCTAAAGAGTATTAACTGAACTGTTCTAGTCTTAGCTGTAGACTTTGATACAGAGGATGAGATCACTTGTAGTAGGGAGGAGGTATTAGTGAGAGATTGTTCTGTGCTTCAGACCATTTGCAGTGCTGAATATGTATGGTTTATGTAGGCACCATATGCACTATTTCTTATATAATTTTTTAACACCTAGTGCACATGGCACTTTCAGCTATGGAGTGCTCTAACAAGTGGGTGAATCAGCAGTGGCTCTGTTTTGCAGCTGAGGTAACACTGACAGATTGAAAAGTGGGATTAGAACGTGCAGTTCCTGGTGCTCTTCCTTCCTTGTCTTCTGACTGTCAACCTGTAGTGTCCTTGTAAACAGGGGTGTTAAGCATGTTTACTGTTTTATAATGAATTAAAGGCACACAAAAATAGATCAGGAACAGAGACTGTCAAAGCGAAGTAGTTTATGCTTTATGACCAAAAAATACCTGTAGGTAAATGCCTAGTTAATAAGCACAGTGCTATAAATACTGAATAATCCTTCCTTCATGCATTTGTTGGAGTGCAAAAAAAAAAAAAAAATATTGTTCCCCTTTTGCTCTTCTGTAAAGCCAATACAGGACAAGTGCTGGTCACCAAACTGGAAACTTGAAACGAATCCAAAATGTTAAGGGCAGCTTGATCTTAATAGAAAAACTTTACTACAATTCTGGAAGGAGGGAAAAAAAAGAAAAGGCCTTAAAATTCTAACCAGCTTCTGAGAGACTTGCTGAGTGCACCAGAGTTACTCATTTTTATTTGGGCTTTCAGGGGTTAGTTAAGCTAATTTCTGCTTAGCATTCAGATTGCCAAGTTAACTGACCTTAGTTAAAAAGAAAAAAAAGAAATTTTTGAGTTAACTTTTAAAAAAAAAAAAAAAGAAAAAAGAAAGGACTTTTCTGGAATTCATAGCGGTGCGGTTTTGTTTTGTTTTAGTTTTGCTTTCTTCCCATTCCTTAAACAAGATCTATTCAGATTCAAATTCTGAACAGCATTCAAAGTGTATTCAGGAATATGGAAGGCAACAAGCAAAATGTGTTAAATTTAAGCAGCTGAGCTGCTTGGGCATTCAAAAGAGCTAAGTCTGCAGGGGCATTTTTTTTCCCATCGTGATGGATATAGTAACCCTGCATTATACAGGTGGCTCTCACTCTTCCTAGGGAAAAGAAATGCCACCTTCTGGGCCACAAATTCCTTCTGATTTGTATTTGAATACCTCTGCTCAGCAAAGCAGTGGTCCTTAATTACCATCTGTTTAAGTGTTGATTTGTGCAAACTGAAGAAATCATGCTTGAAATTGCATTTAATTAACAATGATATTGGTAACACATTTGGTAAAATGTTTCTTGTCAAACTTCCATGCAAAAGAGCACCAGTAATTTTTAGAAGCCACATAGGAATTTGTATGACACAAAGTTCGGTTTTGAAGGTGCTAAAGGTCAGAAGTGAATAGTCGTATCAGTACTGAAGAAAGGAAGAAGCCTTGCACTTAATTTCTGTTTTTATTCCCTTTGTCAAGCAGTCAAAACCAATAACTAATACAAGAACCCAACTTTTCCTCTCTTTATTTTAGATTTGGGGAAATTCCCTGCCAAAAAAAAATATCCTGGAAAATTCACTAGTGTTTGTGTGAGTAAAAGGTTCCAACCTTTTATTATTAATTTGTAAGAACTATTTCATTCAGTTTTGTCCAAAAGAGTCAGAAATACTTAGCACAGAAGTGTATAGCATTTTAGTGATAGGGATCAGAATCACTTTAATTTGATTTTTATCTGGTCTGGTTGCAGGTTTTATAGCATTTAGTATCTTTAAAAATTAAGAAAAAAGATGTCTGACTTCACATCAAAAAAACTGCTGTGGCTAAATGGAATCAATTTCAGCTTCTGTGGCATCAAAAAAATCATTGGCTGTTAAGAATTGGACCTAAACCATCTTTTCAAACCTTTGATGATATTGCAGCAATGGATAATGGTGGATATATGGATTAGGGAACAGCATGTGATGGCAAACTTGCAGTATTTGTTCTCATGTAAAATTATATATATATATATCTCAAAAAATCCAAATAATTCAAAATTCTTGGTATCATGCAGCCATGCCACTTCCAAAGTGAGCATTTCCCTGCCTCTCAAAGCTTGCTGTATCCTTGATCTGCTGCCTTCCTGCTCTTAACTGGTTGCAACTCTACGTGTCTGATCAGGGCTAAAAGTATTGTTCTTGATTATATGGATATGATACAACATATACTGTGCACGCTTGTGTGTATAGATATGTTTATACTGTATGCATGTACATAAGTATGCATATTTGTGTGCTGGCCCCCAAATCGCTCATGTTATAAAGCATCAGCCTTGAAGGCATATTCATCAAAATATAACGTAGCACTTTCATTTTTGCCAGTTCCCTCAAAATGAGACACTTTTTATGCACCCTACTTGGCCAATAGCCAAAATGTCTAATTTTTGTTATCACTCTTGCTGATTTTATTATCACTCACTGTTGGCGTGTGTATAAACACATATGTGTATATGTATATACATATTTGTGTATTTATACGCACAAGTATGTTTTGCTATACAGGTAATAAAGATGGGGGAAGGTTTTTGTGTTTTCTTAATAGGTGAAGAAATCTTGAAGACCAGAAATTGGAACTTACTGAATTTTAAATTAAAAAAATATATATATATGTATATATAAATTGTCCGGCTGTGGAAGATGGATCTTCATTTTTGCAGCCACTTTGAATCACAAGTTCATCTTTAAATGAACTGGGTTTTTTTTTTTGAAGAGCTAACTAACCCTGGCTGTCTCCAGTCTGACAGAGTATTCAAATGGACTTGCTTCCTCCATTAGTTGTAAGATGTTTAAAAGCACATCCTATGTTTGAATTGTGGATGAGAGGTTCCCTTGGCAATGTGAGGAGGAAAATTCTTTCTACCCCTTTATTATTAATTCACGGATTCAGTGTTGGTTCGACCTACAGGAGAAGTTAACTGGAAGTCTTGGAAGATCAGTACCTTTGCTGAGATTGTCCAGGTATGTCAACTTGAAGATCCATGGCGATTGGAAAATAATGTTTTATATGTCAAATTGCATTTTGTAGAAATCATGTAGTACCCATAGTTAATCACTGACTGATAAGTCAACTGTAGGATCACTTTTTTAAGAAGTAGCTCTAGTATTGTGATTAGAGCTACATGCAGCAGTTTTTTCTGTGCTCTGAGGCATGTAAATATTGCTAAGGATGTAGAAGAGAACGCTTTATGACAAATTCATGCAATTTTACAGAAATTTTGTTTTAGTACTGGGATAATTCTGTAACCAGCTAATTTCAAGACGTTGTACCCCTCCTGAGACTAATTAAATTAACAGAAGAAAGCTGAAAAAATGCTTATTACTTTATAATTGGACTTTTATTCACTTGTTGATGCTTTCTTCAGGGTTACTTTTAAAAGAAGATTTCACTGATCAAGCCTGTAGAAGACTTTCAGCCCGAGAAAGAGCGAAGCCAGCTCTTGTCAAGAGTGAAGGAGATCCCTGTGGAGAGAGAACACTGATAACCTGAGCTTGTTCTAGGAATTTGTTCAGCATGTCTAACCAGGGAGATGATTGCTATTTCTATTTCTATTCCACGTGTAATAAGGTATGACTGGGTGTTTTTTTATTATTATTTTAAATTTTTTAAATGATTTTTAGTTTTGGCAGGGAGGAGTCTAGAGGGAGACATACTGATCTCTGGTAACTTAGTTTAGATTCTAGATTCTACTTTGAGTTCTAAAAACCTATCCTAATAGCATGAGTGTTTTTTCAGGCTGTCCTATTTTTGCTTTATTGTTCATTTTCTTTTGGTTACAGGGAGACAGCTGTCCCTTCCGCCACTGTGAAGCTGCTCTGGGGAATGAAACAGTCTGCACGCTCTGGCAGGAGGGTCGGTGTTTCAGGAATATCTGCAGATTCAGACACATGGAAATTGATGTGAGTGTTTGCCTAAAGATGTATTTTCAAAATAAATCAGTAAAAGCATTTTTGATTGCTGTAAGTATAGGATAGATGTATTTGCTTTAAAGTGAAACTGGCCTGCACCACCACAAGTGAGATGGGAGGAAACTGGGGAGAAGGGGGAAATTAATGTTTTGGATGTATCTCAGGGTGAAAATTTTGTATTAGATGCTGAAATTGTTTTCTCAGCAGATGCAAGAGTAGGCACTTTGATCAAACTACTTAAAACTGCCTCTGAGAGCTAGGCTAGATATTGGCCTGTCAGGTTCCTTCTATCCTGGATTCCTTCAGATAACATTGTTCTGGCCACTTTGTTTCTCTTTGGGTACTAGAAGGTGGGGAAAAAAGATGGGGAAGAGCTGAAGCTCTAAAAGATGAGCTCAGGTAAATTTAACCTGTGTTATTTAAGGCATTTTTTTTTCCTCTTAATAATGTTAGTGTTTGGCAAGGTGTACTAGTTTAACACACCTTGAGTTGATGTGTGAGGGTGCCTGTCTTCTCAAACTGAATGACAAGAAATGTCTGTAATTGTTACAATTTATGCAACATTTGTATATATGCCCTGAAATACTTTATTTTAGTGATGAACTGACCTTTGATATGTTATGTTGTGTTATGGTAGTCCTCTCTGGCATAATCTGGAACTATGCAGCTTTTTGCAGATGAGTGTTACGCTGAGGTTTTCTTTCTTTCTGTCTTCAGAAAAAACGCAGTGAGATTCCTTGCTATTGGGAGAATCAGCCAGTTGGCTGTCAGAAATCCAACTGTGCTTTTCATCACACCAAGGGACGTTACGTTGATGGACTCTTCTTACCGCCAAGCAAAAGTGAGGGGTTTTTTTTAGGTCTCTTCCCTGTTTAAATATTCAATATTTAATTCAATATTTTGATATTGATATTACTTTCAATATTATTTATAATTAGGTACAGTACTGTAGAAGGCATTAAGCAACTGTTTGTTTATAAGTGCAGGAAAAAGTCTGCAGTGGTAGCCTCTCATCTAAACTGAGTGTACTTCTGGGATTTGTTTTATTTATTTATTTTCTTTCAAGCTCGACTTCTCTGTGCCTTGAGTGATCGTTGCCTTTCAGGTTGCTTTCCTGTCATGTAGTCTTTTACTGGCTGTTAAGAAGGTGAGTTTTGCGTGTGTGAAGTAAAGCCATTGTTCATAGTATAACCAGTGACAGAGGAGGGAATAGGAGAGTGTAGATTCAGTTGCCAGATAGGTAAATGTCTTCCCTTACCCACCATTTTTATGCAGTGAGTGCAACATTGGGGTTAAAGTTTTAAATGGCCAAATTACAGATGATTCTATTCTTCCTCTAGCTACACTGCCATGTCCACCTGAGTCTGCAGAAGATGATGTGAAAGCGGCTCAGATATCTCTGCAACAGAATAAACTTTCTGTCCAGTCAAATCCCTCTCCACAGCTGAGGGGGGTAATGAAAGTGGAGAACTCTGAAAACGTCCCAAGTCCTACACATCCTCCAGTTGTAATCAATGCTGCAGATGATGATGAAGATGATGATGGTGAGCATATTTTAGTTCTTTAAGGCATTTGTGCCATAAGTGAATCTGTAAATCATGGAGTATCTGAAAACTGACTATTTTTTTAGGCAATCTGGTCAGACCACTGGTGTGGTCCATGGTTCACGGTCTGTGTCCCGAACCCATAATATGAAAAGAAAGCTCAGAAACGCTCTCGTTTCAGCTGGTCTGTTGTGTGATGCTGTACTTCAGAAGAGGGAAATACCCTCCCTGATTTGTCTGAAGAATCTTGTCTAGTCTAGAATAAAAGATTGTTTAGTGGTTGAAAGTACAGACGAGAGCCAGAAGTCCTTGATGTTTTTGCCCAGCTTTATTTGTATGAGTTGATCAAGATGCTGTGGCTGTTTAAAAAAATAAACAAACAAAAAAACCCAAAAAACCCCACCATTTGTTTGTGTTCCAGTTAAGAATATGAACAGAATATGAACCATGGACTGAAATGTCAATGTGTGAGCTCCATAAATGTAGGCAAGCTGATATTCTTGTCTAATCCCTACTACTTAACTGGATAGGTTTATTTTTCCCCTTCAGATCAGCTTTCTGAAGAAGGAGATGAAACTAAAACACCTGTCCAGCAACCAGCTACAGAAACCCCTAACGGATTGCGGATAATTTCCACTAGGAAATCCAATGCTAATACAAAACAAGGTATTCTAACACCTGTAACAGGATGAATCAGGGATGGGCATTTTTATAAATACAATGAGTAGTATTTCCTGTGGGCTGTACTGTCTGGCAAAAGCCTTGGAAGAATTGGTTAATCTTGCATGGAGGTCATGGAGCTAGTGGTAGCTTCTCAGCAGTCTGAAAAAAGCTTATTAGCTCTTGTCAGGCTGGAAGTTGAGCAGTGTCAGGAGGCTTTCAAACAGAAACGCCATTGTGATTTCGAGGTACCAAAACTAGTTGTACTAAAGGTAATCTGTGCTCAAGAAACTGAAGTCTTAAGATTATAGAGATAACATTCAAGAGCATAAGAATAACCAAAAAGGCCTGGGTCTTTTGCTACAAGCTCTCAAACCAGTTTGCATTGCATACACTGGTGTAACTCAGATTTACCTCCTGGCTTACCCCTTTATCCCACTTGCCTTCCAAGTCTGTTTTTCTCAGACAAATGGAATGTTACGTAGGCGTGCTATTGGAGCTATTTTTCTTTGAGAAAACACCAAGGAAACCTTTTTGTAGGGGAAAAAAATCTCGTGTTGTATGTAGCATCTTATGGCAGCTGAAGGAAAATTTGACAATTAAGTCAAAAGCAATACATTGTAAAAATACAATAGTACATGGGGTTGGTGACTGTACTCAGTTATTTCCATGATCTCATTCCTGCCTGATACCTTATGTGTCCCTTGGCTCAGAAAAGTAAACTCTTTGTTTACCTTTGTAGAACAAAATGGGACCACAGAGTGGAGTTTTAATACCTGCAAATGTGTCTTTTTAACCATTGTAGGAAATTCATATGTAATGATAGAGGAAACCTAGTATCTTATGGATGAAAATAATGCTCAAAACTATAGGTTTTACTCTAAAGGATGGGAAGAGAGGAGAAGAAAGGGGCCAATCACTTACTGAAACATCTTCAATTTTGTGGCTCTCTTATTCTTGGGGGATGGGGTACAGGGTTTATTCTAGGTATTCTGGGAAATTGCTGAGTACTAAGTAGCTTGAGGATCTTGAAGCTTGAGCTTGAAGCTTGAGCTTCTCAATATGTGCTTTTAAGCCTCAGTTCCATTAACTGTTTTGTGTTTTCAGATGAGAAGTTGAATTTTGGGATAAAAACACTTGAAGAAATTAAATTGAAGAAACTGAAGGAAAGATCAAAAAAACAAGGTGGTGAGTTAATTTCTTCCCTTTCTTACTAACCCTTCTGCTTTCTGTTCATGTTTGTCTTTTTTTTTTTTCCTTTCTTCTTCTGATAGTATCTGAATAGCTGGCTATGCATTGGTGAATACAATTATTTGCAAAAGAAAGAAGATTTCTTTTGTGCTAACGGGTAGAGATCCACACTTGATTGCGACTGGGAACTGCTTGGGGGGCAGACTTCCATGTTCCTTTACTTGGGGGCCTTGAGCTCTGTTGGCATAAAACCTGTTTTCTTGAACTTGTAATTTCAAGTGCAGATCGGAGGCAGATTGCTCAACCTATCTTATTTCCATGCACTGGTCATTCTGTGTTAGGCAGTAGTGAATATTTAATATCTTTTGGTCTTTGTGATAGTTCTTTGGCGTTTTTCTTTCCTCCCCCACTAAACATTCTTATCTTTTGCTTGCTCTGCTCAGAAGGTCCTTCAGGAGTTCCTGTTCATCCGCTCCAATCTCAGACTGTTCCTGTGCCAGAAAAGGAAAATGTACGGACAGTAGTCAGAACTGTGACACTATCTACAAAACAAGGTAATAAGGCATACTATTGTTTCCATTTCAGTGGTTCCTAAAGCCAGAGGTTAAGTATGATTCAGTCATGTTAGTCTGCTGGTGCTGCCTTTTTCTGTTAAAAAGATCACAGGAATAATAGTTTGTCCTGTTGAGATAGGTCAAGAAGCGTTTTTTTATCAACCTGACATTAAGCCATAGCTAATCACATATGATCACCATCCTACAGACTCTTGAACATGTGCTTACCCTGACTTTTGTGTTCTTGAAGTCCAGTGGGACTTCTATATGAGCTAATGTGTTGACAGCATGTGTCAGAATTAGTATTTGGATTAAATGCAGCAGAGAAAGAGGGGGTAAAGGCAAAACAAATGTCAGTATACAAATAGGGAATAGCTGAAAAGCAGGTGACTAATGAGTGGAAAGAGCTATAGAAGAAAGTGTTATACAAGAAGCCAATTTTTGAAGCACTAAAGAGGACAGCAGTGGCATTTGTGGACAGTAGTCTAATAAGAGTTTGTATAATGTTTTTCAGAGCTGTGTGAATTCCTTTTAAAGTCAAAAAAGTGTAGAACTACCTTTACTCATAGTCATTCACCTTAGGAAGGAATATGTTTCTGAAAGTTTGTACCTAGTATTTTGCTTGCTTATGACACTGTGTGTAACCTTCTGTCCTGCCCAAAGTATAGGTTTCATGCAAACTCTGGTTCATTAGTCACCATCTTAGCAGGAAGTTGAAACAAGGACTCAGACTATTAGTATTTTTTCCTAAGTGTTCTTTACAGTTGAAATATTAGTTTGTATGTTTTGGCTCTCAAAATAGTGTCATCTTTTGTGACATAGCATTCTTGTAATACTTGTGAGAGGGGGGGTTCAGAATAGGTGTATACATGGAGGCTAGTAGGTAACACTTCTACTGGCTACTGGCTTTTGTGAACTAAAGACACTCTGCTTTGCTGTTTTAGGAGAGGAGCCTGTAATTCGATTGAATCTTGCAGAGAGACTGGGAAAGCGGAAAACCCCCATAGGTAAGAACTTTTTGTGAGCTGTTGTTCGGATGCTTTCGTCTAGATTCAAGGGTATTTCTGAGGTGAAAAGAAAATACATTCTGGCACAGATGTGATTTGATTGTAGAGACGGCAAATTGCATTAGCAGCTGGAAGACAAATACAAGAAAATATATCTGGCAAAACTGAAGTTTCTTGATGACTGTTCTAAAATCTTCCTTTGGAGAAATGTTCTTAAAGTATTTCCTGTTTTCTCCCTATCTGAAGCTCATGAAAGTGGCCTTCCACTGAAGCGCAGCCTTGCTGAAAGGCTGGGGAAGAAGATAGAGAGTCTGGAAAATGCTGACAAAGCACCAAAGCGAGGTACAGCTATTAAACAGATACCTGATTTTGGTACACAGATCTTCAGTTTAGCCTTCTGTTTGTGCTTTACTCTTCTGGTTCTCTTTGCGTGTTGGTTGAAGCATCAAAGTTGCTTTGATTCCCAGTGAAGTGATCTCCTGTCTGCTTTTGAAATGTAAGCACAAAGTTGAGATTTGTGCAGCCTGCCTAATTTTGTCTGTTGTCTCTTGCAGTTCAAGTCCCCAGGTCTCTGAAGGAGAGGCTAGGGTTGCCTTCTGAACAGACCAGTACAGAGACGGGTAATGACTGGATGTTAAATTTGTCTTTTCTTTCTGTGAACCTATACTACTTCCACGTAGACTTAAAAGTTAGTTTTTAAAAATGCCTGATGCCTCTTATTTGAGTGTTAAAGCTCTTCTGATGGCTACTGTCAGAGGTCTGGTTCTTGATGAGTGTTTCTTTTCCACTTGTGCCTCATCAAGGTTTCATGCTCCTGCTCTGAACCATGAGCAGCTGAAGTATGCTTAGTCCCAAGTGGAACAGAATCACTGCCAAGTGCAAGACTTGGAGATGCTAAGGGAGAGACACAGTTTGACAAGTAACAAAATGGAATAGACTAGTGGGTTGTTGGGTTTTTTTGTTTGTTTGTTTGTTTTGTAGCAACTGTCTCTGGATAGCATTGGTCTTCAAAACGCAACAAGGGGCTTAAAAACAGAATGTTAGGCAGAGTATGATACTACCCTGAGATGTGTTTGCTGGGATCACTCAAGATGATTAAGTTGCCTTAGTACTGTGACAGACTTTGGAGACTCGGTGTTGTTGAAGTCTCTTAAGTGTTGGTGTTTCTCTCTCTCTCTCTCTTTTTTTTTTTTTTTTTTTTTTTATGATGACAGAGAAAGCTGCCAGGCCAACAGGAGAGATCCATGTGAAAACTCTGGAGGAAATCCGTCTTGAGAGAGCTAATCAGAGACGAGGAGAACCTCAAGCTAAACCACAGACTGAAGGGCCTTGTAGAACAGAAGATCCCAGCCCAGGGGCAAGACCTTCCCCTGCAGTTCGCATCAAAACTTTCTCAGAGGCCCTAGCTGAAAAAAAACACAAGCGACTGGAAGAAGAGAAGCAAAAAGCAGAAGAGTTACCTATCAAGGCAAAGGCTGAGGGCGACCCCAAGAAGCAGAGCATACTAGCTCCATCTTTGCCTAGCAAAGTACAGCTGGAAGAGTTGACAGGTAAAGCCAAGCCAGGAGGAGAGGTGCGTATTAAAACCTTGGAAGAAATCAAACAGGAGAAGGCTCTGCGGATGCAGCAGAGTGGAGAAAGTGTTCCAGCTGTACCAGCCCAACCTGAACCTGCCCCGGCAGGGAGGAGATTGTTGCGGATCACAAAGCTAATAGGTAATAAAATGCTTCAGCACTTGCCCTGATGAGGTGCTTCCCCTGTCAAGCAAATTCAGTTTGTTCAGGATTCACTTTGCTTTTTTCTTGTATGTACGTTAGAGGTTAAAAGAGTTAAATGCTACAAAGTGAAAAGGCAAAGAAGCGCCAGAATGTGCAACGCTACTCGCTTCCTTTGCATGTGTTCAGAGTAGCCATTAATCACATGATGGTTTACTATATTTCCCACTGGAAAATTCATTCACTGAGAGGCTCCGTAGCCTAATTTCTCTTTTCTGGTTTTCTGCTATCTCTTTGTGGTATGGGACCTTCCCTGTGACAACCTGGGCATATCTGTGGTGTTTAGCCTAGCTAGTGATATATCTGTGTTTGTGAAGCATATATAAACTTCTTAATTTGAGGGCCAGTTTCTGTCAAAAATGACAGAGAATTAAAGATCTCATCGTTAAGATCTTGTAAGCTTTGTAAAAAGAGGCTGTGTGATTGAGGGAAAGAAAGTTCAATTGCCTTCATTGAAGGTGCGCTCTAGCCTTTCCCTCAATCTCATTATTAGACATGAGAAAATTAACACACCAGGGAAAGAAAAGTAACCAGGTCTCTTTATTTCTGGTTTTGAAAATGACTTTTGTTTTAAAGCACCTGGAAGAGAAGAAAAGAAGATAGTAGAAGTGAGCAAGCCTTCTCCCAAAGCTGTCCCTGCACCTCCAGAGGCGAGTCTTTTATGAATACATATCTATGTGTGTATGTATATGTATGTGTGTAATATATATGTATATATTCATACAACTCCTGGTAAGTTTTGTCCTGTCATGTTGGTCTGTAACTTGCTGTGTGTCCCTAGCTTGAGTGTGTTCCTACCTTTCCCTGTTTGGTAAGTGCTGCAATGAAGTCTAAATCCTGTCACTTCCAATAGCATTTCTGGACAACATTGTTATCCTCAAACTTTGAATTAATGATTATACCTGACAATGAATAAGAAACCCTATTAGCACAAGATTTAATCTACCAGGTTAATGGGGAGCAAATGTTTTTGTTCTCAGTGACTTAGTCTGTCAGACTTGAAGGGTTTTTTAAAGTCCTTGGATAAGCATTTTAACAGAAAAAGGTAGAGCTTTGTATTAGGCGTAATCAGCCTGTCAGTGAATGCTGTGTTAGGAGTTTGCATGACTGTTATTTAACAAGAATGGAATAGATTACAGCCAGAGTCTTTTGCTGTATTGAAGAAGCTTGCCATGCTGGGAACTGCAGACATGTGAAACAGTATTTCCACAGCAAAGCATGAGTCTTGTCATAGGCTAAGTTTTATGGAAAAAACATCAATGATCTGAATTATACTAATGTACTCTGTTCCACATGGAGCCCTTTGCAGAGGGACTGCCAATCAGATTTTCTTAATGAAATCTCCATAGATTTTTGTCCAATCGCTCGTCTTTTTTTTTCTTTTTTCTCTTAGCCCTCTGATCAGAGTGCAACTAATTCTAAAGTTCAGGTGAAGAGCCTTGAAGAGATAATGAGGGAGAAGCGGCAACTGAAACAACACCAAGAGGAGAAACTTCAGAAGGAAGCAGCTGCTGTGCCATCCACTGTGGAAAAAGCAATCAAAACCCCAGCATCTGGGAGTCCTGAATCCACTGTGGTGTCAGGGCCAAATTGTCAGTTTGCAAAGAGGTTATTGGTGAAATCTCAGGAAGATGGGGTTGACAGCACAGGAAAGGATGCTGCTGTACCACCAGGGAAACAGGCAGCTCAGTCTCTGGAACGGAAAGCTAAAAGTAAGCATTGACTAGAAGATAACAGAATTACTTTGGGCCGTCTCTCAAAAGAAAGGCAGAAAATGACGGTTTTGTGCTGTAATTGTGGCTGGGTACATATTGCCACTTAAAGTGCTACAAAATGAAGCATGATTTAATTTTTTAGTTCAATTCCATTCCTGCCAGCCTGGCCTTAGATCAACAATGGGAGACTAGAAAATGATAATGCAGATCAGACTGAGACACTGTAGAATAGCTTAATAAATTCCGTGAGTCGTGAGTGCAAGAGAGGGAGCTTATATGGCAGTAACGTAATCTCTCATGTCTTACCATAGTCACTACTTTTCCTTTTCCTAGAGAAACCCAAGACTTTTAAATACAGAAATTATTCCTATTTGTGAATTTTCTTAGACTCCATACAGTGCTTTAGAAAAGTATTGCTTTCCCTTAGGATTGCTCTGTTTTGGGGTTTTCCTCATCTTGGTCTATTATTTAGTGTTGCTGTTAAGTTTCTTTGCTCCTTTGTATGGATTGATAGTAAACAGAGTTCTCTATATGTAAAATGTTGCTGAGAGTCTGGGAAACAAACGACAGTGCAATTCTGCTAACAAAATATATTTTAATGATCTGAGGAAGGATTATGGGAATGTTAAAAGAATCTGGATATTTCTTGTAGCAGAGCGAAACTGTATCAGTTCTCTTTTCCTTTCGTTCTAGCCAAATCGAAGGTGAACGTGAAGCCATTGGATGGGAAAGCCACCTCCCCTACAAAGCAGGCACTGAAACGTAAGGCAGCTGAGAGTCATCCCTCTGCTGTGGCAGCTGTGAAACCATTGAGCAGCACTGGTGGTGACATGAAGGAGCCTCCAGCTAAAAAAGCAACTGTGGTAAGGACACTGGCTGAGACGGTTGCTGGTCCCTAGTAAAATTTATGCTTCAGTTTCACCCTCCTCCTGGACAAACGATGGAAAACAGAGGCATTCTATAGGTCTTTTGTTCCCTCTTAAGTCTGGTAATGGTCTACAGGGTGATTGTTGTGCCCTTCTACTTTTTATTAGATGAATGACAGTGTTTTCATAATGCTCTTCTGTGATTTCTATGTGGCATTTTCCATTAATGCTGTGTTCTTAAAAAAACATGAGGTTGTTTGTAAGCTTGAAATTAATATTAACTTTCCTCATGAAAGCCCTGGTACTGGATTTTGGTTAAGGCTCAGCAATGCCAGAGGAGAAGCAGTGTGGAAGAAGCATGTACTAGGAAATAGTTTACTTGTGTGTCATAAATACTGTCTTGCTTCTTCCCAGGCTGTTGTTCCATCCCTGCCAGAGGATAGCCTGGTCACCATACCTGAAAGAGAAAAACCCCAAAACAGGTGACAACCAAAACTTGTTCTTTTTCTTGGTCACTGTGGCTTTCACTTGAAACATACGTTCTTTCACATGTGAAAAAATTAGAGTTTTGAGCTGATTAATGCCAAAATCAAAAAAAGGACTCTGCTAGGACAAATCGTATGAGTGAATTTTCCAGCAGGGAGCAGGAATTCTTATTTAGATACTTCTCTTAAAATTCTACAAATTGACAGTGACTTCTTGGGTTATCTGAAGACTTGAATGAAGATGGGGTGAAGTTGGAGATGGGTCAGGATGGAGGAAGATCTCTTTCTCCTAGTTTCTTGTGAAACCGTAAATGACAAGTATTCTCCTATGCCTTTTGTTGCGATGGCGTTCTCTAGAACTAAACGTATCTTGGCAAGACTGTTGGAAGCGCAGAGAGAGGTGGTAGGTGAGGATCAACTTCCTGGATTTAGGGGCAAAGTCTGCAGAGCATGTCATAGGAAAAATAACTAAAATAGTAAACAGGTATTTGCAGAGGTTCAGTCCTTGACCTCTTAACAGTCAAACTAGTAAACGTGGCAAAGTGTTTCTGGCTACAAAAGTTGAACTGTGTTTGCCAGATCTCCAGCTGCTCTGTTTCACAGATAAATCCCCGAACTGAAAATGTATCTGCTAATATTAGTGCATGGGAATCTAAAGTAGCCCCAGCTTAATTGAATAATAATCCCTGTGTAAAGTGTAGGAGGGATTAACTGCAGTTTTAAGAGCTAGTTGGCAGAAAATTTTATCTCCAGTTAAGGAATGTCACATACTGATTGTTCTTTCTTGTTCTCCCAAGTGCTGAACTGCATATTGTAAGCCAGGCAGATTCTGTGGCACAGTCAGAGGTCTCAAGCTCAACTTCTTCACAAGCAGTGGTAAAGACACGCCGGTTAAGCTCCACAGGGGCTGGGAAAGCACCTTTATCTGTAGAAGATGACTTTGAGAAGCTTATTTGGGAAATCTCAGGAGGCAAACTGGAAGCAGAAATTGATCTGGACCCAGGGAAAGATGAGGATGATCTCCTACTTGAACTTTCTGAAATGATTGACAGCTGAACTGCATATTCTTCTGTTTTCAAAAAAAAAAAAATTAAAACTGTATATTTTGTTGGATACCCTGAGATGATCCTTTTTCTAGCTGAGGCTTTGCAATGAGTCTTAAAGCACAGTTGAACTGGTAGAAATTGGCAATATCTGCACTCAGTTGTCCTAAATTTCCCTGCTGGTCAGAGTTCAAGTCCTGCGCATCTATTCTGTTACTATTGGTGGCTACCTTCAATATTAAGAGGACAAAGCACTTCGTTATTTCAGACCAGAAAGATGCCCATCTACAAGCTGTGGTGGTTGTGAATTGATCTACTGAGTCAGTGATGCTCTGAAGGCTTAAACTTAAAGCTTCTTTCCCTGCCCTGCCCTGCCCCTCCCTTGGCAAAACAGTGTTGGGTGTATTTCAAGGTTTTTGCGTTCCGATTTCTTGGACAGTTGATACTAAAGCCTGGAGTTACTATGTCAACTCTTGATTTTTATTTATGTATGCTATCATTTTGACTTTACTCTTTTAGGGCAAATTAATGAAAATGAAGGGGTGGGAGGGAGCAGAATTCTTCTAGCATTTTGGACCAAACATGCTGCCAAGGGTGGTGGTTGGAGTCGGTTCATCCAGCCTTACTTCTCTTCAATTATCAGGGATAATACAATATCAGTGTGAAAAGCAGCAGCTATACAGTACAGCTAGAATACCCCCCTCCCTTTTTATTGTACTGTATCAAAGCTTGGGGCTTTGGTGCTTTTTTGCTGATGTGAATAGGATTCTGGGGTGAGAAGTGAGGATTCTTCTTGTAACCTGCAGTAAATCAGTAAATGAAGAATTGGTTTAAGTGCCTCTTGGTTCCAAGAATCACTCCCCTTAGCTGCTGGCTCTTCTGCTGGGAAGTGACAGCTGCTAGGACTAATATTAAAACACTGATCGCCAGCTTTATTTGAGCTCCTGTTGACCATGTGGCATCTGTCTGATCGGGTGGTCATTTGTTGGCATTGAACCAACAGGAGGCTGGTGCCCAGGCAAGCAGTCTTGGGGCTTGGTACTGCTGCAGGACTGACTATGCTCTCCTTCTTGGGCATGTCCTGGGAATCCTTTCCTCTCCCCTGTACCCCCACCCTGCCATTGAGGCTTGAGCTCCATGTAGAAGTACGCACTGGAGTCAGGACTGGAGGCTACTGGCTGTCTGTGTGCAGTCTGAAATTGTGACCCTACAGAAAATAGCTGAGACTGGGGTGTATTGTGTACCCTGCCACCAGTGATCGTTTTCCCTAGCAGATACATTTTTTAATTATTTTCTTAAATTTCTGAAGAACTTTAGTCTCTTCCTATTATGATTTGTGAAGCTGTAGGGGCCCTCAGGCATTTGCTGCTGGCAGAGGAAAAGGAGTTGTTTAGTTTATTGTAAATATTTTTCTCTTTGGAAGAAAACACTTGTGTGCTTTGATAATCCACTGTGATGTCTTAGTTCCTAGAGGAAAAGTTTGAACCAAAATTAGAAGAGCCCCTTCTGAAGAAACTGCTGTTCTGGTTCCAGAAGGGTCACCAAGTTGGCAACTTCCTACGAAGGGGGCAGGACAGTGCTGACCCTTTATCCTGCTGAAGGACTTTTTCGTGATGCAACTTCTGCCAGCTCTGGCTGCTTGTGCACAGACAGAAGTGACTCTGAGGAGAGAAGCACATGTGAGACTGTGGTGTGGAAGACTTCCCCCTTGCTTTTTCTCTCCCTGCTGTTGTTGAAGCAGACTATTCTCTTCTGTTGTCAGCCTTCACCACCTCTGAGCCGAGAGGCTCTGTCCATGGGGACAGGATTTTGTGTATGCCATTGTTTCTGTAAATATTTTATTCTTTCATTTTATATTTGTATTCTATTTAAGGTATTGTATTAAATGTAGTCTGGCTCCTCTACATTCACCATTAGTTGAACTGTTCTATGTGACAGCAGTTACAGGTGTTTTTAAATAAACCTGGCGTAGGAAAGCTAGTGGCGCGTGGTCTGTCTGCGTGCCCTGGGCAGAAGCGGGAGGTGCGGCAGGGGGGAAGCAGAGGGTCTCCCTGTGCCCTGGGAGGGGAGAGGGGCTTGGCAGCAGCCTGGCAAGGGCGCTGGAGTCGCCATGTACCCAAAGTCTGTCCCTGCAGGGCCCCTGCCTGCTTCCCTAAGCCCCCCGGCCTGGAAGGGGGGCTAGTCTAGGTCCCTGAGCTCCCCCCTGGGGAGGGGGGTCAGGCCCCTGCCTGGTTCCCTGAGCCCCCCCCCGCCCCCGTCCCTTTGCCACTGCACGGAGCAGTAGAGACG
>PTFA01000104.1:1294001-1305331 GCA_003342895.1 Casuarius casuarius | reverse complement strand
GGGGGGCCTGCGAGGCCTGCGGGGCGACGGCGTGTCGCTGCCGAGCTCCGTGCCGTGGTGCTGCCCTTAACGCTCCGCTCCAGAACCTCATCTTCCGCTACCTGCAAAACGTGAGTACTGGGGCGGGGCCGGGCCGGGGTGGGGAGTTGGGGGGCTCCCGGGCAGGGCCTGGAGCTGCTGCCAGGCCCCGTGCTGCCCGCCGCGGCGCTGCGCTGCGCTCGGCCCCCTTCGTCGGGGCAGTGCCACAATGTGGCTGCGCGCCCCGGGCACGGCAGCATGTTTCCCTGGTGGGTTTTTTATTTCCCCGTGGTTTTTTAAGGACAGCTTCTGCTCGCTGACAAGTTTCCTGTCACTCGGGGACAGGACAGCTAGCTCGAATAACAAATTATCTCCGTGATGTGAGTCTGGTCTTCAAATCACGCCTGCAGGGGTGTTCTTTTGTGTCTGTTTTAAAATATGTGCTAACGCACGTGCATCCATGACTTCTTCAAATCATTGAGAAAAACACCTTAAAAGATGTCTGAGGACATGACTGAAACCGGATTTGAGAGTTTCTCCTTTACATGTTATGGGACTACAGTGGCTGTTGGTGGTGAGGGTCCAGTTGAGTTCCTAGTGCACAGGAGAGAGGAGCAAAATTGCTTGGGAAGTTTATGTTCGTATTTTGCTCTCTTCCCCCATCGTTTTGCAGAGATCCAGGATCCAGGTGTGGCTCTATGAGCAAGTGAACATGCGGATAGAAGGCTGCATCATTGTGAGTATCAGGATGTCCCCTTACTATTTCTTTTACTTGTTTCTCCAGATTCACAAATTCTGTTTCTTCCTGTCGAGGAAAACACAGCAGAGTAGAAGAGCACTCCTTATCCCTCCAATGCATAGTCTTAATTGTCCAGCCTGCGTCAGCATAGCTAACGATAGTCCATATCACTGTTGCTGAAGTTAAGAGCAGAGGACTTAGTTCACTAACTGCTTTTGGGGTTTTTTTTGTTTTTTTTTTTGTTTTTTTTTTTTGTTTTTAGGGCTTTGATGAATATATGAACTTGGTGCTGGACGACGCAGAAGAGATTCACTCAAAAACGAAATCAAGGAAACAGCTGGGTATGTCTGCATAATCTGAATGATGTATGGTCTGAAATGTGGTTATTGAGCCTTCCAAATGGCAGCACTTTAAAATGCAAAACATAGGAAGACTGTTGATTTTGAAGCATAGTGAAAGGATATTGGCTAGATCTTTGTTCCTGCTGTTTGTTGATCTGGTGGTTTTGCTGGATGTGCGGGAGAATCTACCAGTGCCTGAGACTGATTTTTCCTTGCACGTGCTGTGCCACCTCTGCGTTAAAGCGAGGAACCACCTAAGTGGTGGTATTTAGTATTTACTGTCTGCTGATGAAGATAAGCAACAGTCTGAGACAAGCGATGTTCTCGTGCTCTTAGCGGGGGCGCAGAGCACTAAATGGAGGTTGTGTCCGATACGCTGTAGTGTGGACTGTGCATGTGGGCCATGTGCTGCCAGGCTTGTAATCCTGTGGTGTGGCCAGCAGGGAGGAGACCGTCTGTGACCGTAGTCTGAAAAAAAGCTCATCGGTTATCCTGTGGGCATCATCTTGCAAACATCTTTGCCTTTGTGAAATGCTGTTTGAAAACATGAGGTTATCCTCAGACCCTGGGATCTTTCTAATCCCCCTTTTCCTCTCTCTGTGTTGCAGGTCGGATCATGTTAAAAGGGGACAATATCACTCTTCTCCAAAGTGTGTCTAACTAGAATTTGCTGTTCTTCACTTAGAACAATAGTTACTGTGCTTCAGAGTGAATAAAGTGCTAGGTCATGGGAACGTGACCTGCTGGTAGACAGGAAGCTATGTGTAGCTGGGATTGCATGCTGAGTTTAAAATGACTTGTTTCTTTGTGGGAGTATTTTTTTTAACTTTGAAACTGTAAAAGATGTATTTCGCAAATAAACATTTTTCATATTAACTGTAAACATAAATCTTGTTTTCAGTCTCATGTCCTTCTATGAGTGGAGGAGGGGGAGAAATGTGTTTGAAGTTCTTTTTACCATGGATCTATGCAGTTTCTGATAAGTATCTCTGTGCCTTCTAGAGCATTAAATCTGCATTACATTGACAAGATGGACTTGTTCAGAAAGGATCCTGGAGCTACATGCGCTCCTTGAGTTTGCATGGTTCTAGTGAAGTTGTCGCAGGTTTTCCCCAAGAATATGCAATTACAGCCCTCTGTGCCCACAATGACAGCTTCCGGAGACATTTTCCAAACAAGAAAAACAACACCTAATTTCTTGAGAATCTGTACAGGAGTGCTCACTGGGCACCAGTCTTTACAAATTTGTTAGCAGATTGGCAAGGGATTTGGGGCTGTAGTATAATAATCCGACATTTACAAACTTTACTGTTTTTCATGCTTGAAAAGTAACTTTTATCTTCAGATTAGATAAGTGGAGTTGGTTTAGATAAAATCTTTAATTCTTGCTTCTTTGGCTGGGGTGTCTAGATTAAACCATGGTTCTGTTAAATAAGTTGGCATATCAAATGTATTGGTTGCTTTTTTTAATCTTTTTTATTATTATTGTCCTCTTGAGGATCTGACTGTTTTATTTAGGGTTCCACAAGAGAGTTGAGTTGCGTATCTCATTAATGGAAGATAAGTTTCATAGCTTGCTTGTGATTATCAGTCCCCTCTGCTGCTTTTCTGATTAAAAAAGGAAAGGAAAAAAGAGAAAAGTTTCAGCTGCAATTGTAGCTGTTAGACTAAGATTACTTGGGTGGAGAGAAATTAATCCTGATACCCAGGTGGCACTAGAAGTCATTTAATCAGTTTTCAGTTTTTCAAAACTTAAATTTGTGTATCGTTTTAATCATGAAAATTAATAATTTCAAGATGGAAGAATCTCGCCTCACAGAATAGAAGTACAAGATATGAGTCTTCTGGCAGAGATCACCCAGCACACTTTCCCCCATTCCAAGAAGTCAGGAATATTGCAGGAATTGGGAATATTCTAGCAGGTATTCCTGGCAAGAAATTTTTGAGAAGCAGCATGACATATTATAATGGCAAATTCAGGTGTACAGTCTGCTAACAGAATCAGTAGTTTTGTATTAGTGTTTACAAGTTTCAAAGTCCTTTGAACATACAGTAAATCTAAATAACCTACCAGTGTCATTTGGGAATAGAAGTCATTAAATGTCACCGGCAACTAGCCCATAAGGAATAAAATAGTAACTGGGTCCCCTGCATCTGCTTTCCATTTTATTCTTGGTGTACCAACTGAAGCTTTCAGGGGAATAAGGAAGTTGTCTCAATCAATAGTTTAGGTGTTGCAATAATGGGTATTTGCGATGCAGTGCCTGTAAAATTTATCTGTCTTGCATCTCGTTCTTGCTACAGACAAATAACAGTCTTGAGATTCTTTGCCTAAAACTGCAAAATCTCTTTCTGAAGTAATCATTTTTTTTCCAAGTATATGTGGAAAATATTGCACAAATGTGGAGATAGAGGTTATTTAACAGAGTCCATTGCAATCAGGTGGTTTAGGTCCAGTAAATCGAGGGCCAATTGAAATAAAGTTGCCTCAGAGCCTACAGGGGTCTGTCCTTTTTCCATTTTGTTCATGCTGACAAGAGGTTACTCTTTGCAAAAAGTTGGACATTAAGAGAAATAGCTTGTTCTTATCAGCACTGCTACTGCCAGCTCCAAATTATGCACTTCAAGATGCTGTAATGCCTCCTAGAGCTCCTCCGCTCTTTGATATTATCGAATTAGTGCGAATGAATGTCAATATTGGAGTAGGTTGATGATGGGAGGAAGGAAGTCCAGGCTAATCAGCTATGAAGCATCTCATGATAAGGTACCAAAATAGGCAGTAATTATGCGTGTGGGGGAGTTGCAGAAGAAAATGAGAAGCTCCTCAGCAGGAAACCATGAAAACTGCAGAAAGCCTGCGGGAGAGTCCAAGCATGTGTGGATGTCCAGGAGGAAATACAGCCCCATTGTTTGTGGAGCGCCTGGCAATGGGGTGTTGTGGTCCAAGAACAGAGCTTCTGGGCATTACCAGCACACAGATGGGGCACAGAAACAATTCTGGCTTTGCTGAGCTGGCTTCCCAAGAAGCACTTGTCTGCCCTCATAAAAAACACAGCACTGACTCATCTAAATGCTTGCTGATTTTTAACCCCGAATCCTTTCAGCTTCCTGAGTGTTTCCAAGCTGCAGGCAGCAAGAAGGTAATGTCTCATGAGTCGCTGAATGTGCAGTGCCAGAACAAGATCGTGAGAGTCGAGCTGGCCGCAAAAGAACGCGTTGGACGGAAGGGGGTGCTGCGGCCTTAGCGAGCTCTCCGCTACCCCTCCAGCAAAGTGTCATAAGCCTCCGCAGGAACACAGAGTTCCCCAGCGTTCAAGCAGCTTTATTGGCTCCCGAACAACCTGGAAGAAAGAGAACTGGGCTGCCTGGTGTGGGGCTGCTCTCAACTGGTGCGGCAGCCGGACGGGGTGCCTCCAGCGCCTTCCCCGGCTCACCCGTCCCCTGAGAACTGGGGTGTTCCTGCTCCTGAAAGGGATGAGAAATCAGAGGTTCTGTTTCTGACTGAGCGAGAGGCAGTGAGGAGGAGTAAGGTAGAGTGAATGCTTACAATTGGGCTCTGTTCAGAGAGCTCCCATTGCTCTGCTTTCTGCTGGGTTGAAGCCTGTTGTGTTTGCTTTTGCGAGTTGTACTTTTCCATAACGTGCAAATTCCTTTCCCTCGAGCGCAGGGGGGAGTTGGAGGGTAGCGGGGGGAGGACTGGGCCGGGGCGGGGGGCGTGTAAAGACTCCTTTTGAAGAAGGTGCCTTGGGGTGGCACTGTGCGGAGTGCCGCAGCGTGCTGGTTTGTTCCAGTGGGATGTCATGTTGTGCAAATACCATGCAGCAGTGTTCACGCATCTCTAGGACACAAAGTGCTTATGGTGGAGTTTGCCAGGGAAAGTTTTCTTACCGCTACCAGCACTCAGATGTTAAAAATGAAAATCAATCCGAGGGTAGTTTTAGATACCATCTCGCTCTCCCCTAGTGTGAATTTTGTAGCAGTAAAACTTGTAGCTCCTTCTTAAAAAGCAAATAATTGAGGACTGTTTGTGCACTAAAGATGGCACTTTACAAGTTACGTAAGACAGAGGTCTCGACCATGTGGCGTTTCAGTCCGAGACCGTTGCGTGGATGGTGGCAGACAACGGACAGCCCGCTCGGATCAAGGTGGGGCCTGCGCAGCGCCCGTTTGGACTTCTTGTTAAAGGCGAAGGTGACTTAAAATACTGGAAGGTGCTTTGAGTAAATATCTGTCCCCTTTTTCTGCCTGTGGCTTTGTGCTTCCAGGAAAAATACTCAAATTGTCCCTTTCACGTGCCAAAATTGATTGCCCTACCCCAGGCCAGTCCTTTTGCAGGATGAGGCTCTGCGTCTGTGAAACAGCCCCCCAAGGAGGGAGGCAGAGTGGTCCTGTCTCCCCTGAGGGGAGAGTGTTTCTCTGTCCTTCTTTGGAAGGATGTTATGGATTTGCACACTAATTTTATATATGCTTGAAACTAAACCTAGGAGCCAGCGGCTGCCTGGTACCAGTGGAGACACTGGCAGGTGTTTCTTGGTGCTCTTCTCTGCTGTTGAAAGGTGTTACTGCACTTTTGCTCACATATCTCAGGTTCTGTGTGTCCCCTCTGCTGCGGTGGGATTGCTCCTAGGGCAGGACGTGGGCCTACACTGGCACCGCACGAGGGAACGGACACCCTGAGCAGCCCGTGGCTGCTTGCTGAGCTTGGACCAGCTTCGGCATTTGTTGTATTTTCAGATCTGTAACCTTCAAAGTGTCTGTAAAATAAGTAAATGATGAGATGAGATTTGGAGCTGTCTGTGCTGTACAAGGGGAAAATCCGCTTTCCCTCCACGGTGCCCTGCCACCACCTCTGATCCCACAGAGCTTCCTTCTCCCCAAGCTTCACCACCTCGGGCTTAGTGCATATTATCCAAGGACTTATTTCAAGTGCTGGTATGTTTTATGCCTTGTGCGCCTAAAAATAATGGTATCGGAGCAACAACGGTGGAAGGTCAAGGAATCAGATGGCTGAGAAGTCGTCCCCTTAGGGCAGCATCTGAATATGGGCAACTTGTGTGGACGACAGAGGCAGGAGCTCACAGAGAGCAGCCTTCAATCGTGGTGTAATGGTGCTTCCTCAGTTCCCTGTTTGTCACTCCTGCTCCAGTCCGGACTGGGGATGGAACAGTTCGGGACTGTTTTCCCGCCAAGGTCTCCATTTTCACTCTGGATAGCAAAACTGGTTTCCTCTCGTTGAAGACTTGGTTGGTGTCCGTCAAGCAGACATGATGCCTGGGGCAAGGAGTTTGCTGGGCAGCCATTTCTCTCCTCTTCCCCTGCAGTCCTCGCAGAAGGGCTCTCATCAGACAAAATGCCAAAAACTGGCCTCAGCAGGTTTCGTTAGCGGCGGTACCCTCCGTTGGCAGCCCACACACAAGGTGCCCAGCATGGCCGCCCCCCCATCGTGCGTTTTCGCATTCATACCCACCAGGGGCATCATTACTATTGTTTGTAACATCTCTTGGAAAAATGAGTCATGGGCATTTTGCCTGCCCTCAGCAGGGAAGCTCTGCCACATTAGCAGCCGCGACGCCCGCCCCCCGCTCCGCTGCCGCCCTCCAGCCGGCCCTTCCGTGCACGGAGCTCGCCGTGCTCCGCTCAGGTTCGTTGGCATTGCTTCTTTTCTTGCCCTGGTAACCTGGGCCTTGGAGAAGGTGGCATCTCATTTCAGATGCACAAAAGCCCGGGAGTTCAGCCCAAGGCGTTATAGCAAATCTCCCTCGCCCGCTAGGAGACCCGGTCCTTGTAGGTTGTCTTCCCTCCTGCACCTGGAGCTAAAATATTTAAGTCCAAGCTTCCTGCGTTTGGCTTTGAAACACTCTTTACCTAGCGTAGTGTCACGGTAGATAATGTTACATCCGGGCTCTTCCAGCAGTGGTGCCGGTTTGTCTGTAGTAAAGATGGACATCTTTATTTCCAGCAGTGATCCTCCCGCTCAGCGCGGTAGCTGTCACCCACCTGCACAGCTTGGAGTGTAGAAATAGTAAGAGGAAGCCAACTGACAGCCTTAGTTTGGGGCAGTCTGTTTACTCATATGGAAGTGTTTATTAGCAACTTTAAGACCCCAGGACATGTGGTTTATTCCAGATTTTGCCCAGCTCGCCAGAAAAGTCCAATAGGATCAGATTTTCAGAAGCACTTGCCTTGTTATAAGGGCCAGACTTTGACTGAGCTTTTCTGCATATCTGGCACTGATTCTGGCTGCCGCTTTTTGGAATTTTCCCTTATCTGCTATTCTTCAGAGTCTCTTGTCTGCAAAATAGGAGCAATATCTAATAGTCCCCTGGGGGGGTAATAGCTGATGGAGTGGTGCGATGTCCTCAGCTGAGTGGAACATCACTGAGCACCGACCTGCTGTCTCTCTGGCTCTCCTGCTGCCAGGCAATCTGGTTTGTAAATAAATCTGAGTTTTCCAGGGACACTTTTCTCCTTCCCTGTGCTCTCTGCTGGACAGGGATACCAATACGATTGCTCACAGCAGAATTATGGTGACCGTTCAGGTGGTCGTGTTTTGCCTTGTACCTGAGCTCGGAGTGTGCCAGCTCCAGCTGGTGGGGAGCCTGGCAGGGCTGCCAGACCTCAACTGCATTTTGTGGATTGGATGTTGTAGAATAAAGGGAAAGTCTGACCAGCCACCATACCCTGGACGTGTGCTCCCACCCGAACAGGAGCCGTGCAAGCACGCGGAGCTGTACAGAAGTGCCAGAGCCCCCCGGGCTCCTCAGGTGTGTTTGTGAACCCGGGGCAGTGGCTTTGAGCCGGATGCCAGGGTCCCTCACCGCACGGGGACCTGTGTCTTGCCCAAACGTTATTTCTGACGCAGTGGCATCTGCAGAGCTGCTCTCTGCCCCCCAGGAGCTTGTCTCCCGCAGAGCATGGGCAGCCCAGAGCTGCCGTCTGGGCCCCCCTCCGGCTTGCCGCGCGCAGGTGGCGGGGGGACAGCAGGGCAGCGCCAACGGGAGCCGTGCTTCGGCGGAGATGGGCTTTCAAGTTAACATCATGGCAGGTACCGGCATCCGCTCTTTAAAAGGCTTTGTTGTCAGCTGGGGCACGGCAGGCCGCGTTGCACCATGCCTCCTCCCCTCAGTACAGTGTTTTGGAGCCCATCCCTTTATCGTACATCAACAACAGAGCTAATATTCATATCGAGGAAGTGAGATAATATCAGAGCCCAAGGTGGGCTCTGAAATGGGTGCATGAGAAATGCACGAGTTTGGGGGGTGAGGGAAAGGGGGGCTGCGGTAGGAACTCTTTATCTGAGAGGAAATTGCACTATTCAAGGGGGGGGAGCGTGTGTGTGTGTGTGTGTGTGTGTGCGTGCGTGTGTGCATGCGTATCGGTGCAAGTAGCGTTCGCCAGGAGTGTGAAAGCCGCTCGTGCAGGACGGGCTTGCTAGCAGCTCCAGGCAGCGCCTGGGGCCAGCTTAGCGCGTTGCAAAGCCGGGCTGGTGTTTGTGGCACGTGGGCTGGGGTCGGTCGGGCCGCGACGTGGAGCTTCCCACTCCCCAGATCCCGGGTGGCAGATCGAGGGGGCGAGAGCCGGACCCCAGAGGGCCCCAGGGTTCAGGGCAGAAGCAACCAAACCGAGCGCAGAGCTCCTGAGAGGCCCAGGGGCTGCGGCTCCCATGGGAGCGTTGCCTCGGGATCCAGCAAGCTCGACCTCCGCGCCGTGCAGCCGGGCTCGCCAAGGGAGGAAACGTCTCCCGGCTCTGCAGCAGTGAGGCCTGGGGGAGTGGAGGGATTTGCCTAGAGACAGGCAGCGAGTCGGTGCCAAGATCAGATGTCCAGTGTCTTCTGTCAGGCCTTACCTGTTTTTCCCAAATCGCTTCTATTGCTCCCCAAACAAATCCCTCCGTGCTTTTTTCTGAAATTAACTGCAGAGGTATTTGAGAGGCCAATTCCACCCTCGTTTTATTAGCTTTAACCTGGGAATTCCCAGGATTAAAAAATAAAGTAGATTGAATTTATACCTTTATTAGCTGTAATTGTTTCCTTTCCTTTATAAGGCTTTTTTTGTGTGTTGTTTGTGCTTGTGCAGCGCTTGTTCTGTGGGGGTATCGCTGTAATCGAAAGCTCATGGTGATGCACAGCAGTTCGTAGCTGCCAAGTGTCCCCTGCCTCCCTCCGCCCAGCCGCGCTGATCCGGCCCCGGAGGAGCCCCGAGGCAGCCGAGGCGCCTGCGTAGGGTCTCCCGGCCTTTCCCTGGGCAACGCGCCCCCGAGCAGGGCTGCCCCTTCCCCAAGGGCTGCCCCGCCGCTGCGGGGAGCGCGAGCTCCCTGGCCGCGTTTGCACGTGGGCTCTCCGCGGGGACCCGGCGCTGAGCCCATGCCGGGCTGGGGGTCAACTCCCTCTTTTTAGGATTTGGAGGGTTCACTCACCGCCCCGGAGAGCGCAGGGGCCGGCTGAGCTGCCGGCGCTGCTTTTCCCCCTCGCAGGGCGCGAGGACGGCCGGGGCCCCAGCCTGCAGTGACAAGGACAGGTGGGTCAGGGTGCATTTGGGTGGTGGGGAAAGATGCTCGGCGGCAGCTGATCCCGACATGGATCCGCCACATCCTTTTAGCCCCGCGGCGCCAGGGCTGCAGGCCAGCGCGCGGGGGGCTGGCGGGGGGTGATCCGCGCCGGGGCCGGCTGTGCTAGCCGGCTTGTCGGGGCCGGGGCTGGGAGGGGGGTCGGGCCCCGGGAAAGGGGCTCTGCTGGCTCCGAGCCCGGCTCCGCGGGCAGCAGCAGGGATATGCCATGCGGAGCAGCGGAGCCCTCCCGGGCTGATTGGGTTTCACCAGGGCAGGCACCCGCTTTGCCCACCCCCGGCCCCCTCCCGCCGGGGCTCACTCCCCTCCCCAGCCGC
The DNA here is from genome assembly GCA_003342895.1 of Casuarius casuarius. NCBI lineage: Eukaryota > Metazoa > Chordata > Aves > Casuariiformes > Casuariidae > Casuarius > Casuarius casuarius. Next base: position 1,295,350 of record PTFA01000104.1, on the reverse strand, counting down.
TGCCCGCAGCCTGGGGCTGAAAGGTGCCTCTGGGGCGAGCCCCCCTCCTTCCCGCTCCTCCCTCTCCCAGCCCATCTCCAGCACCAGGGATCGGCTGGGGCCGGAGGCAGAAGGTGGCTCCGTGTTCGTTCCCCATCCCCCAACTTTTGCATAGTGCCCAGATTTTTATTTTTTTTTACATAGGAAAAAATATGCAAATAGGTCTTGGGCCAGAGGTGCTGCACGAACAGCAAGGGAGGGATCCGGGGCTGTGTCTTCCTTTCCTGAGTCCCTGGTACTGATGGACGTGTTGGGTGCTGCCGCGTGGAAAACGGCAAAGGGCCCTTGCTAGGGATGCTGGAGGCCCTTGGTCTTTAGGGGACGTGGGGGGTAGGAGGCAGCAAGAACGTAGGGATGTTGCGAGATGGCGCAGCTCCTCGGGACGGGATATTCCCGGAGCCTCAGGGAAGGACCCTCGGCGTTTCAGAGGTGCTGGGCTGGACCGAGCGCCTCTGCCCTGCGCTAGCCCCAGCTCCTGGGTGCGAGCGGCTCCTCTGCAGCTCCCGGGGAGGAGAGGGGGGTTTGCTGGGAAGGTGCTGGGAGGCTGGAAACGCCGCTCGCCGCTTGGCTGGGTGGTCCCGGTGCCCCTGCCCGCGCTGGGCCGGACCCATGTGCTGCAATTCGCGGTGCCGTTTCAGGCAGGGCGGTGAGCGGGTGGGGAAGGGAACATGCCTGCCCCGTTGCTCGGTGTCCCACACACGGAGCCTGCCCGGCCCTCGGGAAACCTCCATCCCCGGCGCGGCTGGGATCTGCCGCAAAAGCAAACAATGGGATCCCCAGAGACAACAATGCCCCATTGTCCTTTGAAGCCATAACAATGAAACAATAGACCACAGTCTGCTTCATTTATTCCCAGGCACGCCCCCCGCGGCCTCGTCCCGCTGCTGTCTGCATCCAGGGCTCCCGCGGCCCCCGGGGACCCGCCGCTGCTGGCTGCCCCCCTCCGTGCCGTCCCCCCCGCGCCCCCGTCCCGCGCTGGGGTAAGTCCCACGCAGCCTTCGGCCTCCCGGCCGTGCCGGAGAGGAGGAGGAAGCGGTTGCAGTGGACTTTGATCCTCGGGGTTTCATCAGCGGTAGAGATGGAAAAGTCCTGCTGGGTCACGTGGCCCGAGCCCCGGGAACAATGGGGCATTGTTGTCTCTGGGGATGGCCGCTCGCTGGCTCTGGCCGTCGCTGCGGGCTCCGAAGGTTTCCTGGTTCCTCCTCCTCCTCCTGGGGAGAAAAATGCTTAACCACGAAGCCTGTACCACCCCGGGCACCCGAACCCCGCTGCGGGCACCCCAGGGGCGCGGGAGGCGGGTGGGCCGGGGA
>PTFA01000104.1:1248354-1293837 GCA_003342895.1 Casuarius casuarius | reverse complement strand
CCCCCCCCCCAATCCCGCAGGAGCCGGGAGCCTCGGGGCGGTTGAGCTGCTTCCCGGACGCCTCTCCTCGCTCCCCGCTGCCTTCCCCAGCGGAGCCAGGCCCAAGCCTCCAGCTGCTCTTTGCTTCCCTGTGGTCCCCAGCGCCGGAGCTGCCGGGGGCTGTTCTGGAGCGGAGGGGCGAATCCCCTCCCCGCTGCGGCTGCCCCGGGCGCTCGCGGCTGGCAGCGCGGGGCCAGCACCCGCCCGGCTCCGTCGGCCGCCCGGGAGGGCACCGGTCCGCATGCGGCACGGGGCAGCGGACGGGGACGGGGAGCGCGCCGGCGGGAACACTGCTGCCGGGCAGCTGTGGTCGGGCCTCGATGTCTCCTGCCATTGAAAACTCTTCTCTTCCCTTCACTCGGGTGCCTGAAAGGCCGGGACGGGAGAGAGCTGGGGCTGATTTTAACCAGAGGCTGCAAACGCCAGGCCCAGGGCTGCCCGGCCTCGCCGGGATCCCGCGTAGGGCAAGGCTCAAACGGGAACACGGTGCAGGGCTTGGGCACCGCTTTCCCCGGAGGCCGTAGCCCGGCACCAGCTCCCTCCTGCGCTCCGGCGCGCTCGGACGTGCGGAGCTCGGTGGAGGCCCCCTCTCCTCCCGGTTACCTATCAGCAGACAAACCCACCTGAATAGGTAATGAAAGGAGGAGAGAAAAGAGCCCCGAGTACATTGTGTTTCCAATGGGCCGGGAACAATTGCTAAATACAAATCACACAGAGAAAAGGGAGAGAGAGAGAGACAAAAGAAAGAACCCCGGCACAAAGGAGAGGAATGAAATGGTAAGTAAAGTCAAACAAAAAGGAGCCGGGCTGAGACAAAAGAAGGGAACAATATCCCCGAGGCAATAGGCTCCTGAACAATGGGGACAGTGACAGCGGCACAAAGGCACACTGTTTGCAAGTAGACGTTATCTCACACAGCCACTGGCAGGCCTGGCCGTGGCGCTTCTATTTTCAGGGATGCTTTTGTGCTGCGCTGAACAATATTCCTTGCATGGCTGCAGATAGAGAGATGAGGGGGGTTTGGTTCTTTTTTGCCTTCCTGGTGCCAGCTCTGTAATAAAAACAGGTTCAGCCCTTCTGAGAACGGGCCAGAGCAAGGGGGTGGGAAGGCAGACCCGGCCGAGCCTGACCTGCTGCTTCGTCCCCGCTCCGTGCTGCAAGGGAGGGTGCTGGAGGCGGAGGGGTGGCACAGCTGCTGCGGGTGCTCCCCCCGGCTGGGTGACCGCCCGTGGCAGGGCCAGCGCCCTCGTGCCGGTGTCTGCTTCGTGCCTTGCGGAAGGAGCCGATGGCTCTGCCTTGCGTTGCTTTATGACTCACGTCCAGGGCTTATCAGGCCCGAGCTTCACATTCGGCCAACTGCGCTCGAAGGCCTGAAACCGGAACCGGGCAGACCAGAAAGATGGCTTTTCCCCAGGCTGCTTTTGTTTCGAGTGCTTAAGTTTGAACATTGGCTGGTTGTTGGCAGTGACACAGGTGCCTGCTGAAGTGAGAAGTCTCCCAGGTCCTGGCGGAGCCGCCTTGCTGCTGCCGGCCGCGGCTCCCTGCTGCACTGCCTCGACGTGTGTCCCCCGGCATCCTCGGCCACCCCTCGACGTGTGTCCCCCTGCGTCCTGGCATCCCAGTCCCTCTGGATGCTGCCGTGCTCCTCGGAAACACCAGCACAGAGCAGGGCTCCAGTTCTTCCCCCAGAGGGGCTGCGGAAGGCCAGAGCTGAGCGGTGATGGCTCTCAGCGTAGCCTTTCCCCCAGGCCACCCTGTCCTTTTATCTCTAGACGCTGGGTGAGGACGTCCCGGTTAGATCCAGCCCTACTGGAGAGGTGTGGAGGAAGGGTTGGAAGCACCTGATAAAAACCAGGCTGAGGATTTTCTGTAGCTTGGAGCCGTGTGACGGGGCGGCGAGCATGCAACGCCCATGCAGACCCCAGTGAGAGCTTCCAGCGGGCCCTCTGCTCGCTCTCCCGTTTTCTCTCCTAATACTTGGGTTGGCAGGAGGCTAGGCAGGCGCTGCCAAAGCTAACACGGCCCGTCGAGCAACCGCAGCTGGGGCAGGACAGGGCTGTGCACTGGGCCCTCTTTGTGCTGCCTCCTGGTCGCGCATCAAGTTGTCAAAGTCCGTTGCCGTCCTTGGCGTCCTCGGCGGCCCGCTGGCCCGGCACCGAGCTGGCGTGCCCTGGGAGCTGCTGCTCGGGGCTGAGGGTCAGGCAGGTTTCCCAGCCCTCTTTGGAGAACTTGCTGTGTGTGCTCTGGCTTTGCGGGTTTCGGTGGAGCTGGTGCAGGTTTTTTCCAGCTGAGGAGCCATGCTCTTGTCTGGAAAACCCTTCTCCCGGGGCTTTCTGAGTTGTCTCCTAAGGTCTAGTCCTGCCTGTGGCCCTGCTGGTGCTGCCCACTAATGGCCTGGCTGCGCTGCTCGACCAGGGTCGCAGTGATGCGGTTACACTCCAGCGCACTTATCGATGGCATTGGGCTGTTATTATCAAAGCAACCAGTCTGCAGCACCCGGACACTTTCTGATCCAGCTGGACCAGTTCATCTGGGCATGAAGCAACGCTCCCACAAGCCACCCGTTCCCCCTCAGCGAGGGCCCTTCTTGGGGCTCTCGACATGCTTGTGTTACTCAGCTCCAGTGGTCCCACACTCGGAAAACCATGCCTCCTACGTCGCTTGAAACCGAGCTGCCGCGAACTGTGGGGACATCACCCAGTTACTGTAAGTGACTTGCGAGAGGAGAATTCAGGGTGTTGTGAAGGCAGAGTCAAAGCAACCCTGTATCGGAACTGATCTCCTAAAACACCCAGTTTTTGCAGATGGGTTTAGCTTTCACTTGAAACGCTGCGTTTCAGATATCGATCACGTTATCTGAGGGTACATCCTGTTGCTAAGTTTGGCTGCTGCTTCAGTTTAACAGCTGTTGCTGCCATGAGCTATAGCTGCGTTCAATGCGTTCGTTGGGGATGGCGTGTGTCGGGGGGGGGATGTTTGGTGCTAAGAAAACCGAATCTCTGATTGCATTTGACCATGGGGAACAGGAGAAATGAGCCTTCTGGGCGATGCTGCAGCGAGCGGGGTTGCGCCCTGCCGTTTCCTGCCCAGCCTGTAAATCACGGCGTGACCAGACTCGCTAAGGACACGGCGCTGTCGTCAGGCTGGGGGAAAATATTTGGGGCACTAAATCAAAGCAAAGCGACGGTGTCTTACATTGAAGCTGTTCTCATGCAAACGGTTCCCTAATCCTGACCGCCCGGTATCTGATTTTGCGGTTGTGTTTGCACACGTGCTTTGAGTTGTGTCTTGTGTCGCTGAGCTTAGTCTACAGGAACAGTCTTTTTCCAAGAGTTAAAAGCTTTGTACCCCTCTGCGGCTTGCAAGAGACGCAGGGCCGTGGATTGCGTCCTCTCCCGCCAGCGCCGGGAGCTCAGACGCGCCGGAGCCCTTTTGCTCAAGTGTGGAGAGAGGCCGGATCCTTTCCGAGCCCCGTTTGCAAAGGGCGCATTAGCCCTGCCGTGCAAAGGGCACCGGCGAAGACCGCCAGCCCCCGGGCTGCCCACGCGCCTCCTCGCCCCGGCAGCGCTGCCTCTGCCCTCGCCCCGCGCAGCCGCCGGGTCGCTGGTTCCCCACGGAGCCCGCCAAGGAGGCGAGCTGTGACTCTGCATTAAAACCCCCTGAAGGCAAGTCCGTGCTCTGCGCTCGGCTTTCATCTCCCTGGGCGAGCCGGGCTCCGCAGCCGCTCTGCCTCGCTCCGGGCCGCCTCGGCTGGCCGTCGCCCCGGCCCCGGGGACCGGGCTTGGGCTCGGCGCCTTTGCCCAGCCTCTGCTTGCGTGTCTGCGTTTGCAGTTTCTCTCTCCTCAGCCTGGTGGGGGAAAACAAGTCTGGCTCTTTCCGATATAATTTTGCTAAGTTGGAGCGCTCTGCTGCAATTAGCTGGTATTTAAATCCTCCCTAACCCTTAACATCCTAATAACAATAATAATGATTAGTAATAATGCTCCACACGTCCTGCAGTGCCATGCATCTAAAGATTACACTCGCTAATTAATTAAGCCCCAATCCCCCCCTACTTTCCTCAGCGAGGAGAAAAAAATCGCTAAGAGTCTCTTAAGAAAGGACATAAAGGCAGGGAAATCCAGGCACCAAAACAAGACAAATGGGGATTTAAAGACAATCCGTGCTGGGCCCATGTGACCCGAGGAGTGGACGAGGCAGGAGAAAGGATAAAAATGCCAAGCACAGAGTGGAGAGCGAAAACAACTGCCAGCTTAAAAACCCGGGGAAAGAAAAGCACCAAGATGAAGGGAGTGACAAAGCATCAAAGGGAAGAGAAACCAAAGGCATCGGAACAAAGGACAAGCTGGAACAAAGGACCAAAGAGAGGAGAACAAAAGCACTAAATAGAAAACAAAGGCAGGGGACAAGAAAAGCCCCTCTGTCAGGGCTGAGCTGGAGGGTCCGGCCCGGTGGGAGGTGGGTGGCACTGGTGGCGCTGCGGGTCCCCGCCGGGGCCGGGCGGGCGGAGGCCGCTGGAGCCTGGGAGCCGAGGCCCTGGGAGGCCGGTTTCGCCTCTGAACGCGCGGCGATGGGCTCGGCTGGCCCCGGTGGTCCGTGGAGGTCTGCGGCGGCCCCGGGCCCGGCTCCACTGCCTCGCTGCCCCACGGGTGCTGGGGAGGTGAGCGCCGTGGGCCGTGGTCCCCTCCCTGCCCGCTGTGTGGTCCAGGCATCCCTCCCTGCCTCGTGCTGCTCAGCATCGCCCTGCCCTGCTCCTCTCCCTGGTGCTTTGCAGCCCCCGGGCACGGGGATGCAGCGGAGCACGGCGTCACCGCCGCTCTCGGGACCCCCACAGACACCCGCCGGGCTGGTGGCAGGGGCTGGACCGGCTCTGCGGAGGAGCGGAGGCTGCCAGGACGTCTGCGTCCTGCCCAGCCGCCGCTCTCCCTCCGGCGGGCACCCTCGGCCCGTCCTGCCTGCGGCGCGCGGGGTCCAGCCCGCTGGGCTGCGCGCCGGGAGGACGGTCCACGTCTCTTGGATGGAGAACAACGGCGGCATTCAGGCTGGAAATAGAGCCACAGAGCCAGGCTGTCGCCTTGCTTGCTTTCCCATCAAATCCCGACTTGGAGCCGAAGCTTCCCGGCAGAGCCGTCGTCCCGCGTGGGTCGGGGCGAGTTGCGTGCGCTGCGTCGCGGGGACACAACGGTGAGCTCTGGGGTCGGCAGCCGGTGCCCATCACCGTGGCCAGATGCGGCGGTGGGAGGCGCTTGCGGAGGCAGGGGGTGGTGGCGGGGGTGGGAGCCGCAGCGGCAGCAGGCGCCCGGCTCTGCCCGGGGTGTCTTGGCTGCCTGCAGCCCCGACGGTTTGGGAAGCGACGTGTGATTTCCACATCTTTTGGCGGTGCCAAACTAGTAGGCTTTAGAGCAGCTGGATAACCAGGGAGCAAGAGCCAGGGGGTTCTGGAAATCGAGTCGTGGAGCTGTGTCTCCAACTCCGGACCCCAAAACCAGCCCGTTGCCAGGGTCGGCTCTCTGGTCCCCGCCTGGCCGCACACCTACCCCGTGAGCCGGGGCCGCTGCTTCTCCCTGCGCATCCTCGCGTGCGGCACGGCCACGGCCTTCCTCCCCGAGCCGGGGGACCGGCCCTCGCGCGGGGGCTGCTGCGGAGGCTGGCGGCTGGCGGGAGGGGGCCGGGGCAGGGTGAACTGCCGGGTTTTAGTTGTGCCGGCCAGAAGGGAGCGTTTCAGGCATTTCCAAATGCTCTGCCCGGGTATTTTTGCTCAGACCCGCTCTCATGCACCAGCTGGAGTTCACCTGTGGCTTCAGTCCGTCCCCCCCCGTTTTCCTACTGAATCCTTATTTGGTTGATTTTACTTTATTTTCCCATCGAAGTCTCTCTGAGCTAAAGGCTCAGGACTTGGCTCAGGACTGAGCGGCTCGGAGCACCCTCCCCGCAGCGCAGTCCTGCAGCATCTCGGTTTCGTGACGCCCGGCGACGCTGCGGGCGGGAGGGTGCCCGGGGCCGGCAGCACTGCCTGCAGTAGCGGGGCACTGCCAGCGCCGCGGAAGGCAGCACAGAGCCGCGAGCGGCTGCAAGTGCCTCCAAAGTGGCGAAAAAACGTGGCCTTTGGGTGGGAATAGTCGGGAGGTTCGTTCCCGGAGCTCCCCCGCCAGCCTGCTGGGAGCCTGCTCCCCCGGGCTTGCAGCCGGGCCGCGCTCGGCCTCGCCGTGTCCCTCGAACCGCACGGCCCGCGGGACTTGGACGCGATAGGGTGAGCTGAGGACAGCCCGAGAGCCGCCGCATTTGCAGAGAGTTTGTGCTTCGCCGTTAGCACTGTCGTATCAGCTCGGGCTTGATGTGCTGCAGATGTGCGTCTGCCTGCCTGCGTGTGCGTGTGCCTGTGCCTGTGCGTGTGCGTGCACCCACGCAGCGCGAGAGCAGCGTGAGCGTCCACACGTGTCGCCGGGAGCCTCTTCTCGCAGCGTGGCTGCCCGGCTGCGGCCGCAGCACCGCCGCATGCAGACCCTCGTTGCACGCCGCCGTGCTTTGAGCCTTGGAGCCTTTCAGCCAGCTGTGGGGGTCTGCAAGGATGCTCTGAGGCCGGCGGCCGCCCGGCTCCTGCGGGATGGCCCAGCCGGCCTGGGGCTGGCTCCGCTCGCGGAGGAGTCTGGGACCTTGTCTCCCCTGCCTGCAAATAGCCACGGCACCCGCGCCGCCCCGGGCTGGTGCATCCCCCCGCGCTGTCCTTGCTCCGAGAGCTCGCGGCGGCCTCTCCGGGGCGCTGAGCACCCCCAGGGCCGGTGCAGCCCAGCAGGACCGCACGAGCCCGGCACCGCTGGAGACCAGCGTGGGCCCGGTTTGTCACCATCCTGCTCCCTGGGGACGCTGCCACCGTGCCACCCCGAGCCGGTTGCTGGCTCCGCAGCCCCGCTGGGCGTGCGGCCGGGACCTCCGGGGCAGCGGCTGCGCTTCCCTCTGCGTCTTTCTGAGATGTTCACAGGAGGAGCGGGGGGCTTGGGAGCCGCAAGCGCACTCAGCGCCGTCCCCCGGCTTGCTCCCGCTCGGCCGCGGAGCCGCGGCTTTCCCAGGCTGGCGAGGAGCGGAGCGCGTGCCCGTCCCGAACAATGGCCCCGCTTCCGCGCAGGAAGCCAGGGCCGAGGTGGCCTCCCTGCTTTGCCCCCTCCGGCCCGTTGCAGAGGGGCCAAGCCATTGTCTGCGCCATTTCCATGACTCAGGCAGCGGCATCCTGCGGGCGGGAGGCTGGGCCGCGCCGCCGGCACAGAGCGGGCGGCGGTACCGCCGCGGCCGGAGACCCCGCGGCAGGGCGGGGGGCTCGGGAAAAGGAAGGCGCGCGCCGGCCGGGCCTTCCCGCTCCGTGCCCCCCGCTCCGGCGGCGGCGGGATCTTTGCCCCCGCCAGCTTTCCCGGCCCCTCCGCTCATTGTGCCGGCTTCCTCCCGCCGAGGGCAGCAGCAGGGTGTGGGCAGCGGGGGCCCGGCGCGGGGCTGGTGGCATCTCGGGCACCGCTGGTGCAGCCGCCGCCTCCAGCACCCATCCCGTGCCCCGGCAGCCCGGCACCGGGGGCGATGCCGGTGCAGCGGGTGCCCCAGCGCAGCGGGATGCTGCCGGGCGCCCGGTGGCCTTCAGGCCACCGCGGCCACCGGGGAGGGGGGGGAGGAAGGAAAGGAAAGTGAAAGTGGTGGCCTGGCTGTTGCTATGGCGACCCGAACAAAGCCGCTCGCCTCTTTTTGGCTCGCGGGTCCTCGGCCCCTTTGTTCGTTGCCGCCTGTCCAGTTTGGGGGGACGCGTCTCCCTCCTCCTCCTCCTCCTCTCCCTCTTCCTCCTCCCCCCCCCCCAGCCGCTCGGGGGGCTTGGCGGGGCCGGGGCAGCGGGTTCAGAGGGGCCGAGCTGCCTTTGCCTCCGGCCCTGCTGCCGGGCCGCTGCCCCAGGTCTCAGTTTCCCCGTCTGTGAAATGGGAGCAGGCACCACGGGGCGCTCGGCGTTTGGGGCTCGGCGGGTCACACCGCTCGCTGCCTCTTGCCTCCGATTGCTGCCGTGTTTGGTGTTTAATCTTCCGGACACGATGCCAGATGGGAAACGCGCCCGGATAGCGTCTGCCTTGCCGGCCGCGCTGCCCTGCCCGCGGCGCGCTCAGCCCGCCCGGGGACTTTGCACCGCAGCTGCCCTCGGTTTTGTGCAATGGCGCCGCAGGGCGAGGGGACACCGGGCCGCTCCCGGTGCCGGGGTGGCTCCGGAAAGCCGGCTTCCCAGGTTAGCACGTGGCCGCGGGGCCACCAGGGTTGTCCCAGCTGAGTGGGAACCAGACCCAAGTCCCAGGAGCTCCAGCTGTTGTTGTTTTCTCGTCCTGGGACGGGATGGAAACAGCGTTTGGAAAACAAAAAAATTCCCATGGACCAACGTGATGGGGCAGGGGGAGGAAACTGCTCCGAGTCAGTGGGAATTTCCCTTCAATGGTGACATAATATTGTAAAGATTTTACAAGAGAGACTAAGATGTTTGTCAACACGGTTGTTTTCAAACAAACCCCTCGTGGCTCCCGACGGAGCATCGTTCTGCTCCCAGTAAAGTGTTTTCCTCCGGGAAGGTGGGGGCCGGCGTTTCCCGCGTGCCGGGCTGGGCGCGGGTGAGCTGCCGGTGCTGGGCTCCCCGTCCCGCGGCCCAGCCAGCCTTGCACCCCCGAGGAGCGCGCGGGCGTCCGGCCGGCACCGGCTCCCAGGCGGGGCTGTCCGGGTGGGCGCAGCGCCTGTGCATGGGAGCGCTCCGCGCCGGCTCCGTGGATCCTCCCAAGGGATCCACGGTGCATGGGCGAAGGAGCACAAAGCGGGGTGGTGGGAGGAGGAGAGGCCGCCAGCCGGGCTTTCGGGGTCTCGTTGGGCACGGTGCGCCCGAGGAGCTTCAGCCATGCTTTTGGACTCTGCTCCCCGGCCAGTCCGTCCCCAGGAGCTCGGTCCCCAAGGCCCCAATGGCCACTTCGGTGTGACGCACGGCAATGCGGTGACACAAGCCCGGGGGAGCATCCTGCTGGGATGCAGCCGGCCGGGAGCCGGCGAGGCCCCCGTCCCCGAGCGCTGCCGCCCCTGCTCCATCCCTGCAGCGCCGGGGGCCCGTGGGGCCGCAGCCGCCGCCGTCCCGCGGGAAGGAGCCATTCCCGGGCCCAGCGCGGAGCCACGGGGCTGCCGGCATCGCTCGGGTGCAGGGCGAGCGGGAGACACCGGGGAGGACCGAGCCCTCTCCGGACACGCGGGGACGGGGAAGCCGGGGGGCTCGCAGCCCCCCCAGGGCGGGGGGCTCCCTCCAGGCCGCGCCTCCGCTTTCGGGGGCGCCTCGCCCCCGGGCCGGGCCGGGCTGGAGCCGCCGCCGGTGCCGCGCGTGGGTCCCGGCGGGGCCGCGGCTGCGGGAGGGAGGGGACGGAGCGCAGGGGCCGCCCCGGAGCCGGCTGCTGGCTGGCTGGACGGGCGGCCCTCCTCCCCCTCCTCTTCCTCCTCCTCCTCCTCCTCTCCTCCTCCTTCTCGCTCCCTCTCTGCGCCCGGCGCCGGGGCAGCTCCCAGCGGAGGCGCCGGGGCCATGGGGCGGACCTGAGCCGCGCACGGCGGCGGCGGAGCCGGCAGCGGCGGCGGCAGCGGCGGGGCCCCGGCACGGCCCCGGGGGGAGGGACACGGCCCCGGCCCCGGGGGAGGGGGAGGACGCGGCCCCGGAGGGGGAGCATCGTCCCGGGTCGCGGTCCCCGATCGCGGCCGGGCAGCGCTGGGGGGGGGGGGGGGGTGCCTGGCAGGACCCCCCCGTGCCCGAAGCCCCTCTGCTTAGTTCGGAGAAGCCAGAGGGGATCAGGGAAGCGCGGGGCCCTTCCCCGCACGGCCCCATCCCCGCCGCAAAGTTGAGGGGCTGCAAACTCCTCCGAGAGCCCCCGGCGCCGGCAGCGAGCCCGCGGCGAGGGGGGGCCGCATGCAAGGGGTTGAGCCTGGGCACCGCCGACCCCTGGGCCAGCAGCAAGGGGTTACCCCCTCCGTGTCCCCGGGACCCCCCAGGGAAGGTTTCTCGCCCCTTCCCTCTCCCCCCGGTTAAGGTGGCTCCTGTCCCCACGTCCCCGCTGGTTACTTATGAGTGGGACACTGTCTCACCGGGCGGCCTGGGACGGGGCTGCAGGGACAACGGGGTACAGGCTGGTGGCCCCTCTGGACACGGCGGCGGAGGGCCACCGTCCACCGCTGTGCACAGACAGACGGTGCCCCCGGACAGACGGACAGCGCCGTGCCCGGGCAGGGTGCCCCGGAGCCGGTCACCCCACGCACGCGTGTCCCCGCAGGGTTTGCACACACATGGGGGGGTTGGGAGCGTTTGGGGGGGCGCAGGGCCGGGGTCCCCAGCCCTCGTCCCCTGCGGTGCCGCCGGGCGCGTGGGCCACGCTGCAGCCCCTTTGCACCCTTCTCTCGCCGGCGTTTGGGCAGCGCTCGGAGGGGAGAGGCGACTTCTCTGCCCCGTGACAGCATCACCTCCCGCACCGCCCCGGGGAGCCGCGTGTCGCTGCGGGGTCCGGGCAGGCAAACGCGCTGGCGGTGCTGCACACAGATGTTTGTGCCTCTGACAGCGGCCGGGGCTGCTTTAACGACTCGCAGCAGCGCCGCGCCGACAGCGCGCGGCCAGGGCGCGACTCCGGCAGCGGGGCCGGCGCTGAGCTGCGTCGCTTGCAGGAACTGAGGACCGACAAACCTTGCTGCCGGAGTGACGCCTCCCTCGGCGGCCGTGGCGGCTCCCACCCGCGCGGCGCAGCGGCATCTCTGACCTGCTCTCAGGGGCCGGGGGCCAAAGCTGAGGACCCGCCACTCGCCGGACCCTCGGCAGCCGGGAGCCTTCCCGGCAGCGGGGCTTCTCCCACCGGCTCCGGCGGGATGCAGCGGGTTGTCCCGCACCCCGGCAGTGCTGTGGCGGGGTGGTGGCGAGGGGGGACCTGGGGGGGCTTCATCCACTCCGGCGACCACCTGAGCCACCGCAGGGATGAGCTGCAGCCCCATGGCTCGGCTGGGCGCTCGCCCGTGGCACCTCGCGGGATGCTCCCGAGTTACAGTGACAAAGTTAAAGGAGCAGCGGTGGCCGAGGGAAACCAAAAGATGCACTGCCGAGGGAGCAGTAAATGAGAGGGTTTTTTCAAGTGGATTGTGCAAATAAATAGAAAGCTGGCTTATTTGCAGCTCAGGCTAGCGATTTCCAGCATTTTATGCAGGGATTTCTTTGACAGTGGGGGACGCTACCCAGGAAAAATTGCAGACTTGTAGCCGCGTGTTGTTCAAGTCACAGTTAAGATCTTTGGAGGTATCTTCAGTATGGAAAACACTTGACTTCCAAAGCAAATTTGGAGTAATGGATTTTAGGAGTGAAAAAGGACCATTAGCTCAGCTAATATGATTTTCTCCATAGCACAGACCAGATAATATCACTCTGTTACTCCTCTATTGAGCCAATAACTCGTGTTTGTAATTCATGCAATTTCCTTTTAGTTCAATTTAATTTCATTCAGAATCCATTCAGCTGACACGGAGACAGTATTTTTTTGAGAGCTGGTGATTTCAGAGGCTTTGCGTTAAAAATAGCTGGTGTCCTTTGACAAATGTGGGCTGGCTAAAGAGGTTTTTTTTTTCCTAAATCATTTGCTACCGGCAGGTTTTTACCAGCATCTCCCTTTGTGCTGTGTATTCGTTTCACTTTCTTATGAATGGCAAAGCCGCCGCGGGTCGCTGCGGGCACCGCTCTCCCCTTGGGCTCGGGGCTCCCGCCTGGTTCCCCCTCCCCGGGGACCCGACTCGGCGCCTTGCGCAGGAGGCGAATTCCCTTCCCAGCAGCCTAATAGGTAGGAGCAGAGACCACCAACTTTGAAAAATACATTATCTGCTGCTAAACTCATTTGCTGAGGAAGGCGCTCCGGGCGATGGCGCTGGGCGTGCTGGGCACGTTTTCCCGGTGCCGAGCAGAGCGCTCAGCCGTCTCTCCGGGATGCCGACGCCGGCGTGCCCCTCGCGCTGTTACTTTTTTTACCCTTGCCAAATCTGCACACCCAGACCACCCCCTCCGGAAAGTCCTCCTGACAAGCAAACTTTGTTCCAGCCAGCACGGGGGAGGGCAAGATGGCCCGGGGAGGAATAGTTTGACTTCTTGTCCCTCTGCTGAAATGTCCCTTTTAAATGGCTTCGCCGGGGGAGCTGTGCCCTGGCACCGGGGAAGTAGCGAGGATGGAGCAGGATCGTAAACTTGTTATTTGCTGGAGGGGGTTTGATTTCGTTCACGGGATGCGGAGGAAGGGTTTTTCTGTCCGTGCGGGGAGCACAGCGGCAGCAGCACAGTAAATCTAGCCTTTCAGTGGGTTTATTTTTACTTTGGTCGCTTGCTGGTGGGCTCCCGGGGCGCTTGGCTGCCTGGAACGGAGACGTGCTGGGGCCGAGCAGCAGGACCTGGTGCTGCGGACGGTCCGGGGAAGGGGGGCGGTGGGGAATCGCTAGCGCACTGCAGGGTCGCTTTCCGCTCTCAGGGTGAGTGTCTTGGTCGAGCAGTGGGGCAGCGGGGTGGGGGCTGCCGGCCTGGTGCCGACGGGCTTGCACGGCCACCGCGGGTGGCCCTCGAAGAGCGGGGCCGGGGGCCGGCGCATCCTCGGGGCTGCAGGGCCCCGCTGCCTTCGGAGCTGCTGGCGAGCGTGGGGTGGTTCGGATAATCCCTGCTGGTGGCCTGTGGAGTGGCAACGCACCGCGTGCCGTGCAGTGCCATACCGTGCCGTGCCGTGCCGTGCCGTGCCGTGCTGTGCCGTGCCGTGGGAGCTGAGTTGCACCCGTTGCTCCCAGGCCTCCGCTTTCACGGGCGAAGTTGCGGCTGCTCTGTGATGCCTCCTGTTCCCGTAACTTAAGACAAACCCGAAGAAACTTCGAAGGATCTTGGCGTGGCAGGGGGCTTGCGGCTTTGCTACTCGCTGAGACCTGGCAGACCGGCGCGTTCGGGTCCCTCGGGGCTGGCAGAGCGGCGGCAGAGGCTGCGAGCCGGCGGCCCCACGAGCCAGCGCTGGGTGCAGCGAGCTCTGCTTTGTCTGGCTACAGCGGACCGGCATTCCTGGCTGCTCCGGCTTTATCCTGCTGCAAGCACTTAGCGTGGTTTGGTGTTCGACTTGCTTCGTGTGTGCCCGTGCAACTGCAGAAATCGGAAAAGCTTTTATTACCTAAGAGACAACCTTTAGCAGGCGGTTGCGACTGATGGTAGAGACCCGCCGTCAGCGCATCGCTGCTCTGGTTTTACACCCTGGAAGTTCCCAGCTGTGCTAATAAAATGCACGCTGTTTATTTGCCTAAAAAAATGCGTTTATTGAAAAAAATCCACGCTCGGGCAGGGCAGTTGCTACCTACCGCCGGAGACGCGGCTCTGGGAAACGAGGTGGAGAAAGGTCGCTCGACTCTTTTGTTCTCCTTTCGTGTGACCGTGTTGCTGCGCGTAGCATCGCGGCCAGCCGGGAACTGCCGATGAAAAATTTGTGTTTGTTTTCTTTTCCCTCAGCTAGAAAACACTGGTTTGTCGGAGCTGCGTCCTTTTGCATGCCTGATGCCAGCCTGGCCTGGCGGAGGGGCTGCTGGGCTCGGGGGGAGCCCGGGAACGCGCAGCCAAGGCTGGGGCATCCCCGCGGGGTCCCGGGCAGCGTAGCAGTGACCCCTGACCAGCCACGCGGGGCTATTCTAGACTTATTTGTTTATTTTTCACAAACTTTGGGGGGGTTTTGGTTTCATCATGCTGCAGGGAGGAAGATTTAGGAAACTCAAAAGTTTTGCACAAGGCATCACCAGTTTCCACCCACTTTGAGCCCAGGAAAGAACATACAAAAGGGAAATAAATTAGTGCAGCTTATGGCAATTCTGCCAGGAAATATATTGGTGCTTTTTACCCTGTCCCGCTCCATTTGGAGAATATCTTCAGGAGCCAAATCTGCTCCTTTTTGCATACACTGCCGCTGAGCCCAGTGAGAGCCGTGTACCGGTACCTCCGTCCCGGCCGTGTCCCCTGCCCAGCTGAGCCGCTCGCTGCTGGACCCTGCTCGTGCGCGGCTGAGAAGTGCGTGGGCTTGGCGCCCTGCTGCCGTTTCCAGCCGGGGGAAAGTTGGCAGAGTCGAAGGCGTCAACTTTTGGAAAATTTGCTGTTGTTTGGAAGCCGTTCCTCCCCCTCTGCCGCGCTTTATCCACCTGCTGCAGGACCATATGTCCAGAGCTGGAGCCGGTCCAGTCCCGAACAATGGCCCTTGGTCTGCCGGGTCCCCGGCTGGGGAGGGGCGGGCGGCCGAGGGGACGGGGCTGCCCGCGGGTCAGCAGCGTCCCCGCCGGCTGCGTGGGGCACCGAGAAAACGAGTGAGGGCCGCAGCGTGAATCTGCTTTAGCAGAGCCGTTACAGAAGTCTTGCTGATGCAGCGGCTTAAGCACACATATAAAGTGGAGCATAGCATTAAGGGCACTGCTGGAACAGCCTTGTGCCCTTCTCCTGCGAGCAGCAAGACCAGCCCCCTGGACCGGGGATGGTTTAGCAGCTGCTCTTAGCTTAAGCGCATTGTTTTTCAAGGGGAAAGCCGCTTCTGTGAACACTGCAATTGCAGTCCCTTCCCTGCCCTCCTCGTCCCGCTCCCGCGCGCAGCCGTTTAGCTGAAGAATGCAAATTGGGAGATGGATCTGAAATAGTTGAAATTCTGCCTCTCCATAATTTAATGCTCCATTACCGTCCCGGCCTGCTTCAGGCATGTGGCCGTTATAAAAGATGCAGTCTGGTGGCTTCAGAGGCCAGGCACCCTCCCCCACCGCGGCCCCCCGGGTGTCTTATCAGGGAGGAACGCGATAATGCGGCTCGTCGTTAACGCAGCCCCGTGAGCCCTCGCTAGCCCGGGCCAAAACCTGCTCACCTGAGTCGCTGTTTTTTAATTCTGGCTGGTGAAGGCAGCTAAGACCGAAAGATGGTAAGGTTAGAAATTAAATACAGCAAAGAGATGTGGGGCAGCAGCGAGAGTGGGGCTGTTTGATGCTCCTTGCAATTGCAAAATGGGATTAATTCGAGCTGGGCTGAACCGGAGTCCGGCTTGCACGAAAGAAGAGCAGAAGCACGAACAGGCAGACAGAGGTGCGGAAGGGCAGCGCCAGCACCGCGCGGGGCTTTGGTGCCGCCGCGGAGGTTTGGGGTTGATGGCGGCTGCGCTCCGGGCAGTGCCGCAGCCCCGGTATCGGCTGGCGAGAACAATGGCGGGCTCGGCCCTATTGTTCCGCCTTGGCTCCAGCAGGAAGGGGAGTCCCCGGGGGCCCAGGTCTGCACAGGAGCCTGCGCCAGGGCTCCACTGCGCCGGAGGGAGCTGCTGGCAGGAGGGATGGATGGACGTGGATATCCTTGCAGCGCGGGCGCTGCCGTCCCCAGCACCTGTCCCGCAGCAGCTCTGCAGGGGGAATTCATTCCCGTGCGGATGGAGTCAGCCCTGCTGCGTCCTTGCCATGACGCAGACGCCTTTGGGAGTCGCGGGCTGGCCGGAGGGTGCTCCGGAGGAGATGGCTGTGGCGAGGGAGGATCCGTCCCTACCCGTGCTGGCTGCTGCATGGACAGAGGCAATGCAATATTTGCTTTTCTGGAAGGCTCTCAGCCTGCGGTTTGGGTGTCCAGCTGCAATATTGGCGTTTGGTATATTATATAATAATTTAATATTGGCCTTTGTGCCCAGTTCTTTTTGCTGCCCTGTGCTGCGTTTGTGGGTCCGCTCCAGGAGCTGGATTGGGGAACGCCGATGCCGGCAGCGGCCTTGTCCGGGCCGGCCGTGCCCTGCCAAGCTGCTGCCTGCCCGCATCCCCTGCCCGCCCCGAAGCGGACAGCTGGCACGCGCTGCAGCGGGCTGCCTCGGCGTGCGGGTGCACGGGTGCACCGCAGCTGTGCCTGCCCCCCGCGCCACCGGGGCGCCCGGGCAGGCGAGCTGGGAGCCGGCACGTGGCCGGAGGAGCTGCCAAGGCCCTTGGGAGCGGGCCTGGGCACACGAGGGTAAATGAGGATACACGGGCGAGCGGGGCAGAGGGGGCAAACGGGAGCTGCATGGGCACAAAGAGCCCCTTGTGCACCGGCGCGTGCTGCAGGGCGCGGGCAGCGCTTCCTTGGGGGCCACCGACCCCCCCCCTTGCAAACGGAGCACCGTCTGCTTCCTCCCCAGGGTGTCTCTGCTCTCGTCTTCACCTTGTTAGCATTGTGCAATGGAAATAGTCTGGCCGGGCTGAAAGCTGGTCCCCAAACCCAGCCTCTCCGTCATGCTGCGGGACGGCCGTGGTTTGGGGGTCCCTGCAGCCTGCGTGCCGCTGCCGGCCACCCCCCGACTGCCCTCTCCCCATCTCTGGTGCTTGCCATGAAGCTCTGCCGAGTCCTGCTAGCTGCCACGCTCGCAAGCGATGAGCTGGGCTCAGCCTGGAGCTGCTCCGACGTCCCCTTTGGAGATGATAAAACCGAAGCACGGCATGCTCTTAAAAATGCATCTCGTCCAGATGGGGAGGGAGAGCAGGGAGGGGACGGTGGAAGTGCAAGGCTGGTACCAGCATCAGCTGAACCCTCGTGCGGTTGCAGAGAGGCAGGTTTTATTGCGGTTCAGCAAGCCCGGAGGGACGGTGGCATGGTTTTCCTTCCTGCCCGCTGCGAGGTGCTCGGCCTGCGACATCCGCTGCCGGGGGCTGCGGCTGCGGAGCTGCACCTCCGGCAGCCCCGGGGCGCCCCGTCCCGTCCCCGTCCCACGCGGGTGCTCACACCGGCCCCAGTGCCGCTGCCTGGCCCGGGCTGGGGGTGGTTGGTGCAGAACTGCTGCGATGGGTCTGTGCTGGGAAAATATCCTTCCTCGTCCCCCCGCTCCCCATCCGTGCCGTTCACGGCGGGGGGGAACCCGCTATCTCGCAGGAGGAGCTGATAGGCAGGTCGCTTTGGCTCCGCTGAGCCTGCAGCGAGCCCTGTTTGGGGAAAAAACAGCGTTTCTCCTTTGAACAAAAGCTGGAAGCGGGTTTGGGAGCCGAGCGGAGCGGCTCCCCGAACCAAAGCAACAGAGTTATAAAAGTGGCATGAGCCGGAGCCCCAGCTCCCTCCTGCCACTCCGCTCTCTGCAATGCCGTCAGGCTTTCTCGGTGCAGCTCGGAAAAGCATATGAAGCAAACGCTTGTAACGCTTCCGGGCTTCGCGGCAAGTGTTGTGGCTGGGTGCCGCCGGCGGAAGCGCGCGGGGCCGAGTTCGGACTTGCCGGGGTGCCGTGTCCCCCCGGGGCACGCGTGTGCGCCCAGCCATGGCGGAAAAAGAATTTAAAAAAAAAAAAAAAAAAAGGGGGGGGGGTTGGAAAGAGCAAATAGGCCCACGGAGCGGGGGGTCGCCCGAAGCCTGGAGGTGGTTGCTGGAAAAAGATGCCCTTGGGGGAGGTATAAAATGCTGCGGGAAGGTCGGTGGGGGCTGGCGGTGCTGGGAGGGGGGCGGTGGGAGCATCCCCCGGGGAGGCATCACGCCCTGCCCGAGCACCCGGCTTGGTGGCAGTGGCGGCTGCCGGGCCGGCGTTCCCTGCGGAGGCTGTTGCGGAGCCGAGGCCGAAGGAGCAGCCGCGCTTGCCGCGTGCCCGCCCGCCGCAGCCCTCACCCACCGTGCTGCCCCACGCATCCGGCGCGCGGAAAAAGCCCCCCGAAGCGCGCCCCCCCCCCCCATAGCCTTTAGTCTGAAAGATGCGCGGAGGCAGATAGCATCAAATCAGATTAGGCGAATGTCTCTTTTCTTCTGAGCGCGGAGCAGGAGAGGAAAAGGGTCAAATGTCTTGGTCCCTCCGTCATGCGATAGGAAAGTATTGTTTATGGGTGAGCCGAGTCAAAGGCGCCCTCCGTTCCGCCTGGAAACGCTGAGTGCGTGAAATCGCGCAAAAACTGCACCGCGATCGGCCGTGCAGATAAGCCGGAGGGCGGCTTTTGGGTGCGGGGAGCACGGGAGCGGCGAGGAGACGGAGGGAGACGCCGGCCGTGCTCCTCCTCGGCGCCGGCCTCTGCGCCGTCCCGCGGCGCCGGGTAAGTCGCCCGCCGGTCCCGCTCGCCCCGGCTCGGCCGCCCGCCCTCACCTCCCTTTACCCCATGGGGTTTCGCTTATTGCCTCCACGTCTTTTTAATAATTTTTTTCCCCAAAATTGGTCATTTGCTGCAAACCGATTAAATTTGCAGAGCTGGAGGAGGGAGCGGGGCTGATCCTGCCGCTGCCTTTGCCGAGCGGGTCACGGGGCAGGAGCGATGGAGGGTGGGAAGAAGGGGCATTGCAAGGCCCCCGGCATGGGGCAGCTCCGAGGGTCTCAGCGGCTCCCTGCACCCCGGCGCTGATCCGGCCGGTGTCACCGTGTGCCGGGGAAGAGGCTCGGCAGCTGCCGGAGCCGGGCAGCCTTTGCTGCCGTTTCTCCACCGCCAGCAACCGGCTGGGCAAAGTCTTCTGAGAGGGAAGAAATTTGTGTGGCACTTGGTTTAAAAAAGAAAGATATCCTATGCAGAAAAAAGGAAAGAGGAAATACGTGTTGTTCAACATTCCTCTCCTACATCTTCCCTTTCAGTATGTTTCAACATTTTTATGTTGCATCGACTTAGGATAAAGGGGAAGAAAGGAAAGGTGGGGAAGAAGGAGGCAAGGGGAGATCTCTGCCTTTTGAAAGCATCAACCTCCCTCCCGCGCTTCAGCCTCGCTCTTCACCATCGACACGTCCTCGTGGGGCAGAGCTGGGTTTTGCTCCGCTCTCCCGTGACCTTCTCAGAAATCGGTGGCGATTTTGCTGAAAGCGCTGGGTTAGACGGGCTCCTTCGGGGCCGGCGCTGCCGGGTGCCTGCCTGGGCTCCCGGCGCCACGCTGCTCCGGCTCTGTCGCCGGCCTTGCAAAGCTGCGACCTGTGCAAGCAGTTTGGGTTTTTTTGTTTGTTTGTTTGTTTTTCCCCTTTATTGATAAGTTTTGTTGGCCAAAAAAAAAAAAAAAAGCCGGACCGCTGAGAGTAGGAAATGGGAATGACCAGCGCGGTCCCCGGCCCGTGACGTGGGCGGTCGCATGGGCTCGGTCCCTGCGCCCTGCTCCTCGGGGCTTTGCACAGGTTTAGATAATTCCAGCGCGATGGCGTTTCCGCCGCTTCCCTGATGGGATCGCTCCGAGGCTCATAAATCTCGCCCTCAGGAAGTTCCACCTGATGTGCGGTTTAATTTTTCCCCTACTTAAAACCCTCCTATCGCTCATTCCCAGTAAAGGAAAAATGTGTTTGGGTCATAGCTGTGAAGCCGGTGGACCTGTGCCAGTCTACACCCGGGGAAGGATCCGGCCGCCTCTTTGTATTTGATTTAATTATTTAGATAGTTATAAAACTACTGGTCGGGCGTGAAGGCAGAAGCAGCTCACGCTGGTTTTGGAGGCGATTCGGAGGCGGTTAAGCCCACGGGGGCCGTTTGCTCCGGGCGGCCATCGGCGGGGCCGCGGCTCCGGGTACCGCGGAGGCGGCGGGCGGCACCCGGCAGCGCGAGGGGGGCAGCTGCGTAATCCCCCACGCCGAGGCCGGAAAGCGTTTCGCGCTGATGTGTCCCTCTGCCAGCTCAGAAGAAACCGGAGCGAGCTGAAACCTCAGAAACCCTGTGAAACCAGAATTAGCAGTAAATTGGAAATTGTTAGTAAGAGAGGGGCCATTGGGAGGCTGGGGAAGTGGCCCAGATACACGTGTGCCAAGCGAGATTGAACGGACCCGGCGAGAAGATGCGGTTTCTGTCGCTGTGTTTGGCCTGTCCCTGTCTCCCATCGCTCTCGCTGGAGACATTTTCACCATCACGTTCCCACCCGGAGCATCCCGCGTGGCCAGGCCGTTCCCAGCCTCCTGGCAGCCTCCTCCGCTGCACGGGATGCTCTGCAGCAGCTTCCTCCTCCTGCAAAACCTTCGCTGACCTAAAACCACAGCCAGGCTTTTCCCCGGGCCAGCCAAGCCGCGGGATTTCCCACCAGGCGCCGGGGCATCCTCAGCACAGCACGGGGGAGATAGGCGCAAGCCCTTATCTAACTTATCTATTGAGTTAGATAAGCGAAAATATTCCATGAGCCTCTTAAAAAAGCAAGACGTGAGTCTCTGAGGACAGCGCTTCTCCCTCTAAGGGCTAAATCTGCTCTAGCTTAGCGCTACGCGGGTTTTCAGTGCTCGCAGGCGGTTTACACAAAGCTGGGATCTTGTACTGGTGTATGCAAGGGAGATGATGGAGATACCGGCGTTTTGTTAAGCAGCCCAGATCCTTTTCTTCCCCTCTGCCACAGCCTTGAAATTCGTTTTTTTCTCCCTGTCTGGCAAGTGTAAATTCTTAAGTGAATTTAGTGATTAACACGTTTTTCTCTCCCTCCGCAAGTTCTGAAGAGCAGGGCTGATTAGATTTTCCCGTGGCCCTCGGAAGGGCTCCTCTGCTGGCACGCATCAGAGATGTGCATGTCGTTAGCAGAGCTAGCATGGCCTAGAGGCCTTTGGAGGAGGCAGGTTGGATTTTTGGAGAGAATTAGTGAACGCTGTTCGAGTGGTCGTAATTGCTTTAGGGTTAAATTTTGCTGCTGACCGACCTTCCAAGCGCCGTGCGGTAATGGGAACCCTCCGTTTCTAGTTTTCGTCTTAGTAGGTGGAGAATCGATGGTATTTTTTTTCCCCTCGAAGAGTCATAACGTGGCAATGCTGAAGGTGTAGAAGTAGCAACTCTTCCTCCTTGCAAAGGGGTCCCCAAGATCCTCCCCCCCCGCGGGGACGGAGGGACCGGGGGGAGGTCAGGGTGCTCGGGGACCGCAGGCAGAGAGGCGGTGGGGGCGGCCCCCTTCGCCGCCGCCCATTCCCGGGAGTTTCCGTGATGCCGACGCTCTGCCGGCAGCGTCAGCGCCTCGCTCCGAGCCCGCGGGACGTTTCCGGAGGTGTGCTGCCTGCGGGGCCGGCCCCGGAGCCGCCGAGCTGGGTGCTGGCAGGCTGGACGCTCCCTTTGCGTTGCATTCCTGGGAACTGATGGCCGGAGGCCGGACAAAGACCAGTCTGTTTGGTCGGACAGTGGGAAATCCCAGCTGAAGCGAGAGTGCTTTCCTGCCGTCCCAGGTCTTGTTGGATGTGGAGGGCAGTCGGGGTTCGAGGGTCACGCAGGGGCAGAGCAGCAGCCATGGACAACGTGCCTGGCAGCTCACTGGCCATTTGGGGCACCTGACGATTTCGCATTTGCCCTGGGAAAAGCCCAAGGCTCTAACACATGTTGTTTCAAATAGCTTTCATGAGACTTAACCATGGCATGACACAAGCGTCTTCCAAAGCGTAGAGCCATGCTTACAAATCCCTGTGCCTGTAGCAAGATGCTCTTGGTTCCTGCAGCTAGAGCTGCAAACTGGAGCCTGTTGGAAAATGCAAATATTTTTCATGCAAAGGTGTTGATTTCTTTTTTAATCCCACTGAAAATGTATGTGTTGTCTCAGGCAGCCATTCCGTGTCTCAGCTGCAAATCCAGCCAAGGTTTGCACAAGCAGCAGTGCATTGGGCCATGCCGTTTGCTTATGTGGGTGGCTGCAAGAGGTTTCTGCTGGTTTGGGTTGAAAATCCCACATGCCCAGCTCGTGACATGGGGGTACAGAGGAGCCGAAAGGTGCTCTGCTGGGGCCTCCCCGTGCATCCGTCCCTTCCCTTGCCGCACAGCCCGTCCTCCCGCTTGCTGGCACGGCTGCCCGCAGGACCAAGCTCCCCGCACACGCGTGCCCCGGCGGCGGGCTGCTCTCGGCGCGTTGCCTTTGGGCGCGAGCGGGGCTGCGCTGCTGCCCGACAGCCCGAGAAAAACGGGATGGCAACCCCGTGACCTTCCCCGGCGACGGGGGCCCTTCGGCACGGCTGTCTCTCCATCCCGCCGCGGGCACGGAGCGGAGGAAGCCATCCATTCTTTTATGTGCGAAGGCACGCTGGGCGGAAACAGTTGGAAAGAGCCCCGAAAGGACATTCCAAGTCTAGCAGGAAAGCGGCCTGCTCGTCTGGCAGGAGACGGGCTATTGTCTGTCCCGGTGGCCAGCAGGGATTCCTCGGGCCCTTCTTGGAAGAAGAAAACGTGTGTGTGTGTCTTATTTTTTCCTCTGCCCTCTCTCGAGGGGGTGCTGGGGGCCACAAACGCCGCAGCACTAAGTGCGGCTTGTGCAAATGCAAGGATGCTTGAATGCCGCCCTCGCCGCCTGTCCTGTGGGGCAGGATTAGCACCTGGCCGTGGGGCAGGATTAGCACCCTGCAGCACCGGGGAAGGGGCGCGTTGCCCCCGCACGGTGCAGGAACGAGCCCCCGTACCCGCACTTCTGCCCTTTCCTTCTCTGAGACAACCAAAGCTTTGCTGCTGTAGAATATAGCTGTGACTGCCTTAACTGGATCATCTTTACGGCTCTTCCTTGCACTCTGGCCGCCCAGGAGAGTTTGCATGTTTGTGGCTTTCTGCCCCCCCCTTGCACTCTGCGATATTTTTGCAAGCGCTTGGGTTTCAGGTAACCTCAGTGCGTGCGCTGCATCCCTGCCTCAGCCGCTGGCAGAAACTGCGCCGCGGCTCGGGGGAATCCAGACACCAGCAGCTCGTTTTGGGCTTCCCCTTGAGCCGCCCTGCCAGCAGAACCCCTCTTCCTTGCACCAAGGTTTTCCGTGGATGCATATGGGGTCTGCGATGGGGCAGGACCGGTGCCGCGCCTCTGCCGGCAGGCTTTTCTCCGCCCTTGCTCCGAGTGCTGGGTGCAGGCGGGGTGCCGCCTGCAGCGACCTTTTCTGCGAAGCCACGTGCTGCGTGCGGAAAGCGAGGCTGCGGCCGGCCGCGTGCTGCTGCGGAAGCGCGCGTCCTCCGGCGCCGGGCTCCTGCAGCCCCTTTCTCTTCCAGGGCTGCAACGAGTCGCGGTGCTGGGGCTGCAATGAGTCGCGGTGCTGGGGCGTGAGGAGCCGGCGTCCGCGCAGGGCCGGGGTCCGGGATGGAGGTGTCACACGAGGGCGCGTTGTTTTACCTCCTCCCCATGCTGTGGGCTTGTCCCTGCTCCCCGTCCCGCCGAGCCCTGCATGGGGGTCACCCGGCGTCATGCTGCCGCACGCCGTGACCAGGAGCCTCTTTGCAGCGGCTGGGGAGAGCGTTCGCCCCACCGCCGGGCACGGCAGGGCTATGGGTGCCCCGGGGACGTCGGGGGCTCGCAGGCGCCTCGCTCGCGCGGTGCCCGGGCGGGGCGGGGGGTGGCAGCGGCTCTGCCCTTGGCATTTCGAGCCGCTCTGCTGCAGCACAAACAGGGCCGATCGATAGGATCAGGGCAGCCAGGAAGGGTGGCACGGCGCACGGGAGAATTGCAGGATGTGCCAGTCAGGGGTTCAGCAAGAAAAGCTGCACCGCTGCCGGCCGTCGCCAGCCCAGAAGCTCAGCCCTTGCCGGGCCGGGTTTCGGCGGCAGAAACGAGCTGGTGCCGTTGGACGGGGCGGGCGAGGGGAGCGAGCTGCCCCTCTCCGAGCCGCTCACGCCGTTCCCGGCCGCCCTGCATTAAATGGGGAACATTAAAGGCGAAGCTCTGTTACCGGAGACGCGGTCGCTGCGCCAAGGCGATTGTTCCCGGCCCCATTGTCTGCGCGACAGAGGAGCCCTTAGCGGCGCACCTGAGCCTGCCCGCGCCGGCCGCCCGCGCCGGCCCTGCAACGAGAGCCGCGCCGCGTCTTTCCCTTTTTCTTTTCTCTCTTTTTTTGTTCGGCAAGCCGTATAAAACCCACAATGAGGCTCCTTTCAAACAGACCCCTATTAAAGTACCAGCCCCATTTTAAGGGCAAACTTCCAGGGGCACCGGGATGTTGCGCACGATGGAGATGTGACCCGCCGCGGGAGCAGGACTTTGCTTTTGCATGCATGGCAAAGCGCAGGCACGGCTCGCTGCCGCAGAGCGCTGGGTCCCGCGTCGCCCGCGGGTGCTCTCCGTGCCTCAGTTTCCCCTCCTGGGATAGAGCACGTGGGGCGGGCTTGCAAGCCAGCCCAGTGCCCGAGGGCCCCCGGCTGCGCGAGACAAGCTGCCCGCTGGCTCCCGGCCACGTCCCTTTGCTGCCCAGCGCGGCCGTTTCCTGCGCGGCCGAGGCGTGCCGGGCGCTTGGCGGGGTTGTACGGCCGTGCTCGGCGGCACCGCGGCCCCGCGGCTCCGTGCGAAGCGGCCCGGCGCGCAGGTACTGCACACGAAGCCGGGAGGAAGCCCCGCAGCCCGGAGAGCGCGGCGATTTGCTCGGCGAAGGGCAGGGGACCGGGATTAAAAAAAGCCCTGCTAAGATCAGAAACTCTGGCGCGCACAGTGCCCCATTGTTGAGCTGTCACACTTCCCTTTACTTTATTGCTTTTGTCCAACACCCTATTGTTCCACTTCCTTTTGTCCCCTATTCAGAGCCCTGGCTTTTCATTACCCAGCCGGCCTTGTTGTTTTCGTTTCTTTTGTTTGAAGTTCCTGAGAGGAAGGTTTTATTTTCAGCGGTTTGATTAATTCGCAGCTTGAGCTGGGCTTTGTTTGTTATGTAATTGCTGCCCGAGCCGGGCAGCCAGGTTCGGCCCCGGCCCCGGTGCTGCTCCCGCACCCCTCGCTCCCGCTCGGGGGGGGCCCGGGAGCGTGGGGAGGCCCGCGGGAGCCGAGGTGGTCCCCGCGGCCCTTCCCCGCCTCGGCAGCCCCTGTGGTCCGGCCATTCCCGCAGCCTGGCTCCTGCCTCCTGGCAGCGGCCGGCGTAAATCTGCTCCTTAATGGCCTTTTTTGCCCATTATCCCGCCCTGCGAGGCGCAAGGTTGGCTCCCATCCTTGCAGCGTGAGGGTTGGTGGCCCTTGGAGGGAAAATCCCTGCTGGTACAGCTGCAGAGCATCTCCCGCCGCTCGGACGTGCCTGATCCCCTTGGCGTGGACGCCCGCTGGCTTTTTGCCCCGCTCCCGGGCTGGCAGCGTTGGGGTCCCGGCTTGCCGGGCGGCCACGGGGCGATGCGGCTTCTGCACCTCGGCTCTCCCGCGGCCGCCGCGGTTATGCACAGCTAATCCTCCGTGATAGTCCGGGGTCACGGCTGGGCGCTGCCACTCCCGGCGGAGCACCCGGCCCCCGTGCCGGGAACCACCCGTCCCGGCAGGCAGGATGCCGCAGGGCCGGCGTGCCCGCGCCCCGCTCCGGCCCCTCGCCTGGCCCCGGCGTGGCCGCTCGCCGCTCCGAGACGCGCCGGGGACTCCCACAGGAGCGATTCTGGTTGAAATCCCAGGCATTGTTCGGCGGGGCCAGGATTTCCACTTCCCCTTGGAACAGGAAACCTGCCTGCCGTCCTGCAGGCTTTCGAGGCACGGCCGGAGAGCCGGGGCCGCCGGGGGCTCAGGTTCAGCACGGCTCTCCGACGCCGTGCATCCACCCCGGCCGAGGCATGGCGTGCCTCGGCGCCCTCTCCCGCTGTGGCCTGGAGAAAGGAGGTGTGTTGGGCTTGTTTTCCTGGCCAGGACCTGCAAAAAGCAGGCAAGGGCTGGGAAAGGGGGTGCCTGTCACCTGGGGGTGAGCGGGGGCACCCCGTGGCTCTGCTGACGGCACTGCCGGCCCCGCAGGATGTCCATGAGGAGCCCCGTTTCTCCCCACCTGGACCTCGATGGAGCCGGCAGCATGGTGAACTGCACCATCAAGACGGAGGAGAAGAAGGAGGGCTGCTACGAGTCCCCGCCGGGGGCTGCCCCGAGCGCCGAGCCCCGTGCCAACGACCTGCCGGGGCCGCCGCCGAGAGAGGGCACCGACCCCCAGGCCCTGCCGCAGGTGGGTCCGGGCTCTGCGTGCTCCCTTTCTCGCGCCCGGAGAGCCGGGGGGGCCAGGTCTGCTGGAGATGCCCGGCGTGGGCATTGCACCACTTCGGAAGCGTTTGACTTGCCCCAGGCATCCAGGATGAACTCAACACCTTTCTGTATTGTCACCGCCAGTGTCGTTTCTGCTCCTGTCCCTGGTAGTATCAGGTCACCAGCTCCTGGTGCTTTATGTCTCGGTGTCGGCGCTGGCAGAGCTTTGCAGCCTGGGACGCGCTGGCCTCCCTCCCCAGGCAGCCGGGGGTTGTTTTTTCCCCTGAACGCTTATTCCTCATCCGGAGGAAATGAAGCTGAAACCTGAGGCTCCCCCAGGCCTTCTGGCCGTTGTCGATGCTCTCGGGTCAGCGCTGGGATTTGAGCGCTCTTGCCTCGCGCCCGGAGCCCTCCCTGGCCGCCTGCAGACGTGCTCCACTGTCCCTCCGCGGAGGCCTGGAGCCACCCTTTCATTTTCCCTTTTTAATTGCTTTTGGGCTTTCTCTGCCCCTGACCAGTAGCCTCAGCCCTCCCACTCCCACCCCTGCCCCTGAGGAGGTCCAGGGGCTCAGAGAAGCAGGGCAGGCTGAATAAATAACAGCAGCCTCCTGCAAACAAGTCTTTGCAGCATGAGAGACGGAGGTGCTGGCAAACTCCCCGGCAGCTCCCCAGCCCAGGACTGGCCAGGGAATGTGCTGTAGGGAAGCGCGGTCCAGCAGCCACCAGGCTGGGCCGTCTCAGAGCATCCGAACGGCCGAGTTCCCCCCCGGAGACCTGTGAACCTCCCCATCCATGGGGGTCCCCAGTAAGTAGCGCTTTGCGTGTCACAGGAGTCCTGCTCACCCACCAGCGATGCGCAGGAGTCCAGGCGCTCCGCCTTCGAGCCTGCCGTCAGCAGCCAGGAGAAGCTGGACTTCAACAGAAACCTGAAAGAGGGTAAGAAAGGTTCCCGAGCGCCTCTGAAACCCCCGGGACAGACCTCCCCGCTCCCTGGGGCTCGCTCTGGGCCTCGCGGTGTTTTGGCGAAGCTCTGTTCTGCGGGATGGGACCATCCATCCCGCTTCGTGGTGCAGACCTGCAAGCTGTTCTCACCGAGCTTTCCTCTCCCCCGCCCTGCCGGGCTGCCTCCCGGCGTGTGCCGCCGGCAACAGTTATGCCAACCATTGAGAAATTACTGTCCAGCGACTGGAAAGAGCGGCTGCTGGGCCGAAACACCATGGAGTCCAAAGAAGTGAAAGGTGAGCCTCGGCGCTTTGCCGCCCACCTCCACCGTCCTCCCTTTTGTCTTTGTGCCTGAACATGCTGGGCTGGAAACATCATGTTTCCCAGGCTAGTAGGTGGGGAAATGTGGCTGTAATTTTGCATATTTAATCAAAATGCGTAGCTTTTTAACAAAACATTCATATCATTTGGGAGGGGCAGGCCATCACTGATAAAAGTTTGCAAGGACTTGTCTGTGGCTGCACAGAGGCAATGCTGAAGCAGGAAGGTTCACCAGCCCTTCCCTGAGCTCGTCAGGGCCTTCACATCCCGCTCTCACGTTAGTGCTCCCTTGGCGATGCATCGCCCACAAGCACCCAACTGCGGTCGGGCCGGTGTTCACCCAGCCACGAGCCCCTGACCGGTAGCTGCTTGGCTTCTTCCTTGGCCCAGGAACCCAGGAGAGCCTGGCGGAGAAGGAGCTCCAGCTACTCGTTATGATCAACCAGCTGTCCACGCTCCGGGACCAGCTCCTGACGGCCCACTCGGAGCAGAAGAACATGGCAGCGATGCTCTTCGAGAAGCAGCAGCAGCAGATGGAGCTGGCACGGCAGCAGCAAGAGCAGGTGGGTTCCCGCTGCCTTCCCCACCACCGTAACCCGTCCCCGTAGGCATCCGGGGTGGGCAGCCTGCTCGGGGGGGAGCTGGTTGTCAGGACCATCCATCCCTTGGTGGATCCCTTTGGCCCTGGATGAGTGTCCAAGGAGATGGGAATTGCACTCTTTAAAATAATTAAACCACACTGGATCTTTTCCTGACCCTTCTCTCTCCTTTGCTCTTGAACATCCACTTCTTTCTATCCAGCGGCCTCTATGGCACTATATGCAAGGATAATGTCCCCAGGCACGTGTGGGGTGAAGCATCATCCCTCCAGCCCTTGTTTATCTCTCCCTCTGCCCCTCGAGGTGGCTCAGACACGGCTCAGACGTGCCCCTGGGATGCTCGCTGGAGTCACCAAGCAGAGCTTGCCCGTAGCCCTTGGGAGTCTCTGCAGAGCGGCTGTCTCTGCTGTGCCAGTGCCAAGCCGTTTGTGCCCGCCTGTAGCCCCAGCGGGGTCCCTGGGGAGCCACTCGTGAGCCCCCCCGGCAGAGCGGGTGCCCTGCTTCGCGGTGCTGTTAATGCTACTTAGCCCCCTTGTCTCCCCTTCCACCAGATCGCGAAGCAGCAACAGCAGCTCATCCAGCAGCAGCACAAAATCAACCTGCTGCAGCAGCAGATCCAGGTACAGGCGGGGGACACCTCCCTGGGACACCCCCAGCACCGGGCAGCTGCAGCCCGTGGGCCTGGCTCGCGTCCCCTGGCTCGGCCAGGCAAGGGGCTGAACCCCCTGCCGTGTCCCTCAACGATTATCCGGTCTCTCTGCTTCTCTCCCGTCTTCCCTCCAGCAGGTCAACATGCCCTACGTTATGATTCCTGCCTTCACCCCCAGCCACCAGCCTCTTCCCGTGACTCCCGACTCCCAGTTAGCTCTGCCCATCCAGCCCATCCCTTGCAAGCCAGGTGAGCCAGGTTCCCAGGGCCTGGGGCTGAGGGATGGGACTGCCCGAGCCGTGCCGTGTGGCCGTCCCCTGCAACGGCTCTCCCGTTCTCCTCCCTGCAGTGGATTACCCCGTGCAGCTGCTGCACAGCCCCCCTCCTCCTACGCTGAAGAGGGCCAGCGGCTCAGGCCACCTCCAGATGCAGGTACGGCCCCAGACTGCCCCTGCGCCGGGAGCCGGGGTCCTGCGCGCTCGGGCTTCACCCTCCCTTCCCTCCTCTGCAGGAAACCTCGCAGCCACTGAACCTGACAGCCAAACCCAAAAGCTCCGACCTCCCCAGTGCCTCCAGTTCACCCAGCTTGAAGATGAACAGCTGCCAGTCCCTCACTCCTAGTCACGGGGCCGCGAGGGACCTGCAGACGAGCCCTTCCAACCTGCCTTTGGGTGGGTACCCAAACACACCTTCACTGACGGATGCTCCTCTGGCCTCCAGCTCCAGGGACAGTTCCTCTTCTGGCTGGTTCCACCTCCCTTGGGCAGGAGACATCTCTGCTCCCTGGGGTGTCCTTAGCGGACAGAAGCCACCTTGCTGCTCCCTGTCACCCCATAGAGCCAAGCAGCTCCCGTTGCAATTGCTGGGGTGGGACTGGGTGCTGCGGGGAGTTTTTGGAAGTGCTCGTGCTGACGGAGGTGATGACCATGCTGGTTTGTCACCAGGGTTCCTGGGCGAAGGTGACGCTATCACCAAAGCAATCCAGGATGCACGGCAGCTGCTGCACAGCCACACCGGGGCCATGGAGGGGTCACTGAGTAACCCCTACCGAACGGTGAGCAAAACCCGCTGTACGGTTGTGATTTATCTCCCCTTACCCCACCAGTAGTGGCCACACTCAGGGGCTCCATCCATGGGAAGGTTCCCACCTTAGCATCTGCTCAGGCACCCCAGCTCGGACCTGCCCTGGCTGGCAGTAGATGCCCCTCTGCTCTCTTGCAGGACCACATTGGGATCGATTCTTCCCCAGGAAAAGAGCGGATGGAGGAGACCCCTGCCCATAGGCTGGATGAGGCCTTGTTAAGCTGTGAGATGGATGGTAAGGACGGCACTGTGCCTGAGCCCAAGAGAAGCTAAGAGCACCACAGTGTAATCCACAACCTACATTTCCTAATGTCTGCTCAAAACTGTCCCCTAGTCTGTGAATATCTAACACAAGGCTGCAAAAGCTCAATTTTCAGGAGCTGAGACCCCATGGCTCCCTAGCTGAAGCCAGTTTCTTTTCCTAAAGGATCTAAGAACCCAAAACTCATGAAAACCAACAGGTTTGCAGTCCTTCTCGTTGCTGGCCCTAAGACAGCCCTTTTGGGATGCTAACATGCATGCTCCCGGGGTTAGCAAACACTTGGGTGTTCCCCTCTGAGCTTTGCCCACGCAGGATTTGAAGGTCTGTGGGAAGAGCCCAGCACAGCGCATGACTGCTGCAGGTTTGAAGTTTTCCCTCTGCATTGCAGGCTGCTGTTTGCTCCTTCCTCTTGGTGTCTGCATCTCATCCTTGGTCTCAGCCTCTCCCGCTCTTCCCTTTGCAGGCTCACGGCACTTCCCTGAATCCCGAAACAACAACCACATAAAGCGGCCCATGAATGCTTTCATGGTGTGGGCGAAGGACGAGAGACGGAAGATTTTGCAGGCCTTCCCAGACATGCACAACTCCAGCATCAGCAAGATCCTAGGTAAGTGTTCCCATACCGGTGCACGGCCACGCGGCCAGCCCCAGCCCTCCTTGCTGCTCCCGCTCTTGTTCGAGATGGTGCTGTGCCTCCCAGGCGCGAGGCCAGAGCTCAGTTTGGCTCCCGGCTTGGGTCAGATGGAGGACAGGGAACCAACCAGAAGGTGTCATCTCCAGCCTAAGCAGCCTAAGGCGCTGTCCTGCCCTGGGGCATCAGCAGGATGCCGAGCACGTGGCCTCTTGCACGAACAGGGCTTGGGTGACCGTCTCCAGCTCACCCCGTAAAGCCTCAGCAGAAGGCCTTCAGGGCAGATTCCTCCTCTGGCCAGTAACCTCCCAGCCAGGGTCCAGAGCCCAGCACTGCTTTAATGGCAGAGCAGGCTTTTCCCCTCAGACAGGATTTGAACCAGAAGCTGGGCCCACCATCCTCCAAAGCACACTCTCTCCTATGAGGATGCTCTTTCCTCCTCTCTTGGAAGTTCAGGCCTTGAGTTTTCTTGTCATCATCTCACGTAAACCCACCAAAGCCTTGCATGTGCAGGGCTCCCGCTCTTGCCTGCCCTGAGCCTCACATCCCCTCCGTGCTCGGCTGTTCTCCGCACTCGGTGTCCCATCAGCCTGGTGTGACCCAGGTTTCCAGCTCTTGCGAGTCTGTAACAACACAGGCCCCATCCGGCCGTATCTTGCACCTTTCTGATGGTGGTGGTTCTGCAACGGCTCTGTCACGCCAGCCCTTCCCCTTGGCTGTGGTCATGCATAGCAGGACCGTTTCACCCTGGCCTCACACAACCCCTCTAGCTATTAAAAGAGAGCAGCGTGGTCTCCGAAAAGCCTGTCCAAAGGGCTGGGAACAAGCGTGCAGCGGCGCAACGCAGGGGTTTTGTGGGTTCCCTTCAGCGGACGCACCTCGCTCGGCCCCGGACTCATTTCAGCAGCTCCGCTATTTAAAGAAGAAACAAAACAGCCCCCAGGCTTTTCCCTTCGAATCATGCTGGCGGGATCTGTGCTGTTTACATCTTGCAACCGACAGGGCTGGGGGATTCGGGAGCAGGTGCTCTGTGGCGTGCTGGTTGCTCTCACCGTAGGTGTCCGCAGCTTTAAATAGCTAGCGCGGTTCTTGCCTGGGCAGCCCGAGCCGGTCTCTGCTCGAGGAGTGCAAATTTAGCAGGTAATACCTGTGCACGCGCGGTCCGGAGCCGATGCTAGCCCAGGCCGGGGGGGGTCGGTTCCTGTGTGCTCCGCCTGCACAGTCGCTCCCGAAAACCTGGGTCTGAGCCAGCACGGGGCGAGTCGCCAAACGCATGGGGGAAGGAGGCAGCCCGGGCGCTGCGGACACCCGGGTGCTGCCGGTGGCTGTCGGCATGCCTCCGTGCCTCAGTTTCCCCGGATGCCAGGAGTGACGCCTGGCTCGTGGGGCAGGCGCTGGACACGGAGCGCCTGCCCGGCTGGCCGGGAGCCCCGGCGTCGCGGGCCGGCACGCTCGGTGCTGCGCCCTGCGTCAGGCGCTGGCGGGGATGACAATAAAGGTCAGCGCGGGGGAATGCGAGTCACATGGCGGCAGGGTCTATTTTAGCTGCAGCACCTGCTCGCCATACCTTGGCGAGGGCAGCGGAGCGACGGCCCCGGCCGGCGAGGTGACCGGGGAAGGTCGGGGAGGCACCCGCTCCCGGCGCCGCGGGAGGGCGCGAGCTGCACTGCGGGGTCCCACGTGGGCGCCCCCGGGACCGCAGCGCGTCTCCTGGGCCCAGCGGCACTCGGAGCACCTGGGGGCCGAGGCCGCGGTGCATCCTGGCTGCATGCAAATGTGGGCGCCGTTTGCAAAGAGCAGCGTAGGTGCATTAGTGCCGCTCTCGTGATGGATGCTCTGCGCACGCCGGTTGCACAGAGCTGGTGGGACGGAGGCAAACGGAGGTGGGAGGTAAGCGCGCCCCGCGGGCGCTGTCTGCGCAGGCTCCCGGTGGAAGTCCATGACGAACCAGGAGAAGCAGCCCTACTACGAGGAGCAAGCCCGGCTGAGCCGGCAGCACCTGGAGAAATACCCCGACTACAAGTACAAGCCCCGGCCCAAGCGCACCTGCATCGTGGAGGGGAAGCGGCTCCGCGTGGGCGAGTACAAGGCGCTGATGCGGAACCGGCGGCAGGACGCCAGGCAGGGCTACCTGATCGGGTAACGCGCCCCTCCCGGAGCCCCCGCGCGCGCCGGGCGGGCGGCCGCCCCCGGGAAGCGCCCCGGGAAGCGCGGGGCTCGCCGTGCCGGCCGCTGACCGCCTTCCCCTGTCCCGCAGGCCCCCGGGCAGCCAGCTGCCCGCCGCCGCCTCGGAGGTGCTGTACCCGCGGCCGGTGGGCGTGCAGCTCACGCCGCCCCTCGTGGAGCACTACCTGCCCCGCGCCATGGACCCCAACATGCCCGTCATCGTCAACACGCGCAGCCTCAAGGAGGGGGACGGCGGCGACAGGCACTCGGTGGCGGACGGCGAGGCGTACCGCTACAGCGAGGAGGAGGACTCGGAGGGCGAGGACAAGAGCGACGGCGAGCTGGTGGTGCTCACGGACTGAGGGCGCCGGGCCGCGGCGGCAGGGCTGAGCCAGCAGCGGAGGGAGCGTCGCAGCCCCGGCGCGGCCACCGGCCCACGTGTGCACGGGCACGCTCGCTCCCGCGGCGCTGGCGCAGAGCTCGGTGCAGCCCGGGGCGCCGCGGGGCAGCTGGGGAGCGCCCCCGGCTCACGCACGGCTTTTGCATCGGGGAAGGCGCAGGGAAGCGATGCGCGCTGGCATCAGTCCCGTTCCCCGCGGGAACCTGGCAGCAGGGATGCACCGAGCCGGCTGCAGGGATGCACCGAGCCGGTCGCGGCCACCGGTGAAGGCAGGTCGTACTGCAAGGGCTCAGCCCAGAGAGCCCCAGCGCCCGTGGGCCCTCGTGGAGAGCCGGGGAGCCTCGCCGCCCTCTCCGGCCCTGCACCCCGCTGCTTCTCCCACTCGTTCTGCAGAGCCTGCCAGCAAATCCCCGTGGAGCCAATTTTAGCTCTCGATTAGCCTGAGCACGAGCCAAGGGCTCCTCGGAGGCCTTCACGCTTCTGACAGCTCTGGCCACTTTGTAAATAAAGCGGGTGCCTGGCTCCCCCCGCGCCGTCCCCTGCCCGGGCGCAAGCTTCCGGCGAGACGGCCGCGTGGCCGCATCCATCCCCGGGCATCTCTCCCGCTCACGCCCCGGCTCCGCAAGCCGCAGGCTCCACCCGTGACCTGCATTGCAAAAACCACAGAGGAAGAGAAAAATAGCAGCAATTAAAAAAAAGAAGAAGAAGAAGAAAAAAAAGGAAATTATGAAAAAACAGCCCCTACCTGGCTCCGCTCAGAGCCCGGCATTGCAGGCGCGGGAGCGCGGCCGTGCAGCATCGCCGCGGCGTCGCGGAGTCCGTGCACCGCCTTGTGGCACCAGCCCGACACAGGCACGGCCGCGTGTTTGGGGTGTTGCAGCCGAGCAGCACGCTCGGCCGGTGCAAACCGGGGGGGTAAAAGAGAGGAAAAAAAAGCAAAGCCCCCGGTTGGAGGGGAAAGGACAAATCCAGGCTGTGCCCCGGCCGCCGAGGGAGCGCGCTGCCTCCTCGCCCACCCGGCGATGGGCTCGTCGCTCTCCCCCTCCGTCAGTGCTTTATTTATTCCCCTCCCGCGCTGCTCCCGGTGCCGGCCGCGGGCCCGGGGGAGGCACGTTGCAGGGCCGGCGGCGCCCGGGCGCGGGACGAGCTGCGCTGCCGTGGGGGCCGGACGCGGCTAACCCGCAACTGTTTGTTTTTTTTTTTTTAAAGACTGTAAATATAGATAGAGCTTTATTTTGTTAATAAGACAACGAGTAACTTAACCTGTATATTTCACATACTTGTTTACAATCGTCTCCCCTCCCGCCCCCTCGGCACAATAAAGTGACTTTTTGGAGCAGAGACGGGGCCTGGGGCTTTGCAGCGGTGGCTCTCGGGGCACGGCCGCGGGCTCCTCCGGCTGCGGGGGCCGGGGCTGGGACACGGGCGGGGGGGCCGCTTCCCCCTGCCTGGCGCCCTCCTCAAGGCGCTGCCTCCCTCGGGTGTTTTCTCTTGCACTGTTTTTATTAGCTCTTTCTCCTGGGCTGCCCCTGCCCCAGCCCATCCGTGGCATGTCCTAAGTGGTCCCCTCTCCTTTTCCCCCTCTCACCTGTTTTTATCTCGAGGTCTCGTCCCTCCTTCCGCTCCGGCAGCGTTTGGGTGCTGGCCCTGCGCCGTGTCCGGAGACGCCGGGACGGAGACGCGGGATCGGCCTCTGGCTCTGCAGGGCATTTGAAAGCAACGGGCAGGGACAGCACAGCAGGAGCTCACAGCAGCAACGCAGCGGCCGCATCCTGCCCGCTTGGCTAAATCCCCCTTTTCCAGGCTGGTCCCTGCTGCCTGCTCTGCTGGCGGGGGGATGAGGCAGGCGAGCGCTGCATGCAACCCCCCTCCCACGCTGCAGCCGCTCCCCAGGCCCCGCATCGCCTGCGGGGAGGAGGTCAGGGGCACGGAGGATGCGAGGGGACACGGGCAGGATGCAAGGGCACGTGGGCAGCCCGCGGTGCGAGGAGCGGGGTCCTGGAGAGATGCATCCACCAGCCCCTCTGCAACCGCTCTAGGCAAGGGAGAGGGGCTGGGTGCCCCCACAGCCATCCCTGCGCCTGCAAACTCCTGCACCAGTCGCCACGGTCTCGCCCTCCCCTAACTTCCAGCTACCGGCAGCTTTTATTTTGCACCAGAACAAACACCAGATGCAACCAAAGTCCCGGCACCTGCTGGGGTCGGTTTCTGCACCCCCGGAGAGGAGGCAGCTGCCTGGTCCCCGTCCCCCTTGCCCTGTTTCTACAGGCCGAGCAGCCGGGGGAGGCGGCAGAGCAGGGCTCTGCCCCCCAAGCCTTCAGCTGGCCTCACCCTCCAACCTGATGTGCAACAGCTGTCACAAGCTGGGCAGAGCTCAGCAGCGCCAGGTTTGCCCTCACTGAGCCTGTGGGGGGGAAGAGCTGCTGCCTGCTGACCAGGGACAAAGCTGTGCCCGTTTCGCGGGGCAGGTTGGCTTCGTCCCCTTTAACCCCTGCCAAAGAGGCACAGAGCTTTTCCAGGGCTCTGCTGCGCCCCAGAGTGAGGATCGACGGGAGGAGCTGGGCTCCCGGCCAGCCCGGTCCCCTGGAGCCCTGCTGATCCCTCCCTGCCGGGAGGCGCCAGGCACGGTGCTGAGCAGAGGAGAGACGGCCTGGAGAGGGGCAGGACTGAGCCCCCCGCTCTCTATTAGCGGGCGAAAGGGGAGGCTGGGCCTGAGACCCCGGCGTCGCGCTGCTCCCCCCGCGCCGGCAGCGCAGGATGCTGCAAGCAAAGCCAAGACCAGAGAGGGGGGTAGCGGCGAAAAGAGACTACGGCCTCGGAAAAAAACAGACATCGCCATGGGATGAGTGTATTGCAGCGGCAGCAGGCGCCCAGCACCTGCCGGCAGACGCCCGCCGGCCCCGGTCCCCGGCCCCGCAGGTGGCACAGCCATCGCTGCCCCGCAGGGACACAGCCCGGCCGTGAGCCGAGCCACAGCAGCACCGGCCCCGCTTTCGAAAGGGTCCCACGCTCCCCCGGGGCCAGAGAGCGCACCAAGGGCTGAAGCGTGACGGACCCCGGGAAGGGGTGAGAGCCCAGGAGGGGCCTCGGGGACGGAGGGGGCTGCGAAGGCAGGACGGGCACAGCGCGTGCTTCGGGCAGCAAAAGCAACCGGGCAGCGCTGGCCACGGCGGTCGGGGCTGCCGAGCAGCGGGGGCATCCGCATCCCCCCTCGGGGGCAGCAGCGAGGGAGCAAACCGGGTGCCAGGCGAGCAGCGGTAGTGCCAGCGCCGCACGGAGCTGCCAGGCACCTGGGCTCGGCGTTAAGGCGATGGTAAGGCTTCCTGGCGTAGGCAGGGGCCTCGCTGAGGCCGTGGTCCTCCTTAGTGTCTCATGGTCCAGTCTCAGTTATGTCCAGGGTCTCCTTTAATCGGTGGCTGGGTCAGAGATCCTCTTCCCCCTTCCCACCATCAGGATCTGCCCTCGGCCCCGGCTGGGGCGGGAAGGGCAAGGGGGAGGCGAGGGCTGTGGACGCAGCAAGGACAAAATAGCTCAGGGTCTCACGGGCCGGAGATGCTATTTGGAAATCTGCAGGGCTGTGACTACCGGCTTCATCTTGAAGTACTGTTTAAATCTTAGCTTTGCATATCTGCCGAGAGAGAGGGACGGACGTGAGACACTTGCTCCTGCCCTGGCCTCAAGTCTCCTGAGCACAGAGCATCCCTCCAGCAAGGAGGGACCGTTGGGATCCATTTGCTCCAGCCATTTCACACTAGACCACGCTGGGAGCAAATGCCATGGGACCCGAGCGGAGCCGGCTGTCGCTTTCCCAGGAGCTTCTAGTCAAAAGCAACGCGAGATGGCAACGGAGCAATCGCTGCCCTTTGCCATTGCCCTGCTGGGTACCACGGACATGATCATGCTGCTTCCTTGGGGCTGGACGAGCCCGCTTTGGCCAAGGACGGGGCTCAGCCCGCCGCGCTGCCTCTTCCCCTCCAGCCCTGGCTCTCGCAGCACACGGCTCACTCACCTTAAGAAGTTAAAGTCTATGGTAGAGTATTTATCTTGGATCAGGCCCCAGCATGCCCAGAGGAAATGGGATGCCTGCAAGAGACAAAATACAGATCAGAAACTGGCACGAGGCGCCCCTGCCTGCGGGGAAGTCACTCGCCTCTCTCCCGGCCAGGTCCCAGGCCTCCCGCGGCCGGGCTGCAGGGACACCGAGTCCCAGCCAGCCGGGGGTCCGGCCCGAACATGCGTTTTTATACACTCCGGGGGCTGGTCCCAGCCAGGGCGAGGGATCCCAGCAGGTGGGTGCTGTACAGCTGCACAATGTGCTTGCGGCACCAGCCTCGGCATTTGCAGCCGGGCTGGGGGGGAGCACTGTCCCGCGTGTCCCTCCTAACCCCGCGCGCCCTGGCAAGGGGGGACTGAGCGCTGCTGGGACAGGTCCCCACCGCAGCTGCATGGAAACCTCAGCAGACAGCTCTGGGAAAGGCGGAGGGCAGACCGGCACCCATTGGCTCCTTCTACCCCGGCTTTCACCAAAGCGGATTTCCCTCCTGTTTGGCTGCACACAGTCTCTTTGGCTGTCCGGAAGGGATGAGCAAGGTTACAGTGATCAGGGACGCTCTGCCCACTGGCAGACGTTGGTGGGATGGCTGGAGGCCAGCGCTATCTTTGACCTTGCCCAGGGGCTCGGCGCCCCTGACACGAAGCCAGGCTCTTTGGAGCAGCCTCCTGCCATCGTCTCGAAACACTCGACCCCCAGCGCTGGTGCCTGTGCCCACGGCTTCACCATCTCCTCCTCCTCCTCCTCGCCAGCTCAAGTGCAGCAAGGAGCCCCCTGCTCAGCAGAGGAAACCCATCCCAAGGCCAGTCCTTGTTAGAGGCAGCCCAACTCGACAGCCCAGCTTCACTGCTGGACACAACCCCTGAGCTGAGGCATGTGGTGGAGAATTGCAGCATCTCCAAACAAGCCCTTGCCCCCTCCTCCCTCCAAGGAGGGCCGTCTCCTCCATGCAAGCATCGCCCTCCAGCTGCCTCCTCCCCACCTCCAGCACTCACTAAAGAAAACTTGTTCACTTGCACGTAGAGAGCCTCCAGCTCCTTCTCGGACACGACTGCTCCTCTGCCTCCTTGGTCCTCCTGGGTCAGCTGCTTGTAGGCCTGCAGGTAGGAGCGCAGCCACTGCAGCTGGGTCTCCTTGCTGGGGTAGAGGCGGTAGTCCACCTCCTTCACGCCTGCGAGCAGAGCCCGTCATTAGCAATGGCCAGGAGGAAGAGGAGAAGGGGAAGGGAAGGGCAGAGCAACGTGACCAAGGGGCTCTCCCCACGCATGACCAGTGGAATGAAATCATTGCAGGTCCAGGCCTGGAAATGCAGGGGATCAACCCTCTGATTTGAGCCAGCCCACCCAACCCTTGCATCATGACTAAAGAGAGTTGGGCTCTTCCAGACACCACGTCCCAGCAGCACTCAGGCTGCTCACTGCTGACAACACAGGGCCCAAAGGAAGGAAAGACCCTCCCTGGCACATTGCTCTAACCAAGCGCAGCCCTGGGAGGAGCTGCCTCCATTTCCTATGGCAGGATTGAGGATTTAACTGCATCCTCCTTCCCTGAGGACAGGGAGACCATGGGAGAGCAGTTGCAAGCTGGGGGGTTGCTTCTGGTGCCACGGAGAAGAGCCCAACTCACCTGCAAACTCGTTGAAGTGATTCCCGATGTCGAAAGCCTGGTAGTTGTAGCCGGTGTACTCGTAGTCTATGAACCGCACGTGCTCTGCAGGAGCCAAAGCAAGAGCTGTTACAGGAGTTGGGGACTGAGCCTGTGGTCCTCAGCAAGACTGGATGGGCTCATGTGCTAGGACACTGCCGTGGGGGCAGACCCCTTTCTACGGGGGTGCAAAGCCACCACCACCAACCTTCAGTGCCGTTGTAGATGATGTTCTTGCAGAGCAGGTCGTTGTGGCAAAGCACCACGGGGGACTCCAGCTGGGAGAGGGTTTCCTTCATCCAGGCCAGCTCGTGCTCAAGCACTTCCAGGCTGGGCACGTCCGGGTGGAGGCTGGGGAAGAAGAAAGGGGGTGAAATCACTGCTGCTCACAAGAAACCTCTTTTGGGGGCAGAGAGGAGGAGTTCCCCCCTGCTTCCCTCCACGCGTTTTATAAATGAATTGACCAGTAGCGCAAAGCAGCTCTAATGAGGCCATTCACAGTGGGGAAACCAGGCTCAGCATGGGGTACCCAGCACCTCCTCGAATGCGCTGCATGGCACCCAGCACGGTGCATCCCCAGCATCCCAGGTGCATCCCTGCCTCTCTGCTCGCTCACCCCTGCATCCATCCCCCGACCTTCTCCAAAGCAGCACAAGGAGCCTCCCGGCATCCGCCAGCGAAGCATCCAAATAACCCAAGGGCAACAGGAGTTTTTTGGACTCCTCATGGGTACACATACTTTTAATAACCTCCAAAGTTTCAGTTCCAAGAAAAACACTCGTGAATGATTACCTAATTGTCTGGATGTGAGGGGCAGACTTGGGTAAAGTCTGGCTGCGCTATGGTGAATACTAAGAAAAGCCCTGGATCCTGCCACAACTGTTCAGGGAACAGGGTTAATCATTTGCTTGCCCTCGAGTCCACCCACGTCCATCACCTATCGGGGCTGCCCGCCTCCTTCCAACGCGTCCTGGCTCAGGCCAACACAGTCACTCACCTGACGTGACCCAGAGCTCCCGGCGAGGCCTCAGCCACCCAAAAAAGGGAGGAACTGGCTTGAAATGGGGACTGCCTGCTCCAATCCATAGTGGATTTCTAGCATCCCCTCCACCAACGTTAGCTGAACTTTGCTGCTCAGATCCCCACTGTGAGACGGGCTGAGCTTCACCTGGCTCTAGCTATGCCTGAAAATGCAGGTCCCCGTCCCGGGGGCCTCCCCTGCTCACGGGGGCTGATCCACACGATTGCTCGCTGATGGATCCACATCCAAAAGTGGCCGTGCGGCTGGTCCCAGCACAGACACCCTCCCAAAATCTCCTCCTAGCAAACCCCAGACTCCAGCAAAGGCTTTACCTGGGAACCGGGGCTGTCTGCCCCGAGCCCGTAGGAGCAAGACTTAGAGATGGGTGGGCAGCGGATGCCCAAGCCAGAGCCTGGCTCTTTGGGATCCCTCTGCCTTTACCTGGGGTTGGATACCTTTGGGCTGAGATCCATCTTCACGAGGGCGAGGTACTTGTGCAGTTTCTGCCACAGGATGGGCTTGGGCATGCTGCCGTTGGCGTGGATGGCGTGCACCCGGGCCATCTCCTGGGCCACCAGCCTGCAACAAGCCACAGAAGCGCAGGTAAGAGGTGGCCAGGCGCCAAGGCCCCCAAAAGCAGAACCCCTTAAAAACAGGTTTGAGACATCTCAAAAGGGGCTTCCCAAAAGCAGCGTTTACAAATTCTCGGTCAACACAGCTAAAACTCCTCTCTGCAGCATTTTTAGCTGTGTGCCTTTGAAAAATTTCGAGATACTGCCTGGGTCAACAACAGCATTCACCTTTCCAGGGCAAATCTAGATAAAAGTTGAAATTCTTGTGCAGTCTCTTCATTTGCCAAAGCACAGCAAAAAACCTGCTGCAGCCTCTGCATTGGCAGGGAATTTGGCCTGTTTATCCCTCAGCACCATCCAGATTTGCGTATGCAAACGATACTGGAGAAACCGAGATAAAAGCGCCTGGAAAGTGGTTGGAGCAACCACAGGGAGGATGAGAGCTGCCTGGAAACACGGACAAACCCCTCGTCCTGCCCTGGCTCCCCTCCCGTGTCTCCGACCCGCGGCAACGCTCCCTCCCCGGCCCCCCCCCACCTGAATATGCAGGGGTCCCGCACGTGGTCCGGTCCCAGGGCGATGCCCGGCAGGAACTCGTAGCAGAGGCCGTTCTGGAAGGCGCAGTAGAGGTCGGGGGCACAGCCGTGGGCTTGCAGCACCTGGAAGTTTTTCAGCTCCGTCTCCCGGTCCACGAAAAGCTCCGTCTTCCTGCCGTAGACGCGCACCAGCACCGCGTCCGCCATGCCCTCGTCCGTGTAGCAGGCCACCAGCTTGTTGGTGATGCCATCGGTGAAAAGCTGGATGGGGAGAGGAGTGCGGGGGGGTTTGGGATGGCGGCGCGGTCCCCGGGCACGCAGGGCAGCAGCCGCGCAGCGCAGAGGCTGCCCCAAGTCCCCTGAGCCCGCGTTAATGCTCAGGGCACCATGACCCCCTTCCAGCAGGCACGAGGACCCCCAGAGATGAGGGGATCCTGTTAAAAGATTCTTCCTCCAGGTCACGACTGATGCCTCTATGCCCCTGCTGCGTGGCTGGGCACAGGGTTTCCCTGCTTTGTAGCGGCGCAAACGGCTGCCCAGGGCGATAACAGGCAGCGGGTGAATAACCCAAATGCTTCAGCCCCCTTTTTTCCCAGGCAGAGCCTCCTGCGGGACAGGCTCGAGGCGCAGCTACGGGAGAGGCTCGAGCGAGCATGAAGCTGCAGCACCCACAGCACCGGGACAAAGCGCTGGTGGCAGGCGGTGGGAGCCCCCCTGCAAACCCGGGGCTCTGCACAGGGCCACGCATGTAAAGCCTGAGCTTGGCAAAGCCCGGCGTGGTCTGGGTGGAAATCCACCACTGCTTTTCACCTGGGAGCTCAGGAATAGCCAGAGGTACTGCATGCACACTTGGCGCCCGAGCTGCCCCGGGAATCGGTCCCAAAAATCAGTGCAAATCACTTGGCGCAAAACAAGCCCCAGCAAACAAGGCAGAGCAAACACCACCACCCCATCTCCTCCTCCCGACCCTCCCCGCGGGGCCGGGCCGCGCGGGAGTCACTGATAGGCAGAGACGTCGCTGCTGGGGACGTCTCTTGTCATTGCTCTGATGGCTCCTCACAGATGGAAAGCGAGTTTTGTTCTCGCGCCGCCCTGGCTTGGCTGGCTGCCCGCGCACATGGAGTCCCCGCGGCCGCGTCGCCTCCCGCGCCGGGGGAGCCCAGCCGCGGTCCTTTCCCTGCCCCGCGCACGGCATGGGGCGGCTCCAATCGCTTCCATCACATTGCAAGATTTGGGCCCCCGTCGCGCAGCTGGGCACGCGGGAGACCCCTGCCCGGCCGCGGGCGGGATGCTCGGCCGCGCTGCGCCCAACGCGGCTCCTGCGCGCGATGGGGACGGACGAGGGCCATGGTCCTCATTGCCATTCCCCGCGGGGTCTTCTTTGCTCGCGTTATTGCTTCCCCCCGTTTTGGTTCTGCGAGACGGAGCAAACGCGATGCCGGTGGAACGGGAGGGGAGCAGTGGCTCGTGCGACGGGAGCAGCGGTGCTCGGGGTGGGACACGCCGTCTAATTTTAGACAACTCACTCAGCAACTCGCGCTCCTATATAGGGTGCCTATATATAGGGCTCCCTATGTAGCCTCCAGAGGGAATCTCAAAGCACTGGAATTAGACACCTAAAGTTAGATGGTGCAAATACCCCTCGTCACACAGCTGCGCGGCGCTGGCTCTCGGGGCGGGCAGCGGCGAGGCCGCAACGCAGCCGTGGTCGCTGGCCGAGGCGCCGTCCCCTCGGCCCGCGCGAGGCTGCCGCTCTCTCACCTGCAGCTGGGACAAGCTGAAGCTTTTGAGCAACCGAGTGGCTCTTCCCGTGCCAGATAATTTGTGTTTCTGCCATGGTGCCATGCTTCGCGCTCTCCTCTCCTTGTCCTGCCAGACCCAAGAGACCAGAAATTCAGCAGGCAAAAGCTGCCGCTGCCATTAGGGCGAAAGCAGCGGCCTCCTGGAGTCGATACCCTCTGCAAGCTGCACGTGGCGGCGCGCATCGGCTGCAGGTCAGCGGGGACGGCTCCATGCTGAGCTCGGCTCTGCCCCAGATGCTGGGTGCTGGCTCGGCTTTGTTCTGTTTTGCTGCTCGACAGCCCGATGAGCCCTTTCCAGAGGGTTTAATGGGATTATGGAGCCTTATCCCCCCTGAACGCCGTGCCATTAATTTTGGAGACTCGTGCGTCGTTTGTCAGTGCATGCACGCAGGGCTCTCTCGGTTTGGAGACAGCACCTCCTCCAGCTCCCGGCAACAAGCGCGGATGCTCGGGAGATGCCCGGAGATGTTCCTCGTGGATCTGATGTGTCAAAGGTGCCGTCACTGATGGCCGGCCCAGTCCTCCCTGGCCAT
Source organism: Casuarius casuarius (assembly GCA_003342895.1). Lineage (NCBI taxonomy): Eukaryota > Metazoa > Chordata > Aves > Casuariiformes > Casuariidae > Casuarius > Casuarius casuarius. Next base: position 1,250,794 of record PTFA01000104.1, on the reverse strand, counting down.
CCAAGTCCAGGTCCTCCCCAGCGTTGTTGCACCACAGCAGCGGGGAGGAAGCAGGCGCAGCTCTGCACAAGGCAATCCAGGAGCCTTGCAGCAATTAAACGAGAGGCGAGACCCAAGCGCTGTGCAAAGGCGTTGAAGAGAAGCGGCTCTGCCCCACGGCGCTGCACCGCGGCCGGGGTGAGCCCCTGGTCGGACCCAGAGCGCCGCAGCTCCCCTCCTCCTCCAGCTCCCGCAGAGCCGTCCCCGGCACAGCCCCGGGGGCTCCCACGGAGCGCTGCCGCGCTCGCCGCCTCCCCTGCACGCAGACACGCACCGGCCCACGCGGGCGCTCCCACCTCCGCTCCGCGGCGCGGGAGGCTCCGGCACGTCTCCCCGGCTGGCACCCGGTTGCCAAAGTTGGACTATGAAAGTTCTGGAAGACAGAGCAGGGGCCTCCGCCACGCTGCACTCCTCGCAGCGCCTCGGCTCCACGTCGCTGCTGCTGCTCTTATCGGGGGATGAGCAGCGGAGGAGTGCGTGCTTCTCCGATAGTGTGGCGGGCTGACTCACCGGCAAACGCCTGTGCCTCTTCCGTGCGGAGATGCTCTGCCCAGGGACAGAGTCTAAGGGATGAGGAGCCAGAGCCCTGGAAAGGGGCACAACCTGGAGCAAAAGCACCTTCTCCCGCCGGGGGCTGAACATTGCAGTGGCTGGAGGGCAGGTGGGGGGAGCACACAGACCCCTTTCCCCCCCCATCTTCTGCACCCTGCCCCAGTCCCTGGGAGATTTTTACGTGCCATAAGCGCAGCCTGGTACAGTCACGCCGAGCAGCTGTGCACTGACACCGTGCAGCTAGGTGGTGTGAACCGGGCGCCGCTCCAGGGAGCCAAGGAAAGCTAACAGGAACGCTAATGGGAACCAGCTGAGAATCAGTGCACGGCTCCAACCCCTTCCCAAGGAGCTCTTGCAATAGCAGTTAAGGGAAATGCAATTGGAGTTTTTTCCCCAACTCCCAATTTTTTTTTTTTTCTAATTAAAAACATACACACACACACAAGCTGCTGCTGAACACTGACCCCCCTCCAATGCCTGGAGAGAACCTGGATACCAGAAAGCTGGGGTCTTTTATGAATATAAGTCTCTGTGCTGCCAGTGCAAGCGAGGCGTGCTGTCCCTCTGCTGTGCTAGGTGCTGCACAAACACGGAGCCCAAGACACTTCCTGCCCTTAAAACTTTGCGGTCCGAGGAGCTCCTAACTCTGAGCTTCCTGCCTATTACCATCTGCCCTTTCATATGTATTTTCCCGCAGCTTCTTGTATTTAATTACACTTGGCTATTAATACATTTTTAATGACACTCCAGGCACACGGGAAGCATGTGCCTTTAGAGAACACGCATACACACGTACATGCATTTAAGTGCATCCAGTTCCAGGGCTTTCCCGCTCCTGTGCCCACTGCCAGGAGCCCACCGAAGGCACAGACCCCGCCAGCCTCGTGCTTCCAGCCCAGACGTGGTACCCGGGGGCGGAGGCGAGGAGGACGAAACGGTCGGGATGCTGCCACGCGCCAGCGAGCCCCACGCGGACCCACTCTCTGTGCACGCGGACCCGCTCTCTGTGCCAGCCCGTCGCTCCCAGCCGCCGCAGGAAACCCCTGCCAACTTGTGACAACTGAGCCCTGCCCTGCTCAGGAGCCCAACGCTGAATCCCGGCTCCCATCCCAACTCGAACACCCAGAGCAACGCTCCCAGCAAAGGCGCGAGCCCCTAAGTAACAGTCACCTGCTGCAGCAGCGGGACCCGGCAGCCCCGGCCGCAGCACCCAGCGCAGGGGTGCAGCACCCGCAGGGGCGGCTCCGGGGGAGCCCGGCGCACAGGCTGCCGCCCCTCTGCCTTCGCCAACCTCAGCAGCCCCGAGGGACCCTGGGGACATGCTTGCACCCGTGGTCACCATTCAGCAACCCCCCAAGGGGTCCCCAAAGCCTGCTGGGGGCTGGAGACCTTTGCACACCTGACCAGCCCCAGCTATACCCCCAGCGTGCAGGGGGGATGCTATACCCTCCTTGGCAGGTCGTATAGCAGCCCTCAGGCAGGCCCTACAGCCTGGCCAGGTGGACCCTATAGCCACCCCAGGGCAGGCCCTATAGGGTCCCCCAGGGTGGACCCCAATAGCCACCCCCAAAAATGGACCTGTAGCCCCAAGGGTGGACTCCGCAGCCCCCCCACGCAGGACCTATAGGACCCCCAGGATGGGCCCCACAGCCCCCTCGGGCGCCGCACGCCCGGCGCGAGGGCTCGCCGGCGGGATGCGGCGGCCGGTGCCGGGGGCTGCGGGCAGGGTCCCCGTCCCCCCCGCCGCGGCGGGCCGTACCTTGGTCTTCACCCGCGCCGTCTCCCAGGCGGGTCGCAGCTCCCGCATGAGCCGCAGCGCCCCGGGCAGCACGTCGCCCTCGTCCACCGC